>CM022758.1:13223834-13661334 GCA_012411365.1 Ameiurus melas
AGAATCTGTCTCTTTTGTACTGAGGTTTGTACAGACGTCCACTTAGGTTTGATGGCTGTATTTTCCAGAAATTATTTCTTGTATTTATTTCAGTTATTCTAGGCTGACAATAAATTTACACATATATTTTTCAAAAGGAATTATTGTTGTGTTTTTTTAAAAGTACTTTGAGCATTACTTTTGTTAGAGGAACAGAAAGTACTTTCTCATGAGTGGAAACTTTCAATCGTGTTTTTTTTATATAGTAATTCTGTCCATTCTCTTGAAGGGTGCCAATAATTCTGGAGTTAACTCTGCCTCCTTTTTGTTTATTTTGCCAAATGATTTTTGATTTGCTGTTTTTCTTTATCTTGCATACAAGTTGTTTAAACGAATTAAATAAATCTTTGTTTTTTTATTATTTTAATCCATTTTTAAAACATTTTTAAAAAATTATTTTAATAAATCGGGGTTCCTGCTTAAAATTCCGTGCATCCTTAACATGGCAGATCACTAATCACTTATCGAGAATGGAAATATAGACTCCCTTGATGTTCAGTGAGACATTCCCATAAAGCCATAAACAGAAACACCAAAGAATCGGCCGGTGTTCCACTGTGCTTCAGTGGAACAGAAAATAAAAATGCTGATGCCACTGAAATACTTCCAAAAGTAGATGAACTGGTTCCCCATAGCTTTTATTTATCATTAGTCAGATTTGTCTAATAATTTGTGACACTAGGCTGTGTTTAAGAACATTTTAAGAGTAGAATTGCTCTTTACCCATTTTGCAATCTACTGAGGCTGCATAAATATTAATTGTGTGCATGTTTCAGATTCTCAGACTCGACTCTCTAAGGAAACATTTCCCAGTGTACTGACTTGCTGTTCAAAAGTATTTGCCCCATCTAGATTTCTCCTGTTTTATGTATATTTCAAACTAAATATTTTTAAAACAAAGGCAACCTGAGGAAACACACAATATAGGTTTTTTTTTTCAATTAAAGCAAAAAAAAAGTTATCCAACACCAATGTGAAAAACTAATTGCCCCCATAAACTTAAAATCTGTTTGTGCCACCTTCACATTAACCATAACTGCAACCAAACGCTTCCAATAACTGGAAATCATTCTTTCACTTACTTCTAGAACTAAGACTTACTCCTATGCTAACATTCTCACTAAAGGTTTGAGGATCATTAAGGTGAGTTTTGGCAAAATTCATACAAGCCTTAATGTTCTTCTGGGTTAGCAGTAGTTTTCGCCTCACCACACCTCCATGGATGCCATTTTTGCCCAGTGTCTTTCTGATAGTGGAGTCATGAACAGTGACCTTTATTGATGTAAGAGAGGCCTGTAGGTCCTTTTATGATGTCCTTGTATTTTGTGACTTGCTGGATGAGATGTTGCTGTGCTCTTGGGGGAATTTTGGAAGGTCAGCCACTTTACTAGTTTACTACTGTGCAGGGTTGTTTCCATTTAGAAATAATGGCTCCCACTGTGGTTCTTTGAAGTCCCAGAGCCTGTGAAATAGTTTTGTAACCCTTCCCAAACTGATGTATTTCAAGCACCTCCTTCCTCATCATTTCTGGAACGTCTTTCAACTTTGGCATATTGTGTTACTGGGTAAGACATTTTAACCAACCTCATGCTGTTGAAAAAGTTATACTGTATTTAAGTGTTGATTTGATTGAACAGGGTTTGCAGTAATCAGGTCTGGTTGTGTCTAGTCCAGTTGAACCCTATTATGAATGCAGTTTCATAGATTTGGGGAATTCGTATCTACGGGGGCAAATACATTTTCACACAGGCCCAGTTGGTATGGGATAACTTTTTGGTTCAATAAGTAACATTCTCATTTGAAAACTGTATTTTATGTTTACTCGGGTTGACTTTGTTTTATCTTAGATTTTGTTATAATTTCTGAAACAATTTAGTATGAGATATACAGAAAAACAGAAGAAATACTTTTTCACAGCACTGTATAACTGCATCTCAAACAAAAAATGAGACAGATAAATGAATAAGAGCTAAAAAATACAGCCACCCCATCTACAACTTGGCTCAGTGCTGCGAGTGTGCCTTTTTGTAAGGAACATCACCAGCGTGCCACCTGGCTGGCGTAGTCCTCTGTGGTGGCAGGCTGCGACTGATTTTCTTCCGACTGCCTTTTACTCTGGTGGTCCTTCTGCTCGTGTTGCCAGCGCCGCTCCTGCCTCTCCTGTTGGCGTGCAAACTGCACGCGCTGCAGGAATAACTCCTTGGCAAACTTGTAGAGTTGCACATCCAGGAAGTTGAGACGCTCGATGTGGTCGCGCACATCTTCCCGCAGCTCCACACCAGCAGCGCGTGTACTGTTGAGCTGCATAAATGCTGCAATGAAGTGAAGCCGAAAAGTGCGCTCAAACAGGTATTGTGTTTTTCGCTGGAACTCGGTCAGGCCATAGAAGGCCATGTTTTTCAGATTGCTCATGGCACTGGAGAGCAAGATAGCACCACGCTCGCGCTCACCCATGGATGAGAGGTTGTAGCAGCCGACGAGGCTCAAGTCGGCCAGCATGCGCACCTGCCGATTGTTAGCCAGGTTGTGTGGACATGCCATAAATTCTCCCAGTGTCACACCTGACCAGTCATCACCGCTGTAACATGAAGGTAGCTCAGCCTGGGTGGGTGCACGGCCATCACACATGTGGAGCGATGTTTTCCAAGTGGCACCACGCTGCACATGCTTCCACTCACTCAGGTAGCGTGACACTGGGTCCCGCAGCATAGTGATGTAATAGAAGTTCCTGCAATGGGCAAAGCAATGGTAGTCAGTTTCAGACATCTGCTGTCATAGTGCTGAACATTTAAAAGCATATAGTATGAACCTGACTCAATCAACAGTAACACCAATCAGGTTTATAGCCATAAGCTTACAAAAATCTTATTTTCCTTTTCCTCAACATTCCCTGACAGTAGGCTGAATGCTTAATAACTGTAATCAGATTGTTCATGCATCAAATATCCACAAAATTCAGTCCAGAAAGAGCATAATTCACAAGACACTTTTGGGAGAGCAGCTGTTACATGAAACATATTTTACACACATCAGTGCTTCTCCAGGGACAGACTATCTGCTTAATTATTTTACATTTTGGAATGGCCACTGAACACAGAGAAAAAATGAGGACTTTCTTTTTAAAGCTGTAATCCTCCAGAACACAAAGGGGACAGTTGATGACATGTAAGCTGGAAAGTCCTGGATTTTAAACGTTGTTTGTTTGTTTGTTTGTTTTTATTATAGAAAACTATGCATTAAATATGAAATAATACAACATGTACATCATAATTATTAAAAATAAAAATGCATATTGTACCAGAGAAAAAAGATTAAGTGACTAAATATATAATACACTAGCTGGTATTAATAGTGAATGAAGACACAATGCAGCCTGATACACAAACATAATGGAAACAAAGACAGAAACAAATGAACATGTTTAAACTGAGAATATATTAAATAGATATGAGCCACAACAATTAAATCACAGAGAAATATCAGTAGAAAGAAAATATACTGTATATTAAGTTCTACTTTATGTTGTTACAGCAACCTTATGACAACTGCCCATGTTCTGGTTATTTCACACTTCAGTGCTGAGTGGAACTTTCCCTAAACCTCTGAAAAGGGTCCAACCGAAGCCCAAAATCCCCTACAGGAACACATTAAAAGACCTGCACCTGCAGTTATTTTCTGCAATGAGCTCCTGAGAAGCAGTATTTCATTCTCTGAGGATAGATATCCTCTGAGCTGGGAAGAATACGGACTGAAGGCAGCACTACTCTGATGTTTCCCCAGAGAGGAGATGATGGTTGGAAGAAAGTTTCCTTTATTCATCTTCATCTCCCTCAGGGAAAGGTGGACATGACATATTCACTGCACTTTCCGATAGCAGATTTCTCCCTTTAAGTGAGCTGGGATTGGCCCCAACCAGGGCTCTTCTTTGGCTGCTTTGTTTTATTTATTTTTTTTACTCTTTTACAAGGTCAAGCAAGAAACTGAAGGGGGTTAGGGGGGTGGGGGGAGCATAGTATGAACATTTAGTCTCCAACAAATAAAAATGTACTTTGAAATGCTTTCAAAACAAAACATAAAAGCATACTTTATAAACAGAACAACTGCACAGAAGAAATTACAAGTGGTGAGTAATTTGTCAATCAAAAAACAAGGGACAATTCTACAGCTGCAATCAAATTGTCCAAAATGGAAAATAACACTTGTCAGGTATATGCATCTAAGCATAGTGTCCTCCTACTCAAGCAGTTTGACCTGAAATACAGGTTAGAGGATCTTTTTTTATTCAGTTTCACATTAACCCAATTCATAAACATTGACTCATCCAATTTAACCCATGCGTGAAACAAAAAGCTGGGCACAGCTTGTACCTCTGTATCGTTGTATTCATACTGGCCTTATGAGACCTAATTGATACTCATAACTGCCACTTACTAAAGACCATATTCACCACAACAAGGCATAATTTGGCAATGATTGTGAGCAGAAGGGACGCAGGGTGTGAGGGTAATATGCACACACGACAGAGATGTCAGGCACTAGCCTGTGATTAGTATAGTGCTTGTGGCAGCTATATCCTAGCTCTTGCTCCTGGAGTGTCTGAAATGTAGACACGCTCTCATTAGACTGTCTCCAGCACAAAAAACACATGCAGCAAGCATTGTTGGAGCAAGCCAACTGTGAGGGGGAAAAAAAGACACCAGTGCTGAACACCATCAGTGTCACGCTGCATTAACCTCAAGTCATTTCAGCCCTGTTGTCTGTTTCGTCTGTGAATAATACTTTCGGTATCAGGGATAAAGATGAGTAGAATTCTCGCATTGAAGGAGCGTTCAATATATTGACAATAAAACATTTCACAGATAACAATTGTGTTCCTAATTGTAGAATCAAGTTATATACAGTATATCGCAAAAGTGAGTACACCCCTCACATTTTTGTAAATATTTGATTATATCTTTTCATGTGACAACACTTAAGAAATGACACTTTGCTACAATGTAAAGTAGTGAGTGTACAGCTTGTGTAACAGTGTAAATTTGCTTCCCCTCAAAATAACTCAACACACAGTCATTAATGTCTAAACCGCTGGGAACAAAAGTGAGTACACCCCTAAGTGAAAATGTCCAAATTGGGCCCAATTAGCCATTTTCCCTCCCTGGTGTCATGTGACTTGTTAGTGTTACAAGGTCTCAGGTGTGAATGGGGAGCAGGTGTGTTAAATTTGGTGTCATCGCTCTCACACTCCCTCATACTGGTCACTGGAAGTTCAACATGGCACCTCATGGCAAAGAACTCTCTGAGGATCTGAAAAACAGAATTGTTGCTCTACATAAAGATGGCTTAAGCTACAAGAAGATTGCCAAGACCCTGACACTGAGCTGTAGCACGATGGCCAAGACCATACAGCGGTTTAACAAGACAGGTTCCACTCAGAAAAGGCCTCGCCATGGTCGCCCAAAGTAGTTGAGTGCACGTGCTCAGAGTCATATCCAGAGGTTGTCTTTGGGAAATAGATGTATGAGTGCTGCCTGCATTGCTGCAGAGGTTGAAGTGGTGGGGGGTCAGCCTGTCAGTGCTCAGACCATACGCCACACACTGCAAATTGGTCTGCATGGCTGTCATCCCAGAAGGAAGTCTCTTCTAAAGATGCAGCACAAGAAAGCCCACAAACAGTTTGCTGAAGACAAGCAGACTAAGGACATGGATTACTGGAACCATGTCCTGTGGTCTGATGAGACCAAAATAAACTTATTTGGTTCAGATGGTGTCAAGCATGTGTGGCGGCAACCAGGTGAGGAGTACAAAGACAAGTGTGTCTTGCCTACAGTCAAGCATGGTGGTGGGATTGTCATGGTCTGGGGCTGCATGAGTGCTGCCGTCACTGGGGAGCTACAGTTCATTGAAGGAACCATGAATGCCAACATGCACTGTGACAGACTGAGGCAGAGCATGATCAGTATGCAGTATTCCAGCATGATAACAAACCCAAACACACCTCCAAGACGACCACTGCCTTGCTAAAGAACCTGAGGGTGAAAGTGATGGACTAGCCAAGCATGTCTCCAGACCTAAACCCTATTGAGCATCTGTGGGGCATCCTCAAACGGAAGGTAGAGGAGTACAAGGTCTCTAACATCCACCAGCTCTGTGATGTCATCATGGAGGAGTGGAAGAGGACTCCAGTGGCAACCTGTGAAGCTCTGGTGAGCTCCATGATCAAGATGATTAAGTCAGTGCTGGAAAATAATGGTGGCCACACAAAATATTGACACTTTGGGCCCAATTTGGACATTTCACTTAGGGGTGTACTCACTTTTGTTGCCAGCGGTTTAGACATTAATGGCTGTGTGTTGAGTTATTTTGAGGGGAAGCAAATTTACACTGTTACACAAGCTGTACACTCACTACTTTACATTGTAGCAAAGTGTCATTTCTTCAGTGTTGTCACATGAAAAGATATAATCAAATATTTAAAAAAATGTGAGGGGTGTACTCACTTTTGCGATATACTGTATGTCGATAGATAACTTATTACTTTGAACGATGACAGCTTTTTTTTAATATTGTCAGTATTTTCTTTATACAAACGAAGTAAACGTCCTTCACAACAACCACTGTACATATTTCAGATAAATTATGTATTATATATTTTTATCTGTTCCAGTCCACTATAACTAATGTGTACCTTCAAATATAACCATTAAATAATTAAAAAATAAAATCAATTTAACATCCACTGCATGAAACCTCATTTTCCATGAGTCATTCATTACAGGCTATATACTGTAAAAAGTATTTTTTTTTTGTGTGTGTGTGTGTGTGTGTGTGTGTGTGTGTATTACCAAACAGTTTTGCTTATATGAAGTGTACAGAATATTCCACTGGTCACCTGGAAATAACCACTCTCAAACTTCTTGAAGATCATGGGAAAAAGAAAATCATGTTCTCTCAATTGTTTTAGTCTGTTTGATTTTTGATTTCATACTGTATGATTGTGGCATACTGTGTGATTTGGTCGTCTGACACTAATTTAGTTAATTCTAAAAGATTCCTAGGCCAACATCTGTAATCTTTGATCGCTAGTTTAACATGTTACCTGACAATCAATTAATGGCCGTTGCAATCAAATTTTTCCTCCAATCAAGTTCTGCCAGTGTCAGAAGATTTTTGGCACAGTCCTGTAGTGTGGCTTCTCCTACTCTGTAGGAATCTTCTTCCGTGCATCCGTTTTTCACATCTTGACTGTCATACAGTCTGAAATTAATAACAACTGAGATCCTACAGTGTGACATGGCTTACAGCGGGGATCATATTCATACAGTCTGACAAGCAATAGTCGCAAAGAACTATTAAAAATTGCACAGTGTGCACCCGGCTTTATTTTGAATAACACTGTGATATTGACTGATAAAGTCACTTTGAAAGTTTAATTCTAATGGTTCATAAATACAACCCCAATTCCAAAAAGTTGGGATGCTGTGTAAAATGTAAATAAAATCCGAATGCAAAGACTTGCAAATCTCATAAACACATATGTTATTCACAATAGAACTTAAAAAACATATGTTTAAACTGGGTAAATGTACCATTTTAAGAAAAGAAAAAAAAGGTCATTTTGAATTTAATGGAAAAACAATTTGAAAAAATGGAACAATTTCAAAATAATGTTCCTCAAGATAAAATTGTGAAAACTATGAATATCTCATCAACTACAGTACATAATATCATCAAAAGATTCAGAGAATCTGGAGAACCCTCTGCATGCAAGGGACAAGGGTGAAAATCAATATTGCATGTCCATGATCTACGGGTCCTCAGGCGGCACTAAAAACAGGCAGGATTCTGTAATGGAAATCACTGCATGGGCTCAGAAACACCTCCAGAACTCACTGTCTGTGAACACAGTTCACCATGCCATCCACAAATGATGGTTAAAGCTCTATCATTCAAAGAAAAAACCATATGTAAACATGATCCAGAAACGCCGCCATCTTCTCTGGGTCAAAGCTCATTTAAAATGGACTGAGACAAAGTGGAAAACTGTTCTGTGGTCAGACGAATCAAAATTTGAAATTCTTTTTGGAAACCATGTATGTCGCATCCTCTAAACTAAATCTGACCATCTGGTTTTTGATCAGCGCTCAGTTCAAAAGCATGCATCTCTGATGGTATGGGGTAGGGATGCACTGAAATGAAAAATCTTTCTTTTTTTTCACTTTTTTTTCGCATTTTTTCCATTAACTTTGACAGTTTTTTCACTATTGCATAAATTAAATATTCAAAATGTGCTTTTTATTAGTTTGTCTTTGTGAAAATTTAAAAGTATATATAATGTAAAAATTCAATAAACAAGTAATACCAATAAATTTTTGTTCACTGTTCAAAGCACAATATAACTTCAAATATATAAATTATTTTACTTGGCCAGCTTTGAGCCCCCCTTCTTGAATAGCCTATATTAGGCCTATAACTGACTGCTGAAAGAATATAACATACTCTGTAAACCTCCAACAAAAAGTGCATTAAAAAGTGCATTGAAAAGAGTGTAAAAAACGTGGATGAACCCTCAACAAATGAAAAATCGTCCTAGACATAAGCCTACTTAAATCAGCCACAGATAGACTGGGTGTGCTGGAATTGGGAGGAGGAACTTTTTTTGGAAATGCACCCTCTCTAGACAATTCAGCAGAACAGTGTCTGCAAACGGCCATTTTTGAATATTTTTTGGACACTTTAAAATGCTTCCAAACTGCTGAAATATTTGCTGCATTTATAAAGCATGCACACCTCTCACTCTGCGCTGGTTGTTATTTGATTGCGTTATCAAAAACGTCATTGTTCTGTAAAATGTATTCTGCCTTTTCACTTTTCACTTACCGAAAGTGCTTTTTTTGCTTTTTCCGGCCGAATGATTTCGGTTGCTACATTTGGTGCATCCCTAGTATAAGGCTGCATTAGTGCCTATGGATTGGGCAGCTTGGACATCTGGAAAAGCACCATCAATGCTGAAAGGTTTTAGAGCAACAAATGCTTCCATACAGATTCCATTCCATCTTTGCTTCTGAGAGACTGCCTCTATAAGATGTTCTTTTTTAACCCAATTAGTTGCCAATGTTCCTCCAGCTGTTTCTTTTTGGTAATACTTACCTTTTCCAGCCTTTTGTTGTCCCCGTACCAACTCTTGTGAGACGTGTTGCAGCCATCAAATTAAAAATTACCTTATTTTTTCCTTAAAATAGTATAGTTCCTCAGTTTAAACATTTTTTCTATGCTCTATTGTGAATAACATATGGGTTTATGAGACTGGCAAATCATTGCAATCTGTTTTCATTTACATTTTACACAGCGTCCCAACTTTTTTGGGTTTGGGGTTGTAGATTGTAAATAGATTATTAATTTAAAAACGTCATTTAAATTAAACTATTATAAAATCCATGTCCATATTGTACCATCCTCATTAGTATGCATTGGTCATTTTAAGTGTGGGCCTCCTTGCGCCAATGTTCATGATTATGAACCTTCATGATTAAGACATGCTTTGATGTTTGATCTTAAGCCACATATTGCAGAACTGCAGTAAATCAAGTGCCAGTAATTAATGTAACACACTGATCTCAGTAGGTTCCGGTTTGTTCATTAAAAGTCACAGCAGATCTTGACAGGAAACATCTTGAATATTTTAAAATGCAGAGCTCCTGTATCATGTGGTTTAATGTGGAAACAAGCAAAATCATTACCATAAGAGCAGAAGGGACACTCCCTCAATTGGACACAAGTCCATCACAGTCCACCATGCCCAAACTATCGCATCTAGGAGCAGTTTAGCATACAGTAGCATATCCAACCTTGGGAGGTGCGAGGAAACCCGAGAACCCGGAGGACACCCCCGTGGACACAGGGTGAAAATGTACAAAAATATCATAATGACAATATACTATTTTGTATTTTAATTTGCTTTACATGTTATTTATTTTGTATCAGAACATGTTCATGCAAGTTGCATTCCCAGGCATTTACAGATCAACTGTTCGTTCTCTTTTATAATCAGTGGCAGTGGGAATATGTATTGGAAACTCCTGCCTGGTCCCCAAGGCAGTGCTATCTCAGATGTGTGTCAGTCTTTCAGCTCTTAGCTGGCCAGAGCTCAAAGATAGTACTGCATCATACTATATTTGCTTAAACTGCTGCTTCATTTGCTCAAAGGTTACTCAAGCTACACTCATACACACGAGAGTGTCTTACTAGCTTTGTGAAGACATTCCATTGATAGAATTATTAATACAGCTAATTAATGCTACACCTTCACCTAAACCTAATCTAGCCTTAACCACAACACCCAACTATTTTGGTTTCTATAAATAAAAATCACAGGTAATTAAAAAAAAAAACACTCAGGCTCCTATGCAACCATGCAACTCCAACCACATACAGACAGACAGACAGACAAACACTTGCAGCTTGTCGAATCTTCAACTAACAAACATGCAAATACATGTCTTGTAGTCACAATTTCTTACATATTCATGTTCAGTTTGTAAAGTACAGACACAGTTAGTACCGCATATACTGTATAGAATACAATACACATTACATTGCAAGGTTATAAATATCCTGCAGCTACCTGAGGGCCAACCAGAGTAACTAGAGCAAGACTGGATATTTTCACAGACCTACCAGTATGTGGACTGAAGAAACTCACCAAGAAATCATTCTCTTAACGAGATCTACAAATACAGTCTGGCCAGAGTACAGTGTTCTGTCTAAGAAGATGACAAGAGTACTAATTCTGCTACTACTGCTATGCTTTAATGTTATTCCACAATCATTCGCTTCCACAATTTCATTCATTCATCTTCAGTAACCTCTTTATCCTGGTCTGAGCTGCAGTGGATCCAGATACTGGGAACACTGGGTGTGAGGCAGGAATACATGGCAACACACAAATTCATACCTAGGGTCTATTTATACACACACATTCATACCTAGGGTCTATTTATACACACACATTCATACCTAGGGGCAATTTAGGATAGTCCACGTAATGATATGTTTTTGCGTGGTGGGAGGAAACTAGAGAACCCAACGGAAATTTGCACATACACAGGAAGAACATACACAGTAACTCCACACAGACAGTACCCAGTTTTTCCCTTGAAACATTAAAAGTTTAACTCATTTGCTACCCTCCTCCATCTCTCTGGCATCTTGGTGCATTTGTATTCATTCGACACTTCAATGCGAAATAAAGATCAGAACTAATATGAACTTGTGCACAATGATCACTTATGTTCAATGTTAATTCTGTATTGAAAGTGTTTTTAACAATAACAACCTAAAATTAACCTCAGCTGTATAATAAATTTATTGTTAGCAGCAAAAGTAAGTCATAAAAAATTAATTCTCCATCTATAAATTTAATCAGAGTTTTACAGTGTTCATTTTAACAATTATGTCACGGTTCGGGAGGGTTGAGGCAGAAGCATTCGCAGATTTTAAATATTTACTAACGAACAAACAGACTACAAAACAAAATACTTGGCAGAAACGCTGTGGCATGAGACAAAGACACTGACATAGACAACGTGAGTCTAAACACAACGAAAGACAAGGAGAAAGTGCAGACAAGGACTATAAATACACGAGTGCTCATTAACAAAAACGTGAATCAGGTGCATGAGGTGGCGCATGTGGTCATGTGGTGTAGTGCAGTGGCTGATGGGAAATGGAGTCCAGGTTTCCCAGATACGTGACAGAACCCTCCCCCAAGGGTGCTACTCCCGGAGCGCCCAAACTGACACGCCCCCCCCCACCGGCGGCCCCGGGCCCCCGGGCAAAAGGTCCTCAACAAAGCCAGTAGACCGAGCGGCTCCCACAACGGCACAGGGAGGCAAAAGGACGTCCTGGGCGGGGCATGGAAGCGGGGCGAGCTCCTTCCTGGGGCAGAAGAGGAACGCGTGGTCCCCCACGAGGCTCAGAGGGGGAGCAGGGGTCTCCGCAAGGCTCCCGGGGGGAGCGAGGTTCTCCGCGAGGCCTAAGGGAGGAACGACGCTCTCCAAGGAGCATGAGGGGGGAATCCTCCGTGGAGCAGGAAGGGGGAGCGACACACTGAGCGCAGCGAAGTAAAGGAGCGACGTCCTCAGCGAAGCAGGATGGCAGAGAGACGACCGCACCCGAGCAGGAAGGCCGAGCGACGACCTCAGCCGAGCAGGAAGGCAGAGCGACGTCCACAGCCGAGCAGGAAGGCAGAGCGACGTCCACAGCCGAGCAGGAAGGCAGAGCGACGTCCACAGCCGAGCAGGAAGGCAGAGCGACGTCCACAGCCGAGCAGGAAGGCAGAGCGACGTCCACAGCCGAGCAGGAAGGCAGAGTGACGTCCACAGCCGAGCAGGAAGGCAGAGCGATGTCCACCGCAAAGCAGGAAGGCAGAGCGACGTCCACCGCCGAGCAGGAAGGCAGAGCGGCGTCCACCGCCAAGCAGGGATGCTGAGCGGCGTCCACAGCCGAGCAGGGATGCTGAGCGGTGTCCACAGCCGAGCAAGGATGCTGAGCGGCGTCCACAGCCAAACAGGAAGGCTGCGCGATGACCTCAGCTGAACAGGAAGGCTGCGTGACGACCTCAGCTGAACAGGAAGGCTGCGTGACGACCTCAGCTGAACAGGAAGGCTGCGTGACGACCTCAGCTGAACGGGACGGCTGCGTGACGACCTCAGCTGAACGGGACGGCAGAGCGATATCCAGAAGAGGGGAGGGAGGGTGGGATTCGGTCTCATCTTCGAGCATCCACTCCAACCTGTGTAGCTTGGCATATTCTACCACGAACTCCGGGTGTGGAATGGTGCATGCGCTGTACCGCGATGGTAATTTGAGACTGCGGCTAGTCTGAGCCATCAGTGCCCTCGACCTTCTTCCCTGCTCCGTGAGCCGGAGATACCACTCCGCGTAGTTGTTGTACCAGGCATCCATCGTGAACAAAAAAAAATTATTACATCTGCTGCTTCTAATTCGCGGTCTTTCGTTCTGTCACGGTTCGGGAGGGTTGAGGCAGAAGCATTCACAGATTTTAAATATTTAATAACGAACAAACAGACTACAAAACAAAATACTTGGCAGAAACGCTGTGGCATGAGACAAAGACACTGACATAGACAACGTGAGTCTAAACACAACGAAAGACAAGAAGAAAGTGCAGACAAGGACTATAAATACACGAGTGCTCATTAACAAAAACGTGAATCAGGTGCATGAGGTGGCGCATGTGGTCATGTGGTGTAGTGCAGTGGCTGATGGGAAATGGAGCCCAGGTTTCCCAGATACGTGACAAATTATTTATATTGCACAATTGCATTATAAAATCAAGATGGAAAACTATTTCACCAGTCGTTATCAACACATGGCAAGGCCAGAATTTAAGCACTGATTGATTTATCATCTGACCTAGAATTCACACTGGACATGACACATAACATAGTGATACAACTGCACAGCAAAAGTAACCTTCTGTCCTATATATATATATATATATATATATATATATATATATATATATATATATATATATATATATATATATATATATATATATATATATATACTGCTCCAAAAAATAAACGGAGCACTACAATAACACATCCTAGATCTGAATGAATGAAATAATCTCATTAAATTCTCCATTCTTTACATCGTTGAATGTGCTGACAACAAAATCACAAATAAATTATCAATGGAAATCAAATTTATAAACCCATGAAGGTATGGATTTGGATTCACACTCAAAATCAAAGTGGAAAACAGCACTACAAGCCGATCCAACTTTGATGTAATGTCCTTAAAACAAGTCAAAATGAGGCTCAGTAGTGTGTGTGGCCTCCACGTGCCTGTATGACCTCCCTACAACGCCTGGGCATGCTCCTGATGAGGTGGCGGATGGTCTCGTGAGGGATCTCCTCCCAGACCTGGACTAAAGCATCCGCCATCTCCTGGACAGTCTGTGGTGCAATGTGGCGTTGGTGGATGGAGTGAGACATGATGTCCCAGATGTGCTCAATTGGATTCAGGTCTGGGGAACGGGGGGGCCAGTCCATAGCATCAGTGCCTTCCTCTTGCAGGAACTGCTGACACACTCCAGCCACATGAGGTCTAGCATTGTCTTGCATTAGGAGGACCCAGGGCCAACCGCACCAGCATATGGTCTCACAAGGGGTCTGAGGATCTCATCTCGGTACCTAATGGCAGTCAGGCTACCTCTGGTGAGTAAGCAAAGAAATGTGGGCCACAAATGCTGAAATGCCCCCCAACAGAATGCACCCCCCCCACCCCCCCCCCCCCCCCCCAAACCGCCCCCCCCCGCAAAACCGTCATGCTGGAGGATGTTGCAGGCAGCAGAACCTTCTGCACGGTGTCTCCAGACTCTGTCACGTCTGTCACATGTGCTCATGTGAACCTGCTTTCATCTGTGAAGAGCACAGGGTGCCAGTGGCGAATTTGCCAATCTTGGTGTTCTCTGGCAAATGCCAAACGTCCTGCATGGTGTTGGGCTGTAAGCATAACCCCCACCTGTGGACATTGGGCTCTCAGATCACCCTCATGGAGTCTGTTTCTGACCGTTTGAGCAGACACGTGCACATTTGTGGCCTGCTGGAGGTCATTTTGCAGGGCTCTGGCAGTGCTCCTCCTGCTCCTCCTTGAACAAAGGCGGAGGTAGCGGTCCTGCTGCTGGGTTGTTGCCCTTCTACGGCCTCCTCCACGTCTCTTGATGTACTGGCCTGTCTCCTGGTAGCGCCTCCATGCTCTGGACACTATGATGACAGACACAGCAAACCTTCTTGCCACAGCTCGCATTGATGTGCCATCCTGGAAGAGCTGCACTACCTGAGCCACTTGTGTGGGTTGTAGACTCCGTCTCATGCTACCACTAGAGTGAAAGCACCGCCAGCATTCAAAAGTGACCAAAACATCAGCCAGGAAGCATAGGAACTGAGAAGTGGTCCGTGGTCACCACCTGCAGAACCACTCCTATATTGGGGGTGTCTTGCTAACTGCCTATAATGTCCACCTGTTTTCTATTCCATTTGCACAACAGCATGTGAAATTGATTGTCAATCAGTGTTGCTTCCTAAGTGGACAGTTTGATTTCACAGGAGTGTGATTGACTTGGAGTTACATTGTGTTGTTTAAGTGTTCCCTTTATTTTTTTTGAGCAGTATATATATATATATATATATAATTTATTTTTTTTCATATAGCCTTTAAGAATGCTTTTGGCAGAAAAAAGCCATTGCAAGGTTGCGATGGACTTTAACAGGAAACATGGCAAGCACATCACACACACACACACACACACACACACACATCCTAGACACTGTTGCCAAACTTATTAACAAATTCAAATAGAGTGGAAGTGTTGAAGACCAACAGAAGTCCACGAACATCCACTGATGAAGGCACAATCAATGTGGTGCTGGTGTTCATAGTGCGCTATGTGTGGAGACTTTTGGGACAACCTGGAAAGAGTCTACACTTCATTTACACACACATGCAAATAAATGCAACTACACAAATGGGCTGTGTATTTATATTGACGAGTCCCACATCTGACAAAACGGGTATGTATTGCAATGTTGGTTAAAATGGTAGCATATGTGTTTAGAGAGATGTGTGTGTAAAAATGCTTCAGAAACACTAAGTGTGAATTGGCCTTTAGATCAGTGAGAATCACTCACTCCGTGTGTGTGCTTTGTTTCCTGAGACCACAAGGGATGTTTGACCAGTATGAATCCTAGTCAGCAAAATATACAGTGGTTATAAAATGGACTAATTATTTAATTAACTAATATACATATAATTTAATATATTATTACTTGCTTAATAATAGTATATAAATCTCTACTATTTAGGACACATTAATAACATTCACTCTTAAATCTTGAGTTGTTATTTCCCTTAGTCAAATGGGAAATTTCACAGTTTTACACTACTAAATCCCTTGTATAAAAGGCAGCAGAGCTCATTCATTAAATATACATAAATGTCTCCAAGCTTATTGACTTTTAACGACCAAAACTGAATTATGTGAGGTTTGCTATTAGGTTTCAAGATCATTACAGCAGTAAAGCATTATTTTCTCTCCCAGAATTAGTGCCAGTTAAGAATGAATATCAAAATGGTTTCATTAGCCATCTGGTAAATGCTACTCATTATTTATGAAAAATAAAATGATTGGTAATGATAGACCAAGTTCCATTGACCTTTTTAATTATAGGGTAAGAATGTGCAGTCATCTTCAGATATTATTTAAATGAAATCTTATGTGATATCATTTGTGGCAGATCAGCAAAACTAGAGTTAATATTTAATTACATGTAATATTAATGATTTACAATGCTGTGAAAAAGTAGTTGCCCCACCCTGATTTCTTTTTGTGTATTTCTCATACTAAATTGTTTCAGAAATTAAAACAATATCTAAGATAAAACAAAGGCAACCTGAGTAAACACAAAATACAGTTTTTAAATGATAATGTTATTTATTGAAGCAAAAAAGTTATCCAGTACCAACTGTGGGAAAATATATTTGCCCCACAAAGTTACAAATTCCCCAAATTTATTAAACTGCATTCATAATGGGGTCTAGCTGGAGTAGACACAACCAGGTCTGATTACTGCAAACCCTGTTCAATCAAATCTACACTAAAATAAAACTTTTTCAACAGCATGAAGTTGGTTAAATGGTCCTACCCAGTAACACACTATGCCAAAAAAAAAATTCCAGAAATGACGAGGAAGAAGGTGATTGAAATATATCAGTCTGGAAAGGGTTACAAAAGCTATTTCAAAGACTCTGGGATGCCAAAGGACCACAGCAGGAGCCATTATCTCCAAATGGAAAAACCCGGCACAGTAGTGAACCTTCCCAGAAATGCCTGAAGTTCCAAATTTCCTCCAAAAGCATAGCAATGACTCATCCAGTAAGTCACAAAAGAGCCAATGACAACATCAAAGGACCTACAGGCTTATCCTGCATCAATAAAGGTCACTGTTCATGACTCCACTATGAGAAAGACACCGGGCAAAAAGGCAAAAATGGCATCGATGGAAGAGTGGTGAGGCAAAAACCACTGCTAACCCAGAAGAACATTAAGGCTTGTATGAATTTTGCCAAAACTCAAAAATTTCTGCAAAGAAGAGTGGGCCACAATTCCACTCCGGTGCTGTGAAAGACTGATCTCCGGCTATCGGAAGTGTTTATTGCAGTTATTGCTGCTAAAGGTCGCACAACTAGATTTTAAGTTTAAGGGGCAATTTGTTTTTCACATGGGTGATAGGTCTTGGATCACTAAAAAAAAACAAAAAAACATTAAAACTATTGTGTATTTACTCAAGTTGCCTTTGTTTTATGTTGCATTTTGTTTGAAGTTCTAAAACTATTTAGTATGAGATATAAACAAAGACAGAAGTAATCAGGATGGGGCAAATACTTTTTGCACAGGACTGTAAATGCCAAGTCATATCACAAAACCCCAAAGTGAATTATATGCTTCCATAATATTAAATAAGCAATGTAGCTTTTTAGCTCTCAACATAACCAGTTTACAGTCTTGACACTGTGTTGCCAATACAGTTCTATTATATTAACCTTTTTAAGAACTATTCAACCTGAAATTTACTACTACTACTACTACTACTACTACTACACACACACACAACATAACACACACATATTAATAATAATAATAATAATAATAATAATACTTGTATTATTATTATTATTATTATTATTATTATTATTATTATTATTATTATTATTATAAAGTATGCACGGCTGTGATTTGGCTGTCTATCTGTCTGAGATCGTCATTGGCATGATATCTCAAGAACAAGTGGCTGAATATAGTAGGATTTATATGAAATTATCATTGTAACCAGTTTTGGATTTGATCCAAGTGTTTTTTGTGTTTTTTTTTGTTTTGGGGCAAACGTAGCATAACTTAGTTTACTTCTAATGGACACTATCTTCATGGGCTTATATTCTGCACCAACCACATCAGCACTAGAGGACCGGGAGAAATACAGTCATGGACGAAATTATTGGCACCCCTGGAACTTTTCCAGAAAATGCACTATTTCTCCCAGTAAAGTGTTGCAATGACAAATGTTTTGGTATACACACGTTTATTACCTTTAAGTGCATTGGAACAGCACAAAAAAGCAGAAAAAAAAAGGCAAATGTGACATCATTTTACACAAAACTCCCAAAATGGACTGGACAAAATCATTGGCACCCTATTAAAACTGTGGATAAATAATTTCATTTCAAGCATGTGATGTTCATTTAAACTCACCTGTGGCAAGTAACAGGTGCTGGCAATATAGAAATCAAAACTGAAGTCAGTTAGAGTGTATAAAAGTTGGCTCAGCCTTTGTGTTGTGTGCCTGTGTGTGCCACACCAAGCATGGAGAAGAGAAAGAAGAGCCGAGAATTGTCTGAGGACTTAAGAAGCAAAATTGTGGAAAAATATCAACAATCTCAAGGTTACAAGTCAATCTCCAGAGATCTTAAAGTTCCTTTGTCCACTGTGCGCAATATAATCAAGAAGTTTATAACCCATGGAACTGTGGCAAATCTCCCTGGACGTGGACGGAAGAGAAAAATTGATGAAAGAATGCAACGCAGGATAGTTCGAATGGTGGATAAACAACCTCAGTCAACTTCTACGCAAATTCAGGCTGTCCTGCAGACTCAGGGTGCATCAGTGTCAGCTCGAACCATACGTCGTCATCTGAATGTAAAGAAGCGCTATGGCAGGAGACCGAGGAGAACCCCACTTCTGACACAGAGGCATAAAAAAGCCAGACTGCAGTTTGTAAAAATTTACCTGAGTAAGCCTCAATCCTTCTGGGAGAACGTTTTGTGGACAGATGAGACTAAGGTAGAGCTTTTTGGCAAAGCACGTCATTCCAGAAAACAAAGAGTACCACACACAGTACCTACATTCAAACATGGTGGAGGTTCAAGGATGTTTTGGGGTTGTTTTGCTGCCTCAGGTACTGGGTGCATTGACTGTCTGCAAGGAATCATGAAATCTGGAGACTATCAAAAGATTTTGGCCTATAATGTAGGGCTTAGCGTCAGAAAGCTGGGTCTGCGTCAGAGGTCATGGGTGTTTCAGCAGGACAGTGACCCGAAACATACCTCAAAAAGCACCCAGAAATGGTTCAAGACAAAGCGCTGGAGAATTCTGAAGTGGCCGTCAATGAGTCCGGATCTAAATCCCATAGAACACCTATGGAGAGATCTCAAAATTGCTGTTGCGAGAAGGCACCCTTCAAATCTGAGAGACCTGGAGCAGTTTTCAAAAGAAGAGTGGTCCAAAATTCCAGTTGAGAGGTGTAGGAAGCTTGTTGATGGTTATAGGAAGCGATTGGTTTCAGTTATTTTCTCCAAAGGGTGTGCAACCAAATATTAAGTTGAGGGTGCCAACAATTTTGTCCGACCTAATTTTTGAGTTTTGTGTAAAATGATGTCAAATTTTTCTTTTTTCTTCTGCTTTTTTGTGCTGTTCCAATGCACTTAAAGGTAATAAACATGTGTATACCAAAACATTTGTCATTGCAACACTTTTCTGTGAGAAATGGTGCATTTTCTGGAAAAGTTCCAGGGGTGCCAATAATTTCGTCCATGACTGTACACTATGAGGCAGAGTGGATCTTCATGGAGCATCTCTCTGCCTCATCTTCTTGACAAGATAGAGCAGGCGTGCCTAGAAAACATGCATTATTTGTAACAGATCTCATCCCTTAATGGTGCCTCTGACAGACCATAATGGACAGCCTTTCTGCATCTTGGTCTCTGCCGTTGATGGTGACGGAATGGGGACATTGTGTCACCTGGGAAGAGACATCGTATGATGAGACCATCTTTGTATTGTCAGGGAGCTGGTGTGAGACCATGCTAGAAAAGGCTCATTCTGATAACAAAGTGAATCGGCTGTCCTCCAACTGAAGCACTTTTCCCCTTTCAGCAAAGTCCAGTGTCCAAGAATGTAGTACTTGTGTAAGAAGAGCTCTTTCCAGAATTAACCTGAAAACAAATACCCTGCAGATCACAAGCTCATTTTGATTTGGATAGACACAAGAAATATATTAATATAAACAGAATAAAGTAAGAGGAGAAAGTGAGCCAGAAACATGAAACATTACAATGCACTATATGATCATGAAATTTTTTTTGGCATCTGAGTCAATTCAGTGTTTGATTCTTGTGGCTGTGTTTTCTACATTTAACAATTATTAAATCAGATTGTATCATAAATATAGTCATAACAATAAGGTGCTCTTTGGCCTAACGTGCGTGTATTTCACTATTAAAGGTGCATTGGGTAGAAGGTGGTCATGTACATAAAGCCCCAGCTCCCAGACTATGCAGAGTCTATGCATCAGTTCAATACTATATTCATCTATTTACACTCAATGAGCATTTGATTAGGACCACTATACTAATACTGGGTAAGGCCTCCCTTTTCTTTCAAAACAGCCTCAGAGTTCTTTTGTTCCACAAGATTTTGGAAACATTCTTTTGAGATTCTGATCCATGTTGACACGATTCCAAAGGTCTTCTATTGGATTCGGTTTAGTGACTGGGACGACCACTGAAGGACACAGGACTCATTGTTATGTTCATGAAAGTTTGAGACGACTTTTGCTTTGTGACATGGTGCAGTTACATGCTGGAAGTAGCCAATAAAAATGGGTAAATTGTGGCCATGAAGGGATGCACATGGTCAGCAACAATACTCAAATAGACTGTGGCATTCAAGCTATGATTGATTATAAATTTGGGTATTAGCATATAGATAGATTATAGATATGATTGATTGATTGATTTGGGTATCAGCAGACCCAAAGTGTGCCACAAAAACATTCCCCAAACCATTGCACCACCTCCACCAGCCTGGACTGTTGACACAAGGCAGGTTGGGTCCATGGATTCATGCTGTTGGTACCAAAATGTGGCTTTTCTATCTGTGTGCCTCAGCAGAAATCAAAATTCAGCAGACCAAGATTTTCTGGTCTTTAACCAGCCAGTTTTGATCTGAGTTTTTGTAGTATTTCTGCCAGCTCGAACCTATCTGGCCATTCTCCAATGACTTCTCATCAACAAGTGAAAGTGTATGTTTATCACTGTATTTAGTTAACACTGTTGATTGGAAATGAAAAATTAGAGAAAGTTAGATAAATTTGTTATTGCGTCAATAGATTGTCCACATACTGTACATCAGTCTACCATAAATATAGCTTTTGGGGTAATAAATGTTACTCTCTAATCTCCCAGAAGACTACTTAGAATACTCTATAATGTATTTTAACCAAAAATGTTCCTAAATGTTTTATCATTGCATTTTTACATGTTGAACAAATTTATTTGATTAGATGAAACATATTAGAGAGAGACATACTGTATACAGTTTCTTCTTCTTTAGCAGTCTATGGAACAAAACAGGCCACACATGGCCGCTCCATCCCTATTAAATTCTTTAATGCATAACTTTAACGCAATTACTCCTCTGGTCGTTTGAGATCATTGAGGCTGGCACATCATTCGGTAAGAGGAAATTACATTGGCACGTTGCCCAGTGTTGGGAGCCCTTGGTCTGAGTGGGCTCTCCTTCCAACCTTCCCTGGCATCTAAAACACAGTATTTGCATTTTCTTTATAAGGCCTTAAACAGGTGGCCTGTCTGGGAGAGTCAGCGGTCAGCCCGCATACTGCCTATTAGAGATGCCTGCTTGGGAGCTGTGCTCTTGTCAAGCTATCAGTCTGGGCTGTGAGAGCAGAGCTGGTATAAAAACTGACATGTGTTTTGTGTGTGTGTGAGAGAGAGAGAGTGAGAGAGAGAGAGAGAGAGAGAGAGAGAGAGAGAGACTATGCCTATAGAACCAGTGGCTAATCTCAGATGTGTGCTTGGGCTAGGGGCTAGGAGGTGTTCAACATAGAACGTCGTTAGCTAACGTTAGCTAGCTAGCTCACAAAAGGCTAGCATAACTTCGCTATAATGAATCAATATATGAGCAAATAAATTCTATGTAATCCATGTCTACAGGAATATGCCCAACAGCATGGTTCAGGCGTGAGCGGAATCGCTCTAAAACAGAGTCCAAGAGCAAGTGCTGTGGGGAAAACTAACGTTAGCCAGCTAGCTCACAAAAAGTTAACATAACTTCGTTACAATGAAAGACTACCATTTTTCCGAAAGGATAAATGAAAAGTAATTCAACAATGTAGTAAAATATCCCGCTGTGCTGTTGATAAATAAGGAATAGTTGAACTTACACCTTGGTTCATCTTCTGATTCACTATCGGTACGGAAGTGCAATTCACACCACAACCACCAGGGCGTTGAGGTGGTTCTGAGCAACGAGTAATAATACTATCGGCAATTCACTGCTCTTCCTGTGAGACTCGGAAGTGAAGACCTGAATTTTTAGACCTGAATTTGAAGACCGGAATTTAAGACCTGAATTTTTGCAGCCTGAATGTGAAGACCTGAATTTTTGCATTAAATTTAATTTTGCAAATTAATTCAAGCACTGATATTGCGGTGTTTATTTTTCGATTTGTATCAAATTGCTGGGCAGAAAAAATTCAAGTATTGTTATTGTGACAAGTTTTTTTCAGGTTATGTAATTCAAGTTTCAAGGACCTTTGGCACTATTATACTTCCATATTCTGATTAATCGGTAAACTATTAACCTCAATCGCATGTCATGTGAGTGTGAGGTGTGCTGCTTGCACAGTTTGTTATTGTGAGAGCAGATATGTCAATAATGAACTTTAGCTCTGAATGCCATAACTTGGTGGCAAGGGGACATTTTGGACATGTATATTGAATGATCAACATACAATTCAAGATGACGGCTATTCAAGTTGCAACCACAATTAGAAAAAAGTAGTATCCAAAGATTCACATAATTCAAATTCGCTTTAAGCTCGCATTGGTTGCATTAGTGCATAGCAGGGCAGCTCTGTTTTATTTTCAGTAGAGTTAATTCTGAGGGTTGTCATTTATTAACCTGAAAAGCTAATGCATTATCAATAAATTACAAGGCAAAAGGAAATGTAACACTTATTAACTGTGATTATTCCTCACAATTTAATTGTACTACCAACATTTACACCATGACATTCCGAAATACTAAGACTGTGCTGCAGTCCATGTTTCACCTGGACCACCTGTTTTGTTCATATACAATACACTTAAAGAAACAGCCACCTGAAGGCCAATGATCTATCAAAATAAGTATATATATATATATATATATATATATATATATATATATATATATATATATATATATATATATATATATATATATATATTTTTTTTTTTTTTTCTAGGGTTTTTTTTCAGTAATGGATTTAATGATGTTGTGTGGCATGTTCAAAGTTTGGTGCATATATATATATATAAACTTTGAACATGCCACAGAACATCATTAAATCCATTACTTAAAAAAAAACCTGAAAGAATATTGCACTACCACAACTAGAGTTGGCCATCCAGTAAAAATCAGAGACAGGTTAAGGATGACATTAGTCATTAGACATTAGTAAACAAGATGCCAACAATAACTCTCAAGGAGTTGGAGAGATTTGCACCTCACATGGGAGAAGGACATTCTCAGGATCAGCCTAGCACACACACACACACACACACACACACCACAAAGCTGGGCTTTATGGAAGAGTTATCTGAAGAAATCCATTATTGAAAAAAACATGAAATCCAATGTTGGAGACTCAGCAAATGTGGAAGAAACATTCTCTGGTCTGATGAGATGAAATTTTATTGGCCTTAAACACACAGCACCACATTCACCAGAAACCCAGCACTGTTCATCACCCTGAGAAAACCATACCCACAGTGAAGCATGTTGGTGGAAGTATCATGTAGGGACTGGGAATTAGTCAAGGTTGAGTGTAAAATGGGTGGAACCAAACACAGGACAATCCTAGAAGAAAATCTGTTCCAGTCCACAAGAGACTTGAGACTGGTGTGGATGTTCACCTTCCAACAAGACTACGACTCTAAAATTGTCGTACTGCAATTGGAGTGGTTGGAGTGGTTCAAACCCCAGGACCTGTTTTAAAATGTCCAGTCAAAACCCAGATCTGAATCCTATTGATAATCTGTGGCAGATTCTCCTATCTTCATGCAATCTGACAGTGCTTGAGCTTGAAACAAATATCAGGATACAGATGTGCATAGAAAGATAGCCCAGAAGATTTTTGTAATAAAATTCATAATTTCCAACTGTTAGACTTATATTGTTAAAATAAACTGATAATCCCAAATAAGTTTGTTTCAGTTTCAGGCTGTAATACTACCAAATGTGGAAAATATCAAAATGATCACTTAATTACTGTAGATAATAAAAACACCAAACCCACATTCCTGCTGCTTTTTGTATTGAATACAGCCAGACAGTCAGTTCCTAAAATGTTTTTTTTTTCAATACACTTTCCCTGCAGTATTGGGTTTAAAACCACAGGGACACTTTTACCACTTATGTGGTAAGTGTGTTAATAATACATACGAGCCTGTTCCTCTGATATGGAAACACATGCAATAAACAATATTTTCTAGTCAATAAAATGCTTTTGTTCTCTGATGGAAGCAGAGATTATTTGTGTTTCTGTAACAGCTATGCTATTGGACTCAGTGGAGAGACCCTTGTTATGTCTATGTTATCTCAGATGTCCACTGTGACAAAGTGTCTGACACACAATCAAAGCCAGTGAGGTATGATGATAAATAATACTACTAAGGTCATTCTCATATGAACTGGTTCCAAAGATTTTAAGGTAATGTATTTAATTGATTTTAATAAGAGGAAGGAAAGCCAGGGTTGCTTCCTTTGGACCTAGTGAGTATTCCCATGTGCTTGTTTGATTGCCAAACACTAATAAATAATATATGATTTCAGAAATACAGTCATAAGATTTATGACTTATGACTATATTTCTTATGACTATATTTCTAAACACACACACACACACACACACACACACACACATACAGTGATCACTAAATATATGTTTCATTCTTAAGAATCAGGATCAAAGTGGTGCTTAGTGAAAACAAACAGTAGTTGATGGCTGAAGAATACTTCAGCTTGACACTAGCTTACTGACCACAAAGTGTAAGCTATGTTTAGCAGTGATGGTGTCAATAATGACCAGTTCACTGAGCCCCGGTAAAAGAATTGTTGCACACTTATAATAAAAGTGCAAATATTGAGAGCTTCATTGACGATCTCTTGATCGTCAGCTAAAACAAGTTAATGATTCATTACTTTAAGCAGGGCAGTCTCTGTGCTATGCAATGGTCAGAAATAAGTCAGTTTATGAAAATAATGGTTATTGTAGAAAGGATTAGATATGACAGATGTGCTATACGTTTTTGGAGAAGAAAAACATCTAAAAGGTTTAAGCCAGATGTTTGCTCCACATTAAAAGAAACCACAGAATATTTATAGTCATCACCAACTGAAAAAGACTCATTAAAAAGAACTTTAAGACCCCAGATAGCAAGGTGACATTGATTCAATGTTGAAGTCAGAATCTTCATTTTGGCTGAGGTTGATTATTCAATGCTAAATAATTTTGAATCAAATGTTGATAACTCATTGATTTTCAGTGTTGAAAAGACAAACAGTGAATCGTTGATTTTTGGTGAGCTTTATTTCCCCACTGGTCGGGCTTAGATGTCAATCCATCTGTCCCTCATTCAACACAACCAATCAATCAATTGGGTGAATTTCCATGAAATTTTGTCAGCATTCCCTCTAGTCGAACAAATATTGATTTTTTTTTTCAATAATAGTTTGGTTGATGCAGTAACACTGATTCAATAAGTACGTTTACATGGACAACAATAATCCGATATTAACCCGATTCAGACGATACTCTGATTAAGAAACTACTATGTAAACAGTGATTATTGATTACCTTAATCCGATTAAAATCATACTCGAAATAAACGCAAATCGAATTAAGACGTGTGGACAATTCCTGTTTTAGTTGCAGTATAGAAGTGAATTATAGACATGTACACACCTTAATCACAATATTGTCTTATTCAGAATAAGGTCAATAATTACATTATTGCTGTCCATGTAAACGTAGTCAGTGTTGGTCCACAATCTGGGACTAGTACATTGTGCAGGAAAGAAGTCTTTAGTTAGAATAGTAGAAGAGGTCTCAAGTTTTGGAGTAATGTCAGAAAACGTGATCGAGGTCAGAAGAAGAAGAGATATAGATATAAGCTAAAGTGGGATTCAGATTTTTTTTTTTGTTAAAGTAAAGAAAAGGTGTGATTTTATATAATATGAGGTTCCTGAGCTGCTGTATACAGGTGTTCCTAATAAAATGACTGGTGATATGAACAAAGATATGAATGTTTAAAGTATATTTTTGCCACATATGTCTTCACTGTTTGATCTGAAACCCTGTCCAGGGTGTACCCCGCCTTGTGCCCGATGCTCCCTGGGATTGGCTCCAGGTTCCCCCGCGACCCTGAAGAAGGACTAAGCGGTAGAAGATGGATGGATGGATGTTTGATCTGAAATTTTATTAAAAATATCCGTAGTGGAAGGGTTTGAAAGACAAATGGACGGAGGTTATCACCCTGTCAAGACCTCGTTCACAGCCAGACATACAGCTGCAGTAACCAAGGTCAGTGAAGGTAATTTTTACTGACTCCAGTCTGGTCACATTACACATACTGTATCTAACATTTAGCAGAGAGCTTGATGCCAGGCATACTTGAGGCAGATTTGATGCAATCCTTTGAGACATACAACATCTAGTGTGCATGGTAGGAAAGTCTGTAAACATTTAATTGTTTATTTCCAAAGCATGTGGGGAATGAACTAATTAAATACACTGATAACAATTCCGAATAATAAAGCAATACACATAGCTTTGTCACAGTATGGCCTCACAGCAATAGTATAAAAAAACAACAGGGGTTGTCATCAATCTTTAGAAGGTTCATAAATAACATAACATAAGACAGTGGTGTTTTGAACATAGTTGTTTCATGTACTTGAATATATAAATTGTAATTGCAATGGCTGACTCTCGGGAGGGCAGAGCTTTGAAGTGTATGACTGTTTCTGAAGTGAGCAATTAGGATAGCAAGATTAAGATTCTGCTCTGTATGCCTTACAGGCAGTATGCTATTCAGTATAAAGGGCGTCGGCAGGCCTACAGTCATGTTTAAATTAAATGGAATTAATTCATTTGATTACTGACAAGTATGTCCTTTTGAAACTAGAATACCATTAATTGGTACCACTGTGGTGCTTCTAAACTATTAACTGGCTTGTGGTTATTTTGTGTAATTTCAAAATATCCCAATATTTCATCCAGATGCTTTGAACTGTAGCCAGAGGTTGTATATGTAAGTCTGGGCATTCAACCAACTTTCCAATCAGACCAAACACATAATCTAACAAAAACTGATGGACAGGTCAAGATACTATCATTGTCTATATAAAAAATAGAGAGAACTTCAGAGGTAACCAAAGAGACATGGTATATATAGAATCATTTATCATGACTTCCCCAAAGCACAAAGAAGTGTAGTCTCATGTTTCAGGTCCTGTCCTTGCTCCCTCACCATAACCTAAGATGGCAAATATAATAATAAAAATAATAATGAGTCTTTATTGGTCACATATACACAGTGAAATTCTTTTCATACTCCAGCATGTTAGGGTCAGAGCACATGATACAGCACCACTGGAGCAGAGAGGGCCTTGCTCAAGGACCCAACAGTAGTAGCTTGGCAGTGCTGGGGCTTGAACCCCCAACCTACTGATCAGTAACCCTGAGCCTTATCCACCAAACCACACTGCCACAGTCATGCCATATAACAAAGTTATCAAGTCCAACAGAAGAATGAATATTGACTCAGATAGCAACAGAAAGTGCTTGTAGTACAGGTTTGCAAGAATAACTCTGAACACTACTGGCCCAAAGAAGAACAACATACAGTGGGGGAAATAAGTATTCAATGTGTCAACATTTTTTTCAGTAAATATATTTCCATATACCAGTACTCTAAGGCTTTGTAGTACATTCTATGGGTAGAAACAGAACGTGTTCCATATGGTGGTTGAATTTCACTCATGCGTTTGTCTACCAATTGATCTGACCATACTAAAAACGCACAGCGTGAGAATTCTGTGGAAAACCACAAAAGCATCAAAAGTAGCATGACAGTAAGCAGCACAGAATGCATGTAATCAATAACTGTGCCTAAGACCAATTCAAAACTATGTAATGTGCTAAGGTAAGTGGGACCTTTAACGCCATGCACAATGGTTATTGAACCAAATGACAACTTGGCATCTTCAACGACTCTCTTTTGAGTACATGCGGGACCTTTTGGATCTTCCCTTTGAAAAGGAAAATCATACACATGTCGTTTTCTCCAGTTTTTACTGTCTTGCCTGACTGTTCACATTTCAAACACCCAAATTTTCCATTGAACTGAACAGTATTTAACACTAATGCTTTTGCAGGTAAATCACAAGTCCCTGTAAAGGTTAAAACTTTGCATGTGAAAGGCTTGGGTGATTGAGAAAACTGAACAAGGACTCCATTTCTTTTTTGTTTGTTAAGAGTGTCACACAATGGTTTAAGGAAGGTCAACATAGATGGTTTTGCCCTTAATCACATTATTAACATCGTGTGGGAGTTTTCACCGCATTTTCTGACACACAGAGCAGTGTGTACCATTTGACGACAAACAAGAGAACATGGTTGTGTCCGAAACAGTGCACTTACCTTCTACATAGTAGGCGAGATACATGTATTTCAGCTACTATATAGTAAGTAAGTACACGGTTTGGGATGCAGCCCACAGCTTCAAGCAGTCGTCTATAAGCACGTATAGCACAACAAGTAATTAACTGCACTTCTTAAAATTAAAAATAAAAACACTGTATACAGTACCATAACGAAGACGAACTGTATATATTGAAGCGTGAAATTCTGGAGGAAACATCGGACGGCGTGGCGTGGGGACGTAATGACATGTGACGTTAATCGCTCTATGTTCTATATGTTCTAACATATAAAACGGGAACATGAAAATAGTATGTAAACTCATGTAAACACCTTAATCACAATATCCTCTTATTCAGAATAAGGTCAATAATTAGATTATTGCTGTCCGTGTAAACGTAGTCACTAATGCACTTCGATAATGCAACTAAAATAGGAATACTCCACATGTCTTAATTCGATTTGCTTTAATTTAGAGTATGACTTCATTCGGATTAAGGTAATCACTGGTACATGGTAGTTTCTGAATCAGAGTATCGTCTTAATCGGGTTAATATAGGATTATTGTTGTCCATGTAAACATATTGTCTGTCTCACCACAACATATCACAAGACAGTCAACATGCATGTAAAGGAACTAGTATGTATTTATTCATTACAAAATTCACACTAAGATCAAATTATAAAGCCAATTTGTTTGCCTGCTGTTTAATATTGTTTTAAAATAACCCAAGTAATTTATTAATCAGAAAAAAAACAGATCAATAAATTAATCAATTATCAATATTTATTAGTTACGACCCTCGTTAGTTAATGTTGTTGTGGGATTTTGGTGATCTACAAATTTAAGATAACATTTTAAAGTAAAATAAATGTGTTTCAGTTTGCTCAGCCTGAAAGCTAATAGTGATTAATTACTGGGTTTAATTAATTTAGGGTGTTTGTACTATCTACATCACTATGTTTCTTTCATTCCTGTTGTACGTCTGTACTCTTTCTCATTTCACTTCTGTCTATAGCTCAGCTCAATATTGTCTCCTTCTTTATTTTTCTCTTATTATTTCTTCCATTTCTTTCTCCTTGCCTATTCCTGAAGGAGCTGTAGCAGTTGTTTTTCACAACCAAGCTAATAACACATGGTATGCACTGGAGAAGTGAAGGTCCGTGAATGTTTTGATAATAAGTTAGATGGGTTCATTTAAACTGACAGCTCTAGAGAAAGGTTTTACAAGCATAGTTTAAAATGCAAAATTCTACGTTCCTGGGTCCATTTGTGAGAGGCCATCGGGAAATTTGGTTTTAAATGATCCAATATTAACAGCGGTTATATTACTTTGAACTCCATCACTTTTTGATCATATTACCACTGTGCTTACAGAGCTGTATAAGTATTGTACTGCATCAGTAATCCTCATTATAAAAATACAAGAAGAGTTAATGACACATGGTTTACAACGATTAAAAATTACCCAAATGAATTAATTTGCAAAGTACTCTGCTTCCTACTTTCCGTGTATAGAAAAGTATTTCTCAAAAAGGCAAATACACAATACCTTGCATAAGTATTCACCTCTTTGAATGTACCACATTGTACAGTGTTACAACGTGGAACTGAAATGCATTTAATTGGACTTAAGGAATATATGTCAAGAAATTGCACAAAAGAGCCCATAATATTTAAAATGTTGTTGTTTTTTTAAACATAAAAGTTATGCTTGCATAAGTATTGACCCTGTTCCCCTGAAACCCCTAAATTAATTCTGGTGCAATTAGTTTCATTCACATAATTAGTTGAACGGAGTCCACCTGTGTAATAATAATTAAAGTGTAATGTGTTGTGTAAGTGTAAGTGTAATATATTCTCAGTATAAATAACCTGTTAATGGAAGTCCCCAGAGTTTGTTAGAGAACATACCCAAACAGTCAGCGTTACGAAGACCAAGGATATATCAAAACAAGTCTGGAACAATAAAGTCTGGATAAGTATCAGTCAGGGTTTGGTTATAAAATGCATATATATATATATATATATATATATATATATATATATATATATATATATATATATATATATATATATATATCCTACTATTATTAACAATGTGACCAGCAAAAGTCAGTAAGAAGTAAGAAAGTGAGTAAGGGTTATGCACACTATGATGCTACAATTATTGTGCTACCACCAACATGTCTTTTGGCAAACTTTGGTGAAATAGGATTTCATACGTCTCTCTTCTCTTTCATAATGCCCAGCTTCCTGGGGTGTCTTGTTTAAACAGCTTTCCTCTTCTCAGCTGTTGATCCCTCTAGCACCTTGAGAGTTACTCGATCACATCATGTTTGGAGTATGGCCTCCTCTAGCTGGAGTTGCAGTTGTTTATTTATTCTAAGATCATGTCACAAGGCACTATATGAATTATACGTGATTAGTGCATTCATAAGCTAATGATTATGAGAGATCTGGGTCTTTTCAACCAGCCAGATCTATCCGATCAATTCACAAATAAATATCAGCTTTTTTTTTAGCCCCAAAATGACCCTTCCCTTAGTAGCTCTGCCAAAAATGAAGGGCAGCCATTGCCATTGCAATGCTCGGTGTTTGTAATTAGGCACTCTCTTAGCATAGTTTACCTCAATAGCATTTAAAGCATAATCAACAATAGACACTTACCTTATTTTGGTAAATCGTTTAAATCAATGTACCTGATTCAAGAACAATGGAATGTGCCCATGCCAACAAACAAAACATGACACCTTAAACTCTCTTATACCTTATACTCCTATTCTTTATTGCCTTCACTGTCTCGACACAATATAAACAACCTTTGTATGTTAAACCTTTTAATTCACTTGCCTTAGACAGGACATATAACAGAATGAACAAGCAAGTGTGATGGATTTGCTATTTAAATCATTCAATGATTATACGTGAATCACAGACAACTTATGATGAACAAATGTGTTTAATAAGTAACCCTTTGTGTAATGTAGGAAAATAGATCTGATACAAAAAGAAATTGCAGGTGGACAATCCACCCATCTATCTTCTATACCGCTGATCCTACAGGGTCGTGGGGAACCTAGAGCCTATCGGGGTCAAGGCAGAGTACACCCTGAACAGGGTGCCAGTCCATCACAGGGCACAATTACATACACATTCACATACTATGGACACCACTAAGCCGCCATGCACCTGAAATAGCAGGTATAAAGATGCATATCATGGGCATTATGATATTTGTCCTTCCTTAATGGCTTCAGTATTTCATATACAACAGGCAAAATTATTTTCCATACAAATTTATGCAAAATTACATTTACACCAAAAGCAAGCATGCTAAATTAGGAATAAACAATCAAATCACTTCAATGCAGACACACAGTGGCTTAGTGGTTAGCATGTTTGCCTCACACCTCCAGGGTTGAGGGTTTGATTCCTGCCACTGCACTGTGTGTGTGTGGAGTTTGCATTTTCCTCCGGGTACTCCTGTTTTCTCCACCAGTCCAAACACATGCACGGTAGACTGATTGGATTGTTCAAAATGTCCGTAATTTAGGAATGGGTGTGTGAATGTGTATGTGATGGATTGGCAGCCTGTCTAGGGTTTCCCCCACCTTATGCCCCATGCTAACTGGGATAGGCTCAAGGTTCCCAACAATCCAGCAGGATAAGCAGTATAGAAAATGGATGGATGGATCAATTCTATGCATCTTCTCAGAGCCCGTATGATGGACATTTCAGATCTCAGAGAAGTAGTGTCTTTAAAAAAAAAAAAGTAATAAGACAAATATTTATAAATGTGAAATATTGGTTTATATTCGTTTGTTTATACATTGCACAATTTAATTATTTATATATTGAAAACAGTCTGCTCACAGCACATACACAAGCAGTTAGCTATAATGCTCAGGGCTTAGTGTTCCACTGCAGACCAGGTATCTGAGCCAAAACCTGCCTGATCTGCAAACACCAGCCTTTGCCCCCTCTACACTCTGCCGCATATTAAAAATTAATATGGCTCATCTGTTTATTGATTTGTTAGCCAAGCACTAGTGGTGTGGCTTTGATGTCTTCCTAATGCCACTCTATGGAAGATCATAGATAAAATTATAGAGGCTTTGCCACATACTGTAAGCTTCTTGTTTAAGGGGATTACTGAGACGGCAGTTGAATGATCTTTTTCATTCGCCTTTGCACAAACAAGATTACCACGCTCTGCTTTTTTCCCCTCAACCTGCAAAAGAAAATCTCAACTATCTTTGATTTCATATCACAGTTTTAAATTCTCATCAGCCTTTGAAAGTGAAGGAATTAAGGAAGTCAAAGTAATGGTGGTTAGAAGATCAAACCAGGTAACAGATATCTTGATTAAGTCTAAACTAAAAGCCATTTTGAGCTGAAGATGCCGATAAATATTTAATATTTTCATGAGCTTGCATGATCCTATGATGGTATACATTTGTTTTAGCATTGAGTCAGTCCAGACTTTGGCTTTTGAGAGAATTTGTGCAACCACAGACAGTTATTTAAGAAAGTAGCTATTCAAATTCACTCATTATGCTTTTTCTATCCTCTCTACATGCCAACAAGTACCTACTAATGTCTACCACAGTTCACGTACACTTGATGGACAGATGTCTGTTCGGCCCCCCTAGTGGTGTAGATGTCAGCATCTACAGTCTGACTATTGTGCAAAAATAGCATTTGTATAAAGAAAATACTGACAATATAAAAAAAAATGATGTGTGTCATCTTTCAAAGTAATAAGTTATCTATCCACATTTCTACAAATTTTAACTTTTTCAGTCTCTTTGTTTTGAAGCACTCAATAACTGGACAGACGTGTTGTCTTGTGACTTGTTCACAGTCTGCTGTGTCTCCTGGCCTAACATGGCCACGTATTTGGGACATCACAGCCCAAATACTTTAACCATAAAAAAAAATCACGTCCCAAAAAGGCAACAATAAAATTCAGATAGAAACAACAGTTATATTTTATTTCATTAGTAAAATTAAATATTTTTAAAACAGGATCTATTTTGGTACATAATGTCCTTTCATTTAAGCAAATAGTAATTGGTGTGCAGTGCATACCTTTTATGACTTAATTTAAATAAGAGAAAAACAGGAAATTACCTTATTTTGCCCACTGAACAAATGGGTTTGATACTCTAAAAACATTCAAGTATAAAGTATCCGGTTAGCGTCCACACATTGTGTATGTTTTGCAATTTCAGGCATTTTTATTTTATTTTATATGCATTCATTGACTCAAATTAAACGATTGCTGCTGCTAAGTGTACTTGTGATAGCTTCAATCTGTGTCTTAAATTGCAATTTTCCAATCGAGATTCTAAAAGGTTATTACATAGAACCTAATTTTATGCGGGTTGCTACATTAGAGATTTGTTGAATTCAAATGAGAACCTTTTAAACCTTCAGGGAAATTACATGTATTTTTAAGGCATAAGTACACTTATGAATAAATATACAAAAGTATACCATTTGATTTGAGACCCATCATGAGTCTGGCTCAAAAAGAGGAAGCTGGTTTTCCCAGGACACAACTCTTCACAACTCTTTGTCAGAGCTGGCCCATGCACTGACTGTGTGGTGTTGCCTATATCAACACAACATGCTCAGCTGGCAGATTTGAACCATTGTCATTGTCAAATCTGTCCCAAGTCCCTCAACCTAAACAGCTTGCTAGTTGCAAATGCCCAGATCATGATCAATCATCCAAGTTAGAACTGAAAAGCACAAAAAGAAACCAAGAAAATGCTCTGAGTTACTCTCTAACCAATTTGGCAGCAGTAATGGCTCAGTTTAAATAAATTATTTAGGAGCTAAGACCATACAACTCAGATGATTATACAACCCCAATTCCAAAAAGTATGGAAAATGCACAAAAAAAAAACCAAAGAGGAGTGATTTGTAAATGTACTTTGACTTAACTTGTATTTAAACAAAAGAACATATAAAGACAAGGTATTTGATGTTTTACCTAATCAACTGCATAGTTTTTGAAGATTTGAAATTGATGCATGCGGCACGTTCCAAAAAAGTTGGGACAGGGCAATTTAGGACTAATAGCGACTTGACAAGTTGAAATAAGAAGGTGATGTGAAACAGGTGAGGCAATCATCTAATCATAGTATATAAGGAGCCTCAAAAAAAAGTCCTAGTCCTTCAAGGGCAAGGATGGGTCGAGGCTCGGCAATCTGCCAAAAGAAAATATTTTGCGTCAGCGAATAATCCAACACTTTGAGAACAACATTCCCCAAAGACAAATCTGTAGGATTTTGGGCAATTTACCTTCTATAGTACACAATATCTGGTCAAAACTTGATGTATAAAGGGCAAGGCCAACAATTTAAGACAGTGACATCTGAGTGATTGGAGATCATGCACATTCAGACGTGCACGTGATCAACTCAGACATCAGTGTCTTAAAAACCGTCACGATTCCGTGACGGATATCCTGACATGGACTCGGGAATACTTTGGTAAACCTTTCTAAGTCAACACCATTCACCATTGCAAAGCAGAAGCCCCACCGACTTCTCTGAGCTCGGTCTCATCTGAAATGGACATTAGCACAGTGGAATCCTGTTTTGTGGTCCGGCAAGTCAACATTTCAAATAGTTTTTGGACAAAACAGCCATCATGTTCTCTGGGCAAAAGAGGAAAAGGACCATCCATCCAATCTGTTATCAGCATCAGGTCCAAAAGCCAGCGTCTGTCACTGTTATGGTATTGTGGTGTGTCAGTGCACATGGCATGGGTTACTTGTAGATCTTTGAGGGCATCATTTACACAGCCTTAATGTACACATTTCGGAGCAACATGTGCTGCCATCCAGAGCAGGGCAATGCCAAACCACATTCTACCCGAATTCCAACCACATGGTTGTGTAAGCAGAGAGAGCGGGTGCTAGCATGGTCTGAATGCAGTCCTGAACTGTCTCCCATTGAGAATATCTGGCGCATTAAGAAGCACAAAATAAGGCAACTAAGGTCCCGCACAGAAATGCATAATGGATGAATGGGGAAAATTCCGCTTGCTAAACCACCTGGTGTCTTCAGTGAGACACAAATGTGAGACACTTCAGTGAGCACAAAAGCTTAATAAGGTGATGCTACACAGTGGTAAACAGCCGACTGTCCCAACTTTTTTTTGTGTGTGTTGCAGTGATCAGATTTGTAATGAGTGTATATTTTCAAAAATAAATTACATGCACAACATTAAATAATGTGTTAATAATGTGTGTTCAGTGTAGTACATGGTGAATTTAATTGTCAAATGACTCTTTTTATTTTTATTACAAAGAGCTCCTTAGATTTCAATGGCCAGCCATCGTCTTGTCCCTCAGAGGAGAATGAGGATGCTATGTCTAAAGCTGTGTACCCCTCATGACATCTGAATACCCCTAGTGTACCCTCTTGGGTAGGCTCTAGACAGCATCCCCGACTACTACGAATCATGTGGAGCAGACTATGCAACACTTCACAGTGAAATTAGCATGTCCTGACGTTGCACATGTACTATGGTTCTGCTGCTTGCTCCCAGCACTTTTTGGGGCTTAAGACCTCTTTGATATTAGACCTTAAAAGGTGTCACTATGTCCCAAGATGTATCTTCCTCCTTGAACAGACATGTGGTATAAAAGGTAGACCCCATAGTTTAAAACAAGGGTGGATGTGTCGAAGCATTGGCTCTGATTGTTGATGCAGGTCATTCTTAACAGAGGGAATCTGGCTGGAAACAGTGCCACAAAAGAGACAAAAAATAACCAGGAAACCTCCCTTACAGCCTGGTATGTGACTTGACACCCTGAGCCAGGCCACCTGTGTCTATAGGTCTGGCCTCCCCATCTGAATTGCTGAACTAAGGACTATGACCTAGCAGTTAAGTTCAGTTTACATTTATAAATGCATTGACCCCTAGCACATTGGTCTTGCCCTTTACTGTAAGCTGGATGGTGCAAATGGGTTCACATCATCAAGCTGCTGGTGGTGCATTGCCTAATTCCTAATTGCTTTTCTTCAGGGACTGTTTAATATCAACAATTCCCCATCTACACTAAAGGTATATGTCATAGACATATACCTTTATATGGACATCATAGCAGCATCTTCTAAATTTATTTAATATAATGGGCTACTTTATATAATGGACAAAACACATGAAAACACCAATGTTCTGTAGGACAGAGGTCTTGACGGAGGTCCTTCAATTGTCTTGGACCGATTTTTTGAGCATCTGTAGGATGCTGACTTGAAATAGGTGTCTCTGAAAACTGTTAATTTGCTATTATATTTGTTTTTTCCAAACACGGTGAGTTGAGTTGATGCCAAAGAGCTCCATTTTGGTCTCATCTGACCACTTTAGAGGAGATGAGGAGGAAAAGGTTTTGTGGTGGGAGAAGAAAAAAAAATTTTTTAGAAAAAAACAACTCCGGTGTGTTGGGGGGGGGAAAAACCTAGCCCCAGGAAGAAAATGAGAACACCATCCCCACCGTCAAACATGGAAGTGGAAACATTATGCTTTGGGGGTGTTTTTTTGCTAAGGGGACAGGACAAGTTCACCGCATCAAAGGGATGATGGACGGGGCCGTGTACCGTCAAATCTTGGGTGAGAACCTCCTTCACTCAGCCAGGGCATTGAAAATTAAAAGTAAAAGTCATTACCAAGTACTAAGTCATGTTTTGCAGAGGGGTCAAATACATATTTCCCTCATTAAAATGCAAATTAATTTATAACATTTTTGACATGTTTTTCTGGATTTTTTTTGTTGTTATTTTGTCTCTCACTGTTCAAATATACCTACCATTAAAATCATAGACTGATTATTTCTTTGTTAGTGGACAAACATACAAAATCAGCAGGGGATCAAATACTTTTTTACCTCACTGTACCTCCAGATCCTGATACTCAGAATCAGATACTCCTGAATGACACTACAATTTATTCTGGGGGTAATCAGCCATTCTTTTAGAAAAAGTTACATAATATTTTGAGAGAGCACTGTTAGTGGCCCTGGGTACTACACTGCAAAATTGCTCTCGTGACTGTGCTGCTGATAATTCTGATTGATTCTGAGCTGACTGATCTTTGGTGTTTTCCTATAGTCTCAGCGGAGCCAGATTATGGTAAAACACACATGAACACACAGAACATACACACATTTACTCATGTACTATATACACACTCCCACAGAGAATATATGAGTGACACACTCTAACCCCATATATCATGACACTAATGTACAACACACATGCACATATACATACATATGTACCACCAAACCCACAAAGATCACTAATGCTTCTGCATGAGGTGTCTCTTCTTATTCCGATCCCCCACCACAGCATGACAGGCCAAGCCTCATAAGCAGTGTGTGTGTGTGTGTGTGTGTGTGTGTGTGCCCGCGTGTGTGTGTCTGTGTTGAAAGCCCACTAGGACACTCTCCTATTCTGCACCGGTTTCTCCTTATCTCATTACACAAATCCATCACTTAGCTAACAGCCTCCACTCTCATGACAATATGACAAGTCACGATGCCATCACGGAAGAATTTTCTCATTCTCAGTACCCATTCTCTCAATGCAACATTGCTTCCAGGAAATATGGGGACAACTAAAGATCATCAGAGAAGTAGCTCTAAATGAGAGCCATCAGATTACACTTTTTGTGGTCCAGTAATAAACATGAAATACAACACTGAACTTATTTATGAGATCCCATAACTGCATGCTCTGGAAAAAAAATAATAAAAACACAACTCGGGCAAGTTAGGAATCCAATCCAGTCGGGCAAAAGCATCTCAGGTCTGAACTCAATCAATATCTCATGGTGTAGACAAAGGGATAAACCACAGAAATGACTAAGCCTGGCCCACCAAAATGAATATGACCCAGAACAACTCCAAAAATCAATAGATGCTGGCTTTCTGATGCTCTCAATCTGAAGTTCAGGACAGCTGAGAGAAAATGGAGTCAAAAGACCCTAGAGAAATGAATTAATACCACATGCATCTTCATTCTTTCCCATCATGCTAAAATAAGTTATATAAGGACAAGATTAGCACCACTATAAACAAATTGCTCTCCACTTCCAACAGCCTCCTCAACCTTCCACTACCACCCACATCCCTGACTGCTGAGATATTTATATTTCTCTCTTTGGCTTATGTTATCCAAAATGACTTACTACTGAGTAACTTACAGCAAAACAATGGGAGGCTGAGGGTAGTGTTAGTCAAATACAACAAAGTTCAATTTCTACTCTCCCATTTAACTTACACCAAAATAACCATATGCTGGATGTGGTGTTAGCATAAATTCAGCACATACCAGCTATTCAGGCTCAATTGCATGCCCACTTGGTGAAATAACATTTAAACAAATATTGCAATGGCAAGCTAGTGGGAAGATAGTGAGTACAGTCAGGGATAAGAAAGAAAGTAAAGATGAAAGCCACTTCCATCACATCAAATATCTTATGTCTGTCCAAGTGCAGTTAAGCCCAAAATACAAAATGCCGCTGTCCAGTGCTGACAAATCTAAAAACTCTAATAATTTGTTCCATCATTTGAAAAAATGCACTCAGTTGAGTACACAGAGCAGGTAGACAAATCACTCCCCAGGCACCTGGGAAAAGCAGATTATGTGTCCAAGCAATTTTTTTTATTCATAGTTGCCCAGTGAAGAAGCTGGCTCAGAATTCTGCTGATGAAGCAGTCAGCAAAGTTTTTTTCTTCTCTTGTCCAATAACCATAGAAAAAAAAACAGACTTTCTATTACCTTTTGCAAAACATATATATTTATATTTAGTTAGTATGTATGTTTAAACATAATACGCTTCACAGTGGCACGACATACCTTGATACTCTAATTATTGAGGACACTGTCTGCAAAGATGACTCACAATCTTTTCAGAATCAGGAACACTTATGTATATGAAAATACTGATCAAACCAAGCAAAATAATTCACAGTGTAAAGCTATTGAACTCTCCTGCTTACAACACAGAGTCTGTTCATGGTTAAGCATATCGAGAGAATATGGATGTACAATATGTGTGTATTGTGCCCTGCAGTGAACTGGTGTCCCATCCAGGGTTTATTCCTGCCTCGCTCCTAGTGTTCCCAGGGATGGCCACCATGACCCTGAACAGGATCAAATGCATTCGCTGAAAGTGAATGAATGAATTCATGAATGTATTAATGCAATAGCTGGCTAACTAGCTCACCATACATCATTATAGTATGCCAGCTAGTAATTGTCAGCATAGCCAATTAGGTTTTTGGGCAACTAGAACATGGGACTAGGCAGCACATTAGAGCTTGTGTTTGTCTGGTGGGCTAGCTAAAGAATTTTATTTGTCTACCCTTGCCAAAGTGTTGTCTTGTATTCAAGTGATATTACTTTTTTCCCTTATCATAATAAATGTTGAGACTAATGAATATACAGTCAAATGTATAACATCATAATATTTTTGGCTATATTGCCCAGCATGAGTCGAGGGTTAAAGTCTTAACCCAGGAGCCTTAGGATCTGAGCTCACAAACTTCTGATTAGCTTCACAGTGCTTTACCCACTTTGCTACCAGTCTCCTCTAGCCTCCTATACACAGTACAACACTAACTTCATTGTCCCTCTTACTGACAATAAGATCTCTAAGCACCTCCTGACCAATCGATCCACCATTTGTTTTCTGGACCTATCCCCACACATCTCCAAAAGGCCATCTTCCTCACCCACATCACCCAGAACAGGAAATGTCACCACAGCATGCTTCATAGACATCTCCAACTGGATGAAGAAACACTGTGTCCACCTCAACCTTTCTATGAAAGAGCCAGGCTCATTGTCACTACAAGCACAAAGTTTCACCATGCAGAAAACAATAACCATATTTCATAGTCCACATTAGGGTGATTGCCTGGTATTGCATGTTTGCCCTGTAAAACACCCAGAAGATCAGACCATACCTATTGGAATATGTGATTATTCAGGCAATCATCATCTCACAGCTCGATGCTGGTTTGCATCGTTCAACCATGTCATAATAAAAAATGTGGTCTTGTGTTTCTGGTCTTTAATTGACCATATGTTACATCTCTCTTAATACAGTATCACATTACTGGTGCCATTCTAGTCCACTGAGTCACCAACAAGACTAAACCTACCTTCATGGTAAAATGCTTCTTTCGCCAACAGTTGATTGCTTTGCCATAGTTTGTACCTAAAATAAAAGCAGGTTTATCTGTTCATAATAAAGTGTAAGCTGTAAGCTGACAATTTAATAATATCCCACTGAATCTTCACACGTCTTGAACATATCTACATTTTTAACAATGAACTAATCTTCCACTCAGTGGATGTTTATTTATTAAACAAATTACAGTGCGAAATGGATGATTGGTTTGGGTGGCTTTCAGTACAAGACTATAAAATGTCAATGTAGATGTATCTGGACTCTCTTATCTCTGGAGAGGGATAGCACGACGTAGTAGGCTGAACCTGGTTTCTATTCAAAAGTAGCATGGCAAGCACAAAGCTGCAGCAATTACACTGAACGACACAAAGCTGCAGCAATTACACAAGAAAGGCTAATTACTGACTAGCTCCTCTGACCTGGGCTTCACTTTCTGCAGTCAACATACCAAATAACAGGCCAAAGTGTGGCTCACTGAGAGTCCAAAAGAAAACTTCTGCTCTACTTGTAAGTATTCACAGGCCTACAAATGGGAAAGGTGGTATCAGAAATAGAATTAGCGGCAACACTGTGGTTGAGCTTCTGCACTAGTGACTGGTTGTTGTTTTTTTAATCCCAGAACGTCCAAAGATTTAAGCAAATTTTATTTTTTTTTAATTAAGCAGAGGAGGTCAACTGCTTTGTTTATGCTTGGATAAAAGTGTCTGACAACAGAATAAATGCAAAATGCTAAAATGTAAATGAAACGCTTGGTACTCAATTCTGTATTGGGGAAAACTACACAGACCAGCTATTGAAATCAATTTGTCTGTCAATGTAGCCATTATGTTTCAGGCTTTAGAGTTATGTGCGCTAAATTAACATGCTGTGCTTCACCCATCAAACCAGATGGACACCCAGATGGATTCCACAGTGTTTACTGGGCCCTTAAGCACTCTCGCTAGTGTGTCATTCTGAAATATGTTATTCCTCTGATTTAAACAGCCTGAGGCCACAATGCGGTCAGGTGATTGTCCTGAAACAACAGATTTGAAGTGCTACATAATAGATGAAAGCCAATAAATTTGGATGAACGAGTCTTTTCTTTATCCACGCCATCGCTGGCAATCAGATCATCATTGGCCAGATCTCAAGAATGGGTCTTTGTTATTTATATGCAAGATGAGACAAGCACGAGCCCTTCTCTTATTGCTCTTTAAGAGCAAAACCAACCTATATATATATATATATATATAAATATATATATCCTTGTCTTACACATCATCATCATACACCTAATGTGTCTGAAAGGAATGAGCACAGGACATGCAAGAATGCAGCCAAGAGGAACATCACACTCAGAGGTATTCTGCATCTGAGCAACAGTATGAGTATTGCTGCAAAATTCATTAGTAAACCACTACATCTTTCCTTTATTCAATGTAGAGAGAACAAGACGGAAGTATCTGGACATATAGATGTTCTCAATTTGCCATTAACACATCTATCTTATCTTGTTGTATTATAGCTAATCTTCAGTGTCTTAATGCTGTCTAGCCATAGGCTTCGAGTGCACCTAGCTAGGTCATGTTTCATTCCAGGATGAGGTCTTGGATACAGTGTGTAATTTGACCTAACAGAAATGGACACTTTATGGATCCCTTTAAGTGCAGCCAGTCACATATGGTTAAACACAAATTAATGGAGTGAGTTGGCTAAGGGAAAAGTGTTGCAATTATTATCCACCTCATAGCGGGACTGCTTTATATCACAGCTTGTGACAAGCAGCTTAGTGCATGACAAATAAAAGATCATGAACAAAATGATTCTAAATGGCCCTGCTAGCAAATGATTATGTTGGTTATCTGTGGTGCATAAAAAATATTTATGCTTTAGACATAATAGACCTGAGTACATTTTAACACAATGTATTATTATTATTATTATTATATGATTATTATTATTATTATTATTATTATTATTTACCCACCATCAATTATATCTAACTACACTATATCTAACTACAACTAAACCTTTGATTTATTTTTTGAAATACATTGTTATGAGGTTTCATAACCTCATACCAAGCTTTCACCATCCACATTCATTTATCAAAAATAATTTCATTTTAAAAAACCCTTTTAACCACAAACAAGCTCTTTATGACTATTAAAAGTAATCATTGCTTTCTAAACAGATTATATGCAGTTAGCACCCTCCTCCAGTCTCTTAGGAAAATGATCTGTTCAGTGCATAAACAATCATAAACGTAATCAAACTGCAAATAAATGACACAATTACAAATGACAAACAAAACATACTAAATTACTATTAACTCCATCTATTTCTCATTCTAATTTGGATCTATGTAACCAAAATTATTCGTATCAATTACAATTCACAGTCAACATACAGATTACCTAGTACCATCACTGTTGACTGTGAATTCATTAAGCGAGCCAGAATGTGAAGTAAACAATCCAATTGCCCTTTCTGTCAAGATTGTTTACCTAACCTATCATTTAGCACTATTCAGAACTGAGCATCTGGAAAGAGTTTAACAAATCTTGTTTTGAAAATCATCAGAGCAAGGATCTCCCACGTTACCTGGCTAAAAACACTCTCCTCTGCTGCGCTGCAGACTTGTGTATTTTTCATAACCCACTTATTCTGTCTCTGCTCAGTTATTTCTTTCATCAACTCAGACATTTACCCCAGACCTTCCTAATATAGGGCTGAGAGGTCAGTCTAAAACAGTCTGATTAGACTGATCTCAACTTCCAGACTACATATATGCTAAAATATGACAGCTGTAGAAGAAAACGAGAGCATTACATTTCCTGAAAACAATGTGTGCGCTCCTGTTTTCTGGCAATTGGCAAGCAATGAGCCTCCCTCGCTCAACACAAACAGCATCAGTGATAGCTCACCCAGGCATGAAATTGATTTTGTAATAACAACCAAGGAGGATCTCGTCCCATAGTGTTAATCAAATTATTTCAAGCAGTGAGGGTGGAGTATGAAAGTGAAACCATTAACTGCTAACAGTAAATCACGCTTGCCAGCCAACCTGTTGTCCTATTAACCCCAAAACCTGTTCAATAGCTAATTAAGGCAATTACTTCCAGGATGACATGCCACTTAATCAGGAGTGACTGGGTCATTTGTAGTGGTGGCTTCATTATCACTGCCAGCTCACACTTTCACACTGGGTCAGACGAAGTGTTGACATATCGCTGATTGCTCAGGATCTGCAACAAACTATCCCTCACAAATGTAAACCAAAGCCAGAGGTCAGTTATAGCGAGATTTACACAAACTTAAGTAGATAGTTATAATGTAAATAGTTATAATGGTCATAGCAGATCCTATGTCCACCATTACTGGACCAAAGCAACAGATCTAATGTAGGAAATTTTAACTCTAAACCTGGCAGAGTTGCTGTATTTGGCGTTAATGCTCTCTGTGTCTTTTGCTATACTTCTGCATTCAGCAGTTCCTGGGGCGACTCTATAATATGGTGTTGGTAAACCGAGACAATCAATATTTAATGTTTAGGCAGATACTTTTGATAGGGATGGATGGAGTGTTGTTCATGTTATTTCTCCCAACGGCATGCCAGAAGGTGGCTTGGTAACACTAAATTGCCCCTAGCAATTTGTGAATGTGTTTGTGCATGGTGTTCTGCTATAATCTGCTGTCCCACCCAGGATGTACACCACCACAACCCTGACCAAGATAACCTGGGGTTATCTTGATAAAATAAGCTGTAAATGAAAATAAAGATCGTCTTAAAACTGTTTGAAGAATTACACCTAAAAGACATTTTATGATTTTTTTTTTTGTATCTTTATGAATGTATTGCTGTCTCACTCAAATATATTTATTTTATGCTTATGGCTTAGGTGAATTATCGACTAGAATTAAATAAAAAATAATAAAACTAATCTCATTAAGCATCACAGAAATGGCTGCAGAATATACATATGGACTTGTGGAGTAAAGCCAAGCATCTATAAATAAGTTAGAGTTTGCATTACACACAGTTTCTGACAGTGTTCATAGGGCTGTGCATTTTGGAATTGTGACCACCCTCCCCACCTTTTCTCACTGTTAAATGTCACTCTTCCCTTTCACGCCTGGCATCAATAAAAGCAGCGTGCACAACAGGACACTGCTCTCACTCACTCCATGTCCATCTGCACGGTTCAATTAAAATTCAGAGAAGACCTGCTCCACACACAGGCGGGGTAATTTGGAGCAGCACTCCGTCCCCACTGAGCGGACACCTCAAAGTGTGCAATGGCTATGCATGAGTGAGGTACACACTCTAGTCAGTCGTGACAAAAGACAGAACAAAAGCCAGGGTGAAGGTTAGCATGTAAGTCTTGACTATGAACCGCTTTGGTTAAACAGGAGAAACTGAGTTTGGAATAACCAGGATAAAAACTTGAATGCTCAAATTGTGCAATTGCCAATGAGTATCTGTGATAGAGTAAGAAATATTTATTCTAAAAAACAATAAAGAAAGTAAGCCAACATAAATTTATAAATGAAGACAAATAAGAATAAACGGTATAAAACGAAGACAGGTCGTATAATCCCCAGTGTGCTGCGGACCATTCCCTTGCTGTGGAGACGTGCCCTTCTGCCAGCATCAGGGAGGGTGTGAGCGATTTCTGAGTAAGAGTCTTTGCTTTAAATAAAATTAAAAATGAAAAAAAAAACAATTAAGCTTTGCAGTTTCTTTGTGTTATATGCTTGGTGTACACAATCGTCTGGGTAGTATACACACTTTGGTATTGTAATGTTCTACAAAGAATGGACTGCTTCATTGGTCATACTGAAATCTAACTGCACTGAAGATTCAGAAATTAGAAAAGATGAGAATTTTTAAATGGGTCTGATTTTGTATTGGTGTCACTTTTAGAATTAAATCTTAGAGTTTATTTACACCAACAGCATCATGTGGTAGGAAAGCAAAATGCTCAAGATACTCCATTTCTCCATTGTGCCTTTGTCGATGTCAAACATCAGTCCCTAACTGTGAAGATTTATTCCTGCCTTCCTGGGTACCTTATTCAAATGGAGCAAAAAGATTTCATCTCAATTAAAACCGTTGCAATTTTTCAGATGGCTGACCACAAACCAGTAAAGTGGCTTTTAGCTAGTGCCCCCAGAGTGGAGCAGACAAACGCCCATCTCAACGAACACACTCATGCTACACTGTGGGCCAGGAGCAACACATTAGACACATAAAATGCACTTAAAAACTTTAAAAACCACATTACTTCAGTAATCAGAACAGAAATACACAATAACAAGCATATAGAGACAATAATGGTTGAAGACATCAATGGAAATAAAAATGATTAAATGTCTGGCATCATGCAATCCCAAAGATGTTCTATAGGATTTAGATCTGGTGACTGGGAAGCCACTGAAGAACATTGATTGTCGTGTTCTTGAAACCAGTTCGAGATGACTTTTGTTTTGTGACATGGTGCATTACCATGCTGAAAGTAGTCATTAGAAATTGGCAAACTGTGTCTATGAAGGGATGCACACAGTCAGCAACAATACTCAAATAGCCTTTGGCATTCAAACAATGATTGATTGGTATTAATGGTCCCAGTGTGCCATGAAAACATCCCCCACACCATTACACCACTTCCACCAGCCTGGACTGCTGACACAAGGCAGGTTGAGTCCATGGATTCATGCTGTTGGTGACCCTACCATCTGTGAACTTTAACAGAAATTGAGATTCATCAGACCAGGCTACATTTTTTCAGCCTTCAACTGTCCAGTTTTGGTGAGCCTGTGCCCACTGCAGAGCCTGTGAGCCTGTGTCCACTGTTCTTGACTGACAGAAGTGGAACCCAACATGGTCTTCTAATGTTGTAGCACATCCTCCTCAAGGCTCGACGTGTTGTGCATTCTGAGATGCTTTTCTGCTCACCACAATTGTACAGAGTGTGAGTTATTTGAGTTACTGCCTTTCTGTCAGCTCAAACCAGTCTAGCCATTCTCCACTGACCTCTCTCATCAACGAGGTGTTTCTGTCCACAGCACTGCCACTCACTGGATGTTTTTTCTTTATTGCACCATATTGAGTAACCTCTAGAGACTGCTGTGTGTGAAAATCCCAGGAGATCAGCAGTTATAGAAATACTCAAACCAGCCCATCTGGCACCAACAATCATACCACAGTCAAAATCACTGAGCTCACACTTTTTCCACATTCTGATGGTTGATGTGAACATTACCCGAAGCTGCTGGCCCGAATCTGCATGATTTTGTGCATTGTATTGCTTTCACATGATTGGCTGATTGGAAATTTGCATGAATGAGTATATATACAGGTGTTCCTAATAAAATGCTCAGTGTGTGTAATAAACAATTTTTTTGAATGCCCTGAGATGAGAAATGGGGTCTCATTAGGGGGGAAATTCCCACCTTACACCTCGAGTTTCAGGGATAGGGTCCAAATCCATAGTGACCCTGACCAGGATAAATTGGTTGCTGTAGATTTATGAATAAATGTTGTAAAGAGATGGATATCCCATGCTAAAATCACATATTGTCCAATAGGAAAAGTATTTACCCCAGCCCTCTCTAAGTGGGCATTATTGTCTGCTGAACTGTTATGTCGCTACCAAAGAAATCATGAGAAATATTTCTAGCACGTAGATAATATGGGCAGAAATACAATATAAATCTAATATAAATATAAACTAATATATATATCACTATGTATATAAAACCATGTAGAGTACATTCTGGCACAGAAAGGACAAACCAGCTTAAATGGTGTCAGATTTTTAAATAAATGGAATGACGTTTCTGTCAATGGTGTGTACTATCAGACACAAATATATCACACCTTGTTTGAAAAAGATATGACAAGAATAAAACAAAATAACCACCAAGGCAAGTTACTGGAAGACATATGATGCTGGTAGAATAAGTAGTGGTGGTCCATCACAAAATGTGCCTCTGGTCAATATCTGAGCTCTAGGGACAATTACTCACCCTGTCATGCCATAGAGCTTCCAGGATCATATCACACACACACACACACACACACACACACACTCATGAAGAACGATGAACTCATGCTAGTAAATAATCTCCAGACCAGAAAGTGTCAAACGCTGGGTGTGGCACCCTGACCTGCTTTTAGTCATCTGAGAAACAGCAGATGAGACTCTGAGATGGTCTGACATTTATTGCTAGTACAACGCCAATTCCAAAAAAGTTGGAACACTGTGTAAAATGTAAATAAAAACAGAATGCACTGATTTGCAAATCTCATAAACCCATATGTTATTCACAATAGAACATAGAAAGCATATCAAATGTTTAAACTGAGTAAATGTACAATTTTAAGGAAAAAATAAAATAATTTTGAATTTGATGGCTGCAACACATCTCAAAAAGTTGGGACGGGGCAACAAAAAGTTGGAAAAGTAAGGGTTACTAAAAAGAAACAGCTGGAGGAACATTTTGCAACTAATTAGGTTAATTGGCAACAGGTCAGTAACATGATTGGATGTAAAAAAATAAAATAAAAAAAAGTATCTTAGAGAGACAGAGTCTCTCAGAAATAAAGATGGGATGGAATCTGGATGGAAGCATATGTTGCTGTATATACCTTTCAGCAAACCTGTATATACCTTTCGGCATTGATGGTGCCTTTCCAGATGTGCAAGTTGCCAATTCCAAAGGCATAAATGCAGCCCCATACCATCAGAGATGCAGGCTTTTGAACTGAGTGCTGATCAAAAGCCAGATGGCCCCTCTCCTCTTTAGTCCTCTTTAGTTTAAAGGGCGAGGTGTTCATAGTTTCCAAAAAGAATTAAAAATGCTGATTCGCCTGAGAACAGAACAGTTACCACTTTACCTCAGTTTATTTTAAATAAGCTTTGAGTTCTGGAGGTGTTTCTGAGCCCATGCAGTAATATTCATTTCAGAATCCTGCCTGTTTTTAATGCAGTGCCGCCTGAGGGCCCGAAGATCACGGGCATGCACTATTGATTTTCACCCTTGTCCCTTGTGCACAGAGATTTCTCCAGATTCTCTGAATCTTTTGATGATATTATGTACCATAGATGATGAGATATTCATATTCTTCACAATTTTACATTGTGGAACATTATTCTGAAATTGTTCCACAAATTGTACACTTAGTTTTTCACAGATTGGTGAACCTCTGCTCAACTTTACTTCTGAGAGACTCTGCCTCTCTAATATACTCTTTTAATACCCAATCATGTTACTGGCCTGTTGCAAATATTCTTTTTACTTACTTTTCCAGCCTTTTGTTGCACCAACCCAACTTTTTTTTTAAACCTGTTGCGACTGTCAAATTCAAAATTATCTTTTTTTTTTTTTAATGGTACATTTAATCAGTTTAAACATTTTATATGTTTTCTATGTTTTATAAGATTTGCTTATCATTGCATTCTGATTTTATTTACATTTTACACAGCGTCCCAACATTTTTGGAATTGGGGTTGTATATGATGAACTAATATTAAAAAAAAAAAAAAGGTTAAGGCTTTATAGTTGCGCTCAGTGTTATAAACTGAGGAAAGAAGAAAGCACCTACATCTGAAAAGTGGATGTTAAAAATAAGTCTTTATGATTTTTATGCCAGGGGAGATGAAGGTAAATCGGCCCCAGGTTATTTTCAACTGCCAACTTACACCCAACTCCTCTCTTTCATATGAGAGATTCCAGATTCTACTGAAAGTCAGTGAGTTGTATTGGTTCATTCACTAAGGCTTTACCTGCTGCATTACTATATCACCTTTATTATGCCTTTATTACTAGCTCCTTGGGCAAAAAAAAGTTATTCACCAATAGCAGCATCTCTTTGTACAATAAGTTGTATGCCTGAGTTTAATCAGACTCTGATGTTGACGTTTTTGTTATCAGCATGAGATTGTAGAGTGTATACAAACAAATCCAAGTTTCTTGGAACATTGAGATATTGAGATATTGGAACATTTGAATGGCCTGAATGCAAAATTCATCAGATATTAGATCCAAAGAAAACTTTGGAACAGAGGGTGAAACACCAAAGTAGACACCCACATGCGCTAGCTGAAATGTACAGCTAGTTAGTAGAAGAGAGTGGGCTAAAATTGACAGAACTATTACAAGACATTGGTGGAAACTGGCATCCTTACCTGATAGGATTGGTGCTGTTACTAAGGCAAGAGGCAGTGTATCCAAGCATTAGAATAGGGAAGGAAATTACACATTTTTTTTTTTTGTCTAGGGAGTTTACATGTTAAGGCAAGGCAATGCACGTTTATTTACAGTATATAACACTTTTTTTTACACCACGGATCTCAGAGTGCATTACAAAAAAAATACATGCAGAGTATATTATAGTATACAGGGTGCCCCCAAAGTCTCCATGCATAGGGGAAATTAATACTTTTTAGCAGTGGCAAGCACATGACACACGACTCTGTTGGCAAACTTATTAACAAATTCCAAAAGACGGGAAGTGTTTTTGAGAAGTGATAACGGAGGAGTAGATGTCCACGAACATCCACTGACGCAGGCACAACTGGACGTGGTGCTGTCCCCTATGTATGGAGACTTATAATATAGCATAGTATAGTATAGTGTACTATAATACAGCATAGTATAGTATAGTCTGGTATAGTATAGTATACTGTAGTATAATATAGCATAGTATAGTATAGTATAGCATAGTATAGTATAGTATAGTATACTACGCTGTATTATACTACACTATACTATACTATACCATAGTCTACTATACTATACTATATTATACTATACTATACTATACTATACTATACTATACTATACTATACTATACTATACTATACCATACAGTCTACTATACTATATTATACTATACTATACTATGCTATACTATAGTATAGTATAGTACAATATAGCATAGTATAGTATAGTATAGTAGACTGTACTTCTATTCTACAACAAGTATAACTGTGCTTCAAAAGTCATGATCTCTAAGGAATGCTTGATGAAGGTTATGCGGCTACACGAAGTATCATTTTGAACACTCTCTCTACCCCATCACAATGATTGTCTGCCAGCACACCTTTGGGAAATGCAATCCTTGCAAGTCAGACCATTCTACACCAAGCTGCACCTGGAGACTGTCATTAAACTCCATTATTAACTGTGTTTTACTGGGACTTTACTCCTCTGCATTTTCAATGAATGTATATGAGGAAACTTAAGGAGTGATTGATGAAAGTAAAGAAATGCTGAAGTTCCTTTAACCAGAAGATAAAGTCACTGACAAACCAGCTGAAGGAAACTTTTTCATTCAGACAAGGTAACATGCCTAAGCAGGAAGCCTGTTTTTCTTGGAGGTTTCTCCAAGAAAGCTATGAGATGACTATGTCTTGTAAAGCATAAACCTTTTCAATCACTGAGTTGAAAGTTCTACTTACCATCCATCCAGCCATCCATCTTCAACCGCTTACTCCTTTTCAGGGTCGCGGGGGAACCTGGAGCCTATCCCAGGGAGCATCGGGCACAAGGCGGGGTACACCCTGGACAGGGTGCCAGTAGTTCTAATTTCCTTGTAACTAAATAACTAACTTAGCCAGTGATTACACTGCTGTATGCACCACTTTAAATCTAGCAAATGTGTCTGAGCGTACAACAGCAATAAATAAATCACCCAATCATGGGAGCCAGACAATACCATAACCATCTGTTGCTGGGAGTCAAATAGAGCATACAGTAATTGGTCCTGCCTGTTAGGCTTCACCAGCTGCTTGGTAGGTGATAGGGGAACTGGGTGGGAACTGGCAGTGACTTAACTAGGATAAAATGTTTTTTTTGTTTTTTGTTTTTTTTAAACCCTAGCAATAGAGCTGTTTCTTGTGGATGATTCTCTTTACATATACTCTCAACCTTTTTAGTGTTTTAATTTTTTTTATTATAGTTGGAATCATTAAAAATGAAATACCAAAGATGCAACAGCAAAGGATTAGGCTAGTGAAATCTTTCAACTCTGTGTCATCCATTTAAAAATGCATAACCATTTATAAAAATGTAAACAGTACAAAAACGGAGGCTTCTATTTATAAACACAGGGGATGAAGAAGCAATCTGCCCTGCAATCTATTCGCCAAGATTATGCATGCTGCTTCAGCATCCAGTCGTCAGCCTACCAAAAGGCACTTCAACCCTTCAAAAGGTTTTGATATGTACATCCTGAAGAGAAACAACCGGGGGGGAAAACAGCGTTTCAGCAAGTGCTGAATATGTAAGTATATGGATAATACAGAAAAAGTGCAGTGACAGCCTTGAAACACAATGTGTGCAAATTCTGCTCAGCTGTGCTGGTGCTGACACGTGTCCATCAGTGTCCCTGGGATCTTGTTTGTTCCGAAAGCCAGGCACCAGAGGCAGAACTGCAGACTGATGGTACTACATAATTTCAGAGCTGAAATTCTGTCAGTCCTTTGTCCTGAGGGGGCAGAACAATAACGGCAGAGGAGCTGTGAACAATACAGTGCCAAGACATGCAGGAGGCTCCTGGCCTGCTGAGGAGATTAAGCTTCATGAAGGTGAATCTGCTGGCTCCTCGCTGCATGACGCCCTGCCTGCCTGCCTGCTACATAACTTACCTGTCAGGCAGCCTAAGCCAAATAAGGAAATATGGCATTTCACTTTGTGACCATGATGAATCATGCCCAGAATGACTTATTTCATACATAGATAGTTTAAGTTAAGCCGAAAAGGCTCACAATTGAAAAATAACAGCCAGCAAGCTTCTGAGGTGACATTTTCCCTGTCACTGTTTGATTCGTGAATCCATCAAATAAACATTGGAGCTGTGGAGAGAGAGAGAGAGAGAGAGAGAGAGAGAGAGGGAGAGAGAAAGAGGGAGAAAAAGAGAAAGAGAGAGAGAGAGAGATGTATACACTTAAGCAATTATACTGATTTCTCAAGCATTGTGATCACAGTTATACATTAAAATTTAGTCTAACTTTTATCTTAGCAAAGTTCTTTTAGTCACCAGTAGTATTTTCAGCCAAATTTGTATTGCAAATACACCTTCTCACTTTCTCATGCCCTGCCTTTAGTGCTTTATGTTTACGCTCTCAAAGTGATCTCTAAATCACCAAAAGATGCAATAAATGTACATAGTCATACATAAATAAAACTGTAAAAGGTGAAATTGTTTTTGGCTGCTAAAGATGGTGTGAAGATTATCCAGGTAAAGCTCTTGGGCATGGGGCTTTAATTCTCTTGTAATATGTGTTGTTGCTGTTGTTGTTGTTGTTGTTGTTTTTTAACAAAAAGAAGGTAAAACAAAGATGACAGATCATGAGAGACACTAATATTTCAACCCATTAAACAACATGTTTGCTTGTAATGCGATTAGACGTAATTGCTTTATTGTTGTAGTGATCCATGAGCATTCAGTTCTGCTGATAAAACCACAAAGTGTGAATAGTGTTTTACAGCATTCCATGTTTTAAATGATTGTGGATTCTGGCCTGTTAGCATGCAAAATATGTGAATGTGTGCACTTGTATTCAATCACAGAATTTGTGACAGTACAACTAAAATATAAAGAGAAAAGTGTTCTGTCAGCCAGATGGCGATTTGTGCCACTAAAAATCGGCATAAAATTCAGTAAGTAAAATCTATATGCATGTCACTGCACTGCACACACTAGATTCTTAAATGGATTGAGAGTGGCTGATCTCGTACCCCACCATTTTTATACATTTGCGTTGTGCCACTTTACCAAGTGTTTTAGTGGTAATTAATTTTTTTTTTAATGCAATGCACTGTTCTTATTTTTTTTTTTTTGCATTCACTTTGATAATGAAAATTGAGCCCTTTGTATGAAATAAAAAAATATATATATCAATCCTATAATGCACACAGTATCGGGATACTGCAAATATTTATATTTATAAATATACAATAGAAATAGAAATGTAACAAACCATGCCAGCAAAATGTAACTCACAGCATAACAGAGCCACCATTTTTCCCCCTTTAATTTGTCACCAACCTGTAAGTATTAGTATCAATAATGATGCAAATGATGGAAATCCTATGCTTTGGCCTTAGTCAGTCACAGAATCTCAACCAAAGTCAACACCTGTGGGAGACTTTGGAGCGACATGTTAGACAAAAACAACTGAGGGAATATAATTAGGGAGATTGGTGTTCGACCCTTGCAGTGCAGGACTAGAAGCTTCACAGGACCAGCAGTTACCACAGCATGGGGCAGGTGATTGATGAGAAAAGAAACTGCAGGGAGAGCTTATTTCATGTAGCTGTTAGTATCACACAAAATAACAAGCGTAACTGCCTTTTATACTTTTGTGCTTCACAGAAACAAGTGCTATATTCCTCTATTATTATGAAGACAATCAATAATACCATTTTGGCTTAACCCAATTTTACACAGACGTCTATCTGGCCTTAGCTCAAGGCAAATGTGGCTGAATGGAGTCACTGACATATATTCAGAGCTACTATCAGCCGGCAGATTTATCTCTAGTGCTCATGGCTGTAACTAACTATGAGGATACCAAGGTCCACACTTAGGAATTTCTGTTTTTTAACCTCCACATATCTCCATCCATCCATCTTCTATACCACTTTATTCTTTTCAGGGTCATGGGAGCCTATCCCAGGGAGCATGGGGCACAAGGCGGGGTGCCAATACATCGCAGGGCACAATCACTTTGGATATGCCAATCAGCCTACCATGCTTGGATTGGGGGAGACCCCAGAGGAAACCCCCGCAGCACAGGTAGAACATGCAAACTCCGCACACACAGGGCCACGGTAGGAATCGAACCCTGGAGCTGTGAGGTGAACGTGCTAACCACTAAGCCACCGTTCACCCCCCAATCTCCTGTTGTCAAATTCAGTATGGAAACAGCAATGTGGAATAAGGAAAAAACTTGCAAATCAAAGCCCAGTCAGCAGTGATGACTAGTTCTCAACTTACTGTTACTTACTTTGGGTTTCCCCATATTTTTAGCTCTCACACAACACTATGCTTCCAGACATGAACTTCTTGTTGAGAGTTATGCAATACACATATTATAAGCTAACATCTGACACAGCTTTGATAGGTGTGAGAACACATCATATACTGTAACTGCGAATGTTTGTGAGGGCAGTTGGTGGGTTGTAAAAATGCATACTCATTAAAATGCCCATTGTAAAATGCATAGCCAAACACAGCTACAGTAAAATTAGCTGTTGTCATTTTTAATGTATGCTTTTTCAGTAATTAATGAAGAGAGGCAAGACAGAAAAGGAAGACGAGAAGGCACACAAAGAGAGAGTGAGAGAACTGTAAACTTGACTCTGAGCAGTTTATGTAAGTATAACATGGATTAGAAAGTAGCAATTTGTATCGTATTTGTGGTATATTAGGGCATAGGGCAGCATGGGTAATGCAGTGGGTAATGAAAAGGCCTCACAGCTCCAGGGTTACTGTCTGAATGGGTGGAAACACTAAAGTAGGTGGCTTAGCTAAAATGAAATGGCTGTAAATGTGTGTGTGTGTGGGGGGGGGGGTTTTAGGTAGAAGGTAGGTGTGTTGTTGTAAAATAGTATGCTGTGAGACCCAGAATATCAGGACTTTACCATCATGAATATTACTACTATTATATAGTTCTGATTGTGTAGGAATATGCAGTTTTTAGCCACATTTAGCTGGAAATAGTTTCAGCATGCCTTCATACATCTTTTATTTACCAAAGAGCCTAAATGTATCTATAACTACTTAACATTTTAAATAATGTCTCTCTGCTTACTTTTGATTCAGCATATTAGTTAGATACATATTTAGATTCAGTTGCCCTTTTTTGAACTAATAACTGAGAATGCAAAAGGCTATACACTATAATCATTATAATGTGCTGGTCAAAAATGTTAAAACGTTAGGATGCTTTAAACAGTACTAAAAACCTGATCTCATGTAACATTTGAGAAATTGTGATGAAATCAATTATTTTGTTCCATTTTATACATTAAAGCTGTTAGAAAAGCTATGATCTTTAATTACATCCCTCATCCTAACCGTAACCATTCATAAAATTCACATTTGCATTGTCCATCCATCCATCCATCCATCCATCCATCTTCTATACTGCTTATTCTTTTCAGGGTCGCGGGGAACCTGAAGCTTATCTTAGGAAGCATCGGGCACAAGGCGGGGTACACCCTGGACAGGGTGCCAATCCATCGCAGGGCACAATCACATACACACTCACACACCCATTCATACACCATGGACACTTTAGACACGCCAATCAGCCTACCATGCATGTCTTGGGACTGGGGGAGGAAACTGGAGTAGCCGGAGGAAACCCCCAAAGCACAGGGAGAACTCCGCACACACATGGCCCCGCATACACATGCCCCCAGCGGGAAACCCGGACCCTGGAGATGTGAGGCGAACGTGCTAACCACTAAGCCACCGTGCGCCCACAATTGCATTGTCTTTCATTTTATTTCCTTGACTGTAACCATGTAGGTATAGGTAGAGCTATGAGGCTATTGGAAGGCTGCCATTTGAACACTATTGTGCTAATAAACGTCTCTCACCTTCAAACCTGGGTTCTCGGTTTTGTATTATTTTTGTTTTTGTTTTTTTATGAATGCACAGGCAATAAATAGTTAATGTCAGGCATACGACTGAACTACCAATACCCAAATACACAATAAAGGATCTTAATGTGTGATGCAATGTAGACAGAACGCCAAGCCAGGCTCTTGAAACCATGTTCAACTATAGACCTTATTGAAAAAGAATTATGTTCTTCATATGTTTGAAAAGGATTGTTTTGATTAATTTATTTTAGAGAACTTATTTCCTGAGAACTACATCCTCTTCTTCTATGATCCCCAATCATCCAAGTAAAAATACAACTAGAGCTGGAGCTCGAGCTGAATCAGATTACTGAAGATATTTGCCAGACCAGCAAGTTTTGACAGTAGTGTCAGAAGTGCTATGCGAAAGCTCTGGCAAGCCCTGTATCATTAGCCTGAGTGGCTTTCTCAATTTGAGCCTCATTTTATTAAGGGTTTTTTTTTCTTTAGGAGAATGAGATCAGCAAATTTTTATATCTCAAGAAAAGTAACATCATTTATAATGTATAATGTAATATATAATGACAGGACGGAAGACTGGTGGTGAGTAAAGTCCACTGTTGTTGAATGTACCACAACAAAACAAGCACATTTCCATACAGCTGAACATCCCCCGGGGAAAGTACTGCATGTCACCGATGTGAAACAGACTGCAAACAAAAGTATTATTTTTGCCTAAGAAAAATATTCCCTTTACCAACTGGAGTAGCAAAATAATGAGCCAATATGGAATCAACTCAATTAGTTAAATGAATAGTTGTCACAACACAAGTCAATCTCCTTTTGCTCACAAAATGAACTGAAATTAGGGAGTTTTCCCCCCTTTAATCACATATTAAGCCCCCACTGACTTCCTTTGTCAGGAACGGAACAATTGTTTGAGCGATGTAACAACACTCCCTCACAGGTAGTACTTAATTACCACGCCAACTAGATAACAGCTTTGCCATAGCAGCAATGACGAGCTGGATTAATGATACATGAAAAGCAATCTCTAGACCCCACTGCATCCAGCCCACAAGGGCATACTCAGCCCAGACACCTAATAAGGATCTCATAATGTTGAGATACCGTAGGGGTTCAGCCAAGGCCTCGCGGCCGTAAATCCCTCACATTAAACTCCTGCAACTATAGAGGGGAACCTATTTCTATTGATCAATGCGAGTGGATGAAAAGCCTATGTTTGAAAATGTAAGCACATTATATCCTACAATCATCGGAGAATAAAGACCATGGTGAAGAAGATGATGACGTAGAGGAAGATGTACGAAGAAAATGAAATGAAATTACACTGTGAATGTGGATTAAATTACAGCCTTATCCTCAAAGTCATAAAGGGGGGAAAAATGCAGTGAAGCTGCGAGTACATTTCATAACTGGGAATGAAATGAACGGGACAGGCTGCAATCTGATCGAAGCCCACACAGACATAGAGTCAGACAGTAATTGCAGAGGCCTCTGTGTTGAGTATAATGAATAAAATATGATGCAGGGGTATTACTGTGCCAGGAGCATGTCATCACTTGCTCAATAATGGGCCATGGCTTCTGCTGAAGGTTGCTCATTACTCTGATTGTCTGAAATACGGAGCTTGTGAATTTACTTGTGTTCTGATTGTCGGTGTTAGCCGAGGCCAGCGCAGGGTTGGCGGGTGCGTTTGTGCTTTAGCAGGGAAACAGGCTGTTAAGCTCACTGACTAGTTATTACTGGTTGAAGGTGTCTGTCTAAGAGCAGTAGTGCTTCTGGCACAGATGTACCAACGTTGTTCAAATGGAGAGGAATACTATCATTTTGACTCTGACAGAGATACCAAGTATCGTCTAGTTACTATTCACACTGCCTACTAAACAATCAGCAAAAGCAGTTATCATTATCCAGCACTCATCACACTGAGCCTTATTCCTCCAAATTGCGTAGGACAAGAACAGATTTGACAAATAAAATGGTGTATATGTACAACAACTTACAACATCAAAACGAGCAGTCATTACAGCACAAATGACAATCAGCGTCAGCTCTATGGAAACAAGCTACCTCCCACAAGCATGCATATGGTACACCCCATTTTACTCCCATGTACGTCTAATGTACAGTACATGAAACATGCCCTAATTTATGCAAGTGCGGTGAGTCAAAAAAATAAAGCATTTAGCAAGCTACCAAGATTTGATAGAAGACTTAAAAGGGCAACAGGAAAATAAATTCAGTGAAGCTAAGTTAGAAGTACTTGTGTATGTGGTTGCTGAAAATAAATACGTTCTTTTTTTTATATCCTTAAAAATGGAAAGATAGTGAAGGAGAAAATGAAAGCATGACATAATAAATTTCAAGAGAAGAAAGGATGGTCCAAATGTTTTTTTTTTTCTTTTGCAATCCTGTTTTTCCTGAATTAAGTTATGGAAGGGAACGGTTCATTTTTATAGAGCTGTTCAAACTCAAATTCAATCTGAGATAGTTATGTAAACTCTGTTTATAGATTATAGGACTGTTGTATTTAATGTAAAATTTGAATAGAAATTGAAGTGTCGTTTATAAATATGAACGAGTTTCCATCCTGAACAATAAACAAATTCTTATATCCTGGTAAAAGAAATGAATCATTTTCTGGCATCCAGATGAATCCAAAATGAATAAAGTCGCATCTGGAATGTTTTACTGATGATTATGAAATTCTGTAATAACCTGAAAAAAATATGTGATGATATCAAGGGCATCTCTGAATAGCCCATCTGTCCAGTACTATACATCCAGGTCCGTGCTTTCTAGTGCCTTTTGCGCACAAATACAAATATTACTCAAACTGAAGGACTAATAGTTTGATGAAAATCTACTCAATTCTACTGCTAAACTCGAAAGGACTCAACTAAACTCCATTGTTATTTTTAATGTTATTATTATTCTGCTCAGTCCCTCCAGGAATTTGCGATTTTGCAAAGGCAAAATCAAGCAAACTCCACAATATTAATTCATTTAATGCGCATTCAATCAAAGCCCTCTTCGATTCACGTGCGTCGAACATGATTTCAGCTATAAGGTCTCATTTTCCAACAAACACCACTGCGAAAAATTGTGTAAAACAATTTTTGTGCAATTGCAATTTGCCAATTCTAAAGTTTTCTGGGGAAAAAAAAGCACAAAAATCTCCACAAATTGCACCGCATTTTTTTTTTTTAAAGCATTTTTGGCTGCTATAACAAAAAAAAAATCTGCAAAATCCTGTACAGACTGACTATTGTCACGTTTGGCGAATGGAGGCCGAAGCAATTGCAGATTTTTTAAACATTTATTTTAAACACACGCATAACGAAACAAAAACACTAGGACAACTGGGCATAACACTGTGGCAAGAAACAAACACGGAGACAGAAGTGACGTGAGTCTACAACAACGAAAGACCAGGAGAAAGTGCAGACAAGGACTATAAATACACAATGGTGCTAATTAACAAAAACGTGAGTCAGGTGCATGTGGTCAGGTGGTGTAGTGCAGTGGCTGATGGGACTTGAAGTCCCGGGTTTCCGGATACGTGACAGATCCCCCCTCCAAGGGGCGCTACACCTGGAGCGCCAAAAATCAAAGGGCCCCCCTCCGGGGGTCCCGGCCCTCCGGGCCAAAAGTCCCCAGCAGAACCAGGAGGCCGAGCAGCTTCCACCATGGCACAAGGAAGCGGGTGGAAGTCCTTGGCAAAGCATGAAAGAGGGGCGACAACCCCCACGGGACAGGAGAGCGGAGCATGCCTCACCGCGAGGTTCAAGGGGGGAGTGAAGTACCTGACGAGGCGCACGGGGGGAGCGAGGTTCTCCGCGAGGCTCACGGGGGGAGCGAGGTTCTCCGCGAGGCTCACGGGGGAGCGAGGTTCTCCGCGAGGCTCACGGGGGAGCGAGGTTCCGCGAGGCCAGGGAGAGGAGCGAGGTTCTCCGCGAGGCCCGAGGGAGGAACGACGCTCCGCCGGAGCATGAGGGGGAACGGAGACCTCCGTGGAGCAGGAAAGGGGAGCGACCCACTGAGCGCAGCGCAGGAAAGGAGCGACGCCTTCAGCGGAACGTGGGAGGCAAAGTGACGTCCCTAGCGCAGCAGGATGGCAGAGCGACGACCAGCAGCCGAGCAGGAAGGCCGGCGGAAAACCCACTCAGCCGAGCAGGAAGGCCGAGCGACGTCCACAGCCGAGCAGGAAGGCCGAAGCGTCCCACAGCCGAGCAGGAAGGCCGAGCGATCCCCACAGCCGAGCAGGAAGGCGAGCGACGTCCACAGCCGAGCAGGAAGGCCGAGCGACGTCCACAGCCGAGCAGGAAGGCCGAGCGACGTCCACAGCCGAAGCAGGAAGGCCGAGCGACGTCCACAGCCGAGCAGGAAGGCCGAGCGACGTCCACAGCCGAACGCAGGAAGGCCGAGCGACGCCCACAGCCGAAGCAGGAAGGCCGAGCGACGTCCACAGCCGAGCAGGAAGGCCGAGCGACGTCCACAGCCGAGCAGGAAGGGCGAGCGACGTCCACACAGCCGAGCAGGAAGGGGCGGCGACGCTCACCCGAGCAGGAAGGCCGAGCGACGTCCACAGCCGAAGCAGGAAGGCCGAGCGACGTCCACAGCCGAGCAGGAAGGCCGAGCGACGTCCACAGCCGAGCAGGAAGGCCGAGCGACGTCCACAGCCGAGCAGGAAGGCCGAGCGACGTCACAGCCGAGCAGGAAGGCCGGAGCGACCCCACAGCCGAGCAGGAAGGCCGAGCGACGTCCACAGCCGAGCAGGAAGGCCGAGCGACGTCCACAGCCGAGCAGGAAGGCCGAGCGACGTCCACAGCCGAAAGCAGGAAGGCCGAAGCGACGTCCACAGCCGAGCAGGAAGGCCGAGCGACGTCCACAGCCGAGCAGGAAGGCCGAGCGACGTCCACAGCCGAGCAGGAAGGCCGAGCGACGTCCACAGCCGAGCAGGAAGGCCGAGCGACGTCCACAGCCGGGCAGGAAGGCCGAGCGACGTCCACAGCCGGGCAGGAAGGCCGAGCGACGTCCACAGCCGGGCAGGAAGGCCGAGCGACGTCCACAGCCGGGCAGGGATGCTGAGCGGCGTCCACAGCTGAACAGGAAGGCTGTGCGACGACCTCAGCTGAACAGGAAGGCTGTGCGACGACCTCAGCTGAACAGGAAGGCTGAGGCACCTTAAGGTAGCTGAACAGCGGGGAGTCCCTGAGGTCAGCGAACAGAGGTGAATTCATGAGTCCGCCCGGAGCCGGAGCGTCTTCCCCCCACACATAGCGGGGCGGCGGAGAGACCTCCTGCACAGGACTCACCGGCTGCGCGACTCTGAGGTAGCTGAACAGCGGGGAATCCTTGAGGTCCGCGAACAGAGGGGAATCCATGAGACCCATCGGGGAGGGCGGGTGGGAGCAAACTGCTGAATCCGGAAAAAAAAAAAAAATAAAAAATCTACTGCCTCGTAGTCACGGTCTTTCGTTCTGTCACGTTTGGTGAATGGAGGCCGAAGCAATTGCAGATTTTTTAAACATTTATTTTAAACACACGCATAACGAAACAAAAACACTAGGACAACTGGGCATAACACTGTGGCAAGAAACAAACACGGAGACAGAAGTGACGTGAGTCTACAACAACGAAAGACCAGGAGAAAGTGCAGACAAGGACTATAAATACACAATGGTGCTAATTAACAAAAACGTGAGTCAGGTGCATGTGGTCAGGTGGTGTAGTGCAGTGGCTGATGGGACTTGAAGTCCCGGGTTTCCGGATACGTGACAACTATTCTACTTACTATACTCGCAATACTGATATTGCTAATGAAATTGATTCTTTAGATGCAAACCAAGCATTTTCCAGGTTGTTAAAATGTTAACATTTATGTTTACACACACTCCTACAAGACATGAATTGGGTTATAAACTGATGAATAAGGTAACTGGAATTTGCATATGCTCAATTTATGATCAATTTTGATGAGTAAGGGCCAATGTGTTTTTGTATATGTTTATTTTGTTTGTTAGAGTGCATGCTAAAAAGGAGACTTCACTGGCAATGAAATTGTTTCTATATTTGTAAACAAAATTTTGCACTCTCTCTTAGTCTCTCATGTTCAGTAACCGCTTCTTCCTGGTCAGGGTCGTGGTGGATCCAGAACTTATCCCGGAAACACTGGGCATGAGGTGGGATTACACCCTGGAGGGGACACCAGTCCACCACAGAACCAAACATTTGTTGATTTCAATGCAGACTGCATGAGGTGGACTACATAAGGGACTACAGAAAATTCACTAGCACTTGTGTATGTACAAAGTTATTTGTGATGTTGTAGTTCTGTTGTTACAATATTGTGCAGCATTACATGCAACAAGGTTAATGTTATAAATACACGACAATTAAATATTCACATATCAACAAAGTACAGTGCATCCAGAAATTATTCCTCCCCCAGTTATTATTTCTCTTTTTGCTGTATTGCAACATCAAATTAAAGTATATGAGAATGGCATTTGTTTCTGCTCGTTTTGAAGTGACTCTCAATAAAATAAAATTAAATAAAATGTTTATATGTCCCCAGAATTATTTTTAAGATAAACAGTCTAAAAACTGCATAATTAGGAAGCTTTCGACCCCATTTCTTTAAGCAATCTAAATTAGGACGAGTAGTTCATTTTCGAGAGCTCACACTAAATAAGTTAAACAGGGTAGACCTACGTTTATTTAAATCCACTTCTGTCCAATTGTATGCTTGCACAATAAATATCTCTGACTTTCACAGCTAAAATGGCAGACCAGATCAGTTCTGCTGTCATAAAGACCAAAGAACTGCCCATGAAGCTTCGAGATAAAGACGGAAAAGGTTATTAAAACGTCAGCAAAGCTTTGAACCTTCTTACCAGCACTATGAAATCCATTATAACAAAGTGGTAAGAATATGGCACAGTCCAGACACTACCAAGTTCTAGCCAACATGGATGGATATAAGAAGCAAATATAAGCAAATTGTTGAGGAGAATCTGTTTTTGACTGTATTTAAGGCAAAAATATATCTTCCAACAGGACAGTGTACTAAAGCACAGGGGAAAAAACTACAAAGAGAAAAAAGGTTTTGTTTTGGGATGTCCACGTCAAAGCCCAGACTTAAATCCAATTGAAAATCTTATGTGTTGACCTCAAAATTGCAGCCCACCAATATTTCCCATCTAATCTGGCAGAGATTAGATGGGAGAATGTTCATAAACAAAATGTGTTCATAAATTTCCTAGAGACACATCCGCTACTTCAGTTAAGAAGTTTTTAGATGTTTTTTTATTTTATTTTATTATTTTATATAATATAAAAAAATTATATTTGAAATATTTAATTTCAAATCATTCTGAGGACATCCACATATTTTATTATATTAAATATATTATATTATATGAAATATTGTAAAATATTGATTACATAAAAATATTTATTATATTATATTATATTTCTGCAGAGAGTCAGTTCAAAAGGAGCAGAAAAAAAGAATCACATTCTGATATGCTTCCATTTGATGTTGCAAAACAGCAAAAAGAGAAGAAAAAATCACTGAAGGGTGAATACATTCTGGAGGCACTGAATGGAAATAGGAGTGTAAATAGGACCGTATGTGTCATACAATCTTCAACATTCATAATTCTCTTACAGTAAACAAACTGGAAACTGGTCTTTTTTTCAAATCTGTAGTACTAGTTATTAATAAAAACAGCTCCTAAACCTTTAAGATGGTTGCAAGTGTTAAAGATGAGATGAAACGGTGGGTTTTCTTACTAAAAACTGTATCGCTAACCAAGCAAGGATTTGTGCATTTGGTTCGATTAATTAGGGCTCACTTTGGCTGATGTTCATTTGAGGCTGACCAGAAAATACATTTCGTATTCTTATACATACCAGGGGACATGACAGATTTAATTAGTGCTGAAAGGGCAAGTGCCAGGGAGCACAATCCCATAGCACAGCACTGTCTGGAGATAAATGAGGTATTCCATGCGGATATCAGGTTTTAGAGCCAGTTGTCTATGCTTTGCGTGATTAATTTTAATTTAGTTAGAACAATCCTTTACAATTATTAAGCTCTGTGTGACAGCTGAAATAACAATGCCATTTGCTCGTACTAAACATACATTAGCATCACTCCTGCATTGGAGAAGTAGCAAGTAAATGATGTGTACATTGGGCTGAGGGCTAATTTGTTTGGAGAGGAAATACCTCCTAACATCAGGTGGCTAATTATAATGTATTAATATAGATGAAGAGTCATCATCTTTTCTTTGTGGTTAAGGTAATTCTCTTTGCCTCATGACGAGTTCTGGCAATGGTCAATAAATCAGATAAATCTCTCACTCCTGTATTAACATGCTGCTCTCTAAAGCCCCAATGGAGCAGAAACTCTGAGAGGCAGAGAGAGCGAAAGGCGCTCCCTCAGGCCCAGTAGACGGGCAAAGCGCATTCCATCCCTGTCTTTCTGTCTCGCTCTCTCGCTCTCTGCTGTACGACTGCCTGCTGATCTGCTCTGACACAACTGACCTTTCTGGCTCCTGCTTCTTGCTCTGGCTGCTCTGAAAAGGCCAAGCCATGCAAGACAGACTGTGCTGCGCTCCCCTTCAGTGCCACCTCGCAGCAGAGACAGCCACTCAGGACACAGCTACGAGCACTCAGGTAGAAAGAAAGCCTTGATCCTATTTCCTCTAAGAACATTATGCAACACTGTGCCTTCACGGAAATCATGTATAACCAACAGAATGTACCATCCCTGTATAATTGAGAGCAAAGGTACAAAAGATGGGGGACGAAATGTCTTGGAGCGAAATGTCTAGAGATGCCCACTTACAGAAGAAAGGGATGAAAAATTCATAAAGTCACCACTTATGTGGTTATACAAGCCCTGCTTATTGTCAAAAGAGACTTATTTGGTTTTGACAATCTTAGAAAAAGGTGGAAACACACTTGGTGAAATACGAAAGGAGGCACACTTATAAGTGGAGACAGAGAGAGAGAGAGAGAGAGAGAGAGAGAGAGAGAGAGAGAGAGAGAAATGAATTAATGTTGCAGTTGGCAAAGGAGAGTATGTCGCACTCTCCCAGAGGAAGGAGGTACTTGGCACTGCAGATATAAATTATATGCCTGTAGCCTTGCGGTTTTGGTCTCAGGTCGATTTTTCATCTTCAAATAAGGAATTTCTCAGGCTGGGACGCACCTCGGATGCAGGCCACGCTACCTCCAGCTGTTTGTTGATCTTGACAATTCCACTCATAACAGGTTGTCTTTAGGACAATTACTGACTCAATTTGTGCCCCATCAAGCTGGTTTTCAGCTGAGCAGCTAATTAAACAAGCATTTGTTTGGCAGCAAATAATGGAAGCCAAACAATATAAAAAAGATTGAGCTTGGAAAATAGCTAAATTTATTTTAGAGGCATTTCATTCTGCACACAATCATGCATAATTTGATGTTTGTGCCATTTGACAGAACCCAGTGATAGTGCCAAATGTTTTTCATACACTAACTGATATAGAAACAGAGCTTACTGACTCTCAGGGCCATAATTAGTGTACAGAAGATAACTAGACACAACATTATCTTTTAACGTAATATATACTGCAGTTTCGGGGCGGGAGGTTTCATGTAACATTCTTTAGTATGCCCCTATGGAGGAGCACTTAAGGATTCTGTTTAAAACTCTAGAAATTAGCTAAAAGGTTGCATTTTGTAGAACCCCTACTGAACGCTAATAACTCCTAACCATTCAAACAATCCTTGAGGAACCATTTTTTCTAAGGGTGCTTTCACACAAGCACCATCGAGTAAGTTTTCCCCCTTAGCATCCTTCACACTTGGCTTTTGCAGAAGAAAAAAGTCAGTGTCTGAACGGGTGGTCTCGAACTGCAAATGCTGAATACAATACACATAAACTAGTTATTTAGATAGTTATGTAATCATTTATTTAGAACCAGTTCTGTTTTTTCCAATGATTTAAGTGATTTCTGTGTGCACTTGGCAAATGTTTGTTTATATTTGTATATAAGGCCAAAAATGAAAAGAGTTTTATGAGTATATTTTCAGCTCTTTTGCTTAGTTTATTTATGTGCAGTGTGAACCCAAAACAAACCCCACTGCAAACAAACCATCCATCCATCCATTTTCTGACCGCTTATCATACACAGGGTCACAGGGAAGCCTGGAGCCTATGCCAGGGAACTCAGGGAGCAAGGGGGGGGGCATCCTGGACAGAGTGCCAACCCATCACAAAGCTCAACCACACACACATATTCACACACTACAGACAATTTGGAAACGCATATCTTTGGACTGAAGCATGAGGAGAACATGCAAACTCCACGCACACAGGGTGGAGGCGGGATTCGAACCCCCAACCCTGGAGGTGCAAGGAAACATGCAAACCATTAAGCCTCCATCCACCCCCTGCAAACAAACCAAGAGTAAAAATTTTGCTCTGATTAGGTCTCAGCAAATAGACTAATAGTGCCCAAACTCAGTACCCAAACTCAGTGCCCAAACTCAGGACTCAGGAATTATGAGAAATCAGTTATGCTAGGAAATTTTACTATTTTAACCAAATGATGATTTCACCACATCAGCTTGTGACTAAATACTCAGTGTAAAACCTAATTACATTTGATTTCAAATGAAAAAGAAAAGACTTGCAGAGCTCATGTTCTGGAAACACATTTCTTACGGCCATTTTACTCAATTTCACCATGCTATGTAGAATTTCATGTAGTTTCATGATGGGTCCCATTCAAACTTGTCAGCAGCAAATTAGCTACACTTGAGTTGTAGAAGTACAGATAATTACACCATGAATTTGCCTGTCAAACTGATGAATTGTGCAATCACTAATGGATAACCTGATGATTTAAGTGTTAGTTTTAGTCCAGTGCTCCCCTTAAGGCTGTGGGTGACATATTTCTGAGCCACGATCCTTTCTAAAACTGCTAAAGAGCTGAAAACCAACTGAAAATATTTGCACAGAACAATACCATGGATAACCAAATGGCTTCAATGAAATGTACATGAAAAGATCCTTAAAAGAATGCTTTTGGACCAAAACAGAACAGATGGGTTTCCATCACACACTCACACATAAATGTGAAAATCTGCACATTCTATACACATTAAACCCTCATTATACACAGTAAACAACTAAAATATCCTTTTAATAGCTCATGTATGCAGAACGGTACTGCCTAAATTATAGATGGGAATACGTGTGTGTGTGTGTGTGTGTGTGTGCTCCACAGCTGAGTTTGACTTTATGATGCCTCATTTAAAGTTCATTACCACACGTTCTCTCCATCAGCTAAACAGGGAAAGGTAGCTTGTTGGTGTGGAAAATTTACTAGGGAATGAACTGCATATAAAAATTAAAATAACCATTAAATATTCAGGGGATTATTTTCAGAGTAACAGTCTCTGACTTTTGCAGTAAGACTAAGGCAATGCTGTATAGTAAGATCATGTGAAATACAGTGCAATCTATAAAATTACTGCTGTTGACTCCTGGGTCATGAGTATGATATGAAAAAATAGTGAATAATTCCCAGTTTAAAGTTGGGAAAAATCATTTGCAAATAAAGTTGTAACCGGCTGTGTGCACACTAGGGATGAAATGCTACCGGTTTCACTATAAACCACGATATAATTCCCAGACGGGTAGTATTACAGTGTCACAATTAATTATCATTAAAGTGCACCTATTATGGTTTTTCAGATATTATCTTTCATGTAGTGTGTTAGAGAGCTGTTTGTGAATGTAAAAAGTCTGCAAAGTTTCAAAAATAAAAGCGCACGACAAACAGAGTTATTGACTCCCAAAAGAAGGAACCGATTGTGAACAACTGAAACGATTCGTTAGTAATTCCAAACGTACTTTCTGCACAAACATAGGTTTGTAACAAAACACTACATAGGATTGTAACAAAAAGCCCCGCCTCTGGTCTTCATTTTTTTCAGACGGAGCTGAAAGTCATTATGGTAGTGGGCGTTTCCTTTTCCACATACGCTGACAACCGTAGACTAATCACAACAGACTGGGACATCTGAACAATCAGAGCAGAGTATGCTCTCTGAAAGGAGGAGTTTAGAAGGAATCCTTTAGAACAGATCATTTAACGAGTCGTTTTTGACATGGGGGAAGGACTAATGCTGCAATTTAAATGATGAGCACATTAAAGTGACCTTTGGTGTATGTAAATCTATTGTATGAGACCTCTAAAATAAAATTAGGCACATTTCAAAACCATAAAAGGTGTGCTTTAAAACCATGTGCAATTATCGTGATTTGGTAAACTCATGGTAAAGGCTGTCCACACACTCCCAGCATGAGTCTGACACAGGCGCAGCATGCAAGATTGTTTTTTGAGCGTGAAAACGGACACTACAATTAAAAACTGAACACGTCTGCTCAATTCAGCATGAGCCGAGTGAGTCGGAGTCGCAGCACAGATCAACAGGAGTCAGATTCCATTTATCACCTGATGAAAGTGAGGCGAGCTAACTGACAGGAAGAGCGAGGCAAGCTGACTGAGAGGAAGAGCGAGGCAAGCTGACTGACAGGAAGAGCGAGGCGAGCTGACTGACAGGAAGAGCGAGGTGACCTGACTGACAACACCATGGCAGAAGATTTGGTTTAATATAAGTGAGTTTGTCATTGTAATATTTTGTTGTTGTTGTGTTTATCATTAAGAATAATAATGAACCCACCATTCAAGCAACTACTGGCTCTGAATTCCCACTAATTTTAAAGCGATAGTGAAATGCACAAGGCCGCATAGGCATTCATAAGCAATTTAAAAGTATGGGAAAAAAGAGGTAAAAGCCCTAAAGAAGCGCCAAAGACCTCTTTCACAGCAACTTTCTTCTGAAAAGTTCAGCAGACAGGGTTACCATTTTCTAGTAAGTTTCCCTCCGCGTTTTTATAAAATCCAAAATATGACCACACTTTGGATTTGTTCCTCTTGGAAGGTTGGAAAATCTCCTAAGCACCGTCGCTGCCTTCCGCCATGTTCTTTAACTGAAATAAATGATCACAGCAAGCCTAGTGACAACCATCCATCACTTTATAGTCAGATATAAAAACCTGTTTAAATGATTTCAGTGTGTGTATCAGTACTTTGTGTACATTTTAACAACACCATGTTTATACTGATAACCGTGATAGTTTTGGTCACGATAATCGGGATATGAAATTTTCATACCATTACATCTCTAGTGTACACTCGCAGTCTTAACAAAACAGAAAACAGTCATAATTCACCTTGCTAACTAAAATGTATGAACGATGAATAATTGCGTAATTGTGTCGGAATTTTGCCTTAAGATTTCTCTTATAAAGCCTCTTTTAGGAGAATGCCATATTAAATTTCTTTGTTGTCCATATAAAAAGAAATGTCAGCTCATTTGACCCAAATGATTTTCATGACATATCATTCATTCTTCAGTAACTGTTGTATCCTGGTCTGGGCCGTGGTGAACCCAGAGCCTATACCAGGAACACTACCTGTGAGGCAGGGACACACCCTGAATGGGAAGCCACACGTTCACACACATATGAACACTTACATGCAATTTAGCATACCGAAACCATTCGAGGTGGGAGGAAACTGGAGAAACCAGAGAAAACCTGCACAGACATGGACAAGGGGACCATGCACAGAAAATCAACACAGACAGTAACCAAGAGTTGTGGATCAAACCAAAGACTCTGGAGATGTTGGCGGGGGGCAACACTTCCTGCTGTGAAATAATTCAATGAAATTAATCAAGATGCAATATTAATCAGTGTGTAGCTGACTATGACTAGCATCATGAGAGCACAAATAAATAAATAAACAAACAAACAAACAAAACTTGCTTTTTATTATTAGTATTATTAGCATTTAGTATTAAAACAAAACTGGCATTTGGTTATTTAGCACCTTGGACTCTATTAACTCCACATTACTATTCCAGTTATACTGTCATTTTAGAGGGGGGGAAAATTATAACCTTGAGGATTACCATCCATCCATCCATCTTCAGCCGCTTACTCCTTTTCAGGGTCACGGGGAACCTGGAGTCTATCCCAGGAATCATCGGGCACAAGGCGGGGTACACCCTGGACAGGATGCCAGTCCATCACAGGGCACAATCACATACACACTCACACACCCATTCATACACAGGAGTATCCATCACTTTTCTAAGCAGAAGGAATAGTGGGACTAAATCGCTGTAGTCCAATTATGAATTTTCGGCCTGAGAAGAAGAGGAAGGGAAGGGGGGGGGTGTAGCACCCTGCCTATTTATAACATCCACTGTCAACCTGACTCTGGATTTGGATTTGGGTATGACTCATGTCTTGAGTTTCCTAACTTTTCTTGGCATGACTACTTCCACCTCAGACCTGGACCAGGAATGGTGAAGCCTGAGTGAGTGGTGCGGACATTCCTTTTAATTCACACTGATCCTATTTAGCCAATCAGTGTATACAATGCATAATGCAGTTACACTGTATACAGTCGAAATACAATTGTAAGCTGACATCATTCTCTCACGCGCACCCACAGACGCGCGCGAGCAAACACACACACACACACACACACACCCGTGTCCGCCAGGCTTACTTTTTCCGCTTCGGAGCGCGCTTCTTGTCCATCACAGCTGGCACACAGTTAGTGAGCTCGGTCCAGTCGGCGTGCAGGCCGCAGCTCCAGCCCGTGGAGAAGCGCGAAAAGAGCCATGACTCGTCACGGCCCGGACGCCGGCACGCGCACTTCTTCTGGCCCGTCTGGCAGTCGCACGGTCGCTCCAGGCGCATGTTGCGCACCAAGTGCCGCCCGAATGTAGTGCCGCCGGTCTTCTGGATGTGCAGGAACACAAGCACGTCGTCACCCTTCATGTCGAAGTCGACGCGGCGCGCTAGCTCGCGCTCGCTGAAGTTGAACTTGGACGCTGCGTCTTGCTCCAGCTCGCGCTCCACGTGCGGCGCGTCGTCCGTTACAGCCGCGTGTCGCCCTCTCGGATCGCCGCCGTTCCGCAAATGGCACGACTGGCTGCCCGCTGGACAGATGTACTGATAGCCTATCATCACGAAAAGGACAGCCAAGACCGGGATGAACACCAGTTTATTGGGTTTTTCGTTCATGATAACGAGATGGAACTGTTCACGCGACGGGTATGAATCATTCTCCATCTCACCAGATGTTCCCTGAAGACATCATGCCTTGATAGGGAGGGAGAAACAGACCCATGCTACATGTTGATGCAGTCAGGCGAAGTGTCCGTCCTCTGTATCCATCAAAACCCCAATCTCAACGACAAAAGTTTGAAAACGAGCAAAAGAACCGAGCCGTTCAAGATCCGTCTCTGAACGCGTAATTCCTGCGAACGGCTTACAGCAACGTCTGTGCGCTCGAGAAAGTGTGAGAGGGTTCGATGAGATTTGATTTGCTCCCTCTGGTGAAAACACAGCCACGTTTCTCACATCAGCTCATCCCGCCGCCGCTCGTTCATCCTGAGCGCATCCTGCGTGTCCTGAGCTCAGCGTCTCCTCCAGCCGAGGAGCCCAACACCGCCTCTGACAAGACTCTCGGGTTGCCAGATTGGGCTGCATTACTCAGAAATGGAAGGGAAAAAAATATGGAGAACTTTTGAAGAATAAATACTAACTTTATGAATGGATTAATTTACTAATTATTCTAAGAGTGACTTGAAATACTCTATGATAAGGACAAAATAAAGCAATTTCATCTACATTTTGGGTTTAAAACATCAAAATAAATAACCTTACTAAGGGTTGATATGGCATATTCCCACTGTTGGGTTATTTTTAACTCAGTGCTCTCTGCCTAGGTTGTGTATTATTATTATTATTATTATTATTATTATTATTATTATGAATCCATCCATCCATCATCTACTGCTTACTCCTTTTCAGGGTCTTGGGGAACCTGGAGCCTATCCCAGGTAGCATCGGGCACAAGGCGGGGTACACCCTGGACAGGGTGCCAGTCCATCACAGGGCACAATCACATACAACTATTATTATTATTATTATTATTATTATTATTATTATTATTATTATTATTATTATTATTATTATTATTATCCCCTACCCTGTGTGCATGGAGTTTGCATGTTCTCCCCATGCTCCGAGGTTTCCTCCAGGTACTTCGGTTTCCTCCCCCAGTACAAAGACATGTGTTGTAGGATGATTGGTATTTCCAAATTGCCCTTTGTGTGTGAATGTGTATGTGATTGTGCCTTGCGATGGGTTGGCACCCCGTCCAGGGTGTCCGCCGCCTTGTGCCCCGCATTCCCTGGGAAAGACTCTAGGCTCCCCACAACCCTGTGTAGGATAAGTGGTATGGAAAATGGATGAATGGATATATGGATTATTATTTATTATTATTATTATTATTATTATTATTATTATTATTATTATTATTATAGGCATAGAAATATCTATTAAAAAAGATACTTTTTTGGTGCAATTCATAGCACATGCATGTGTAATTCTGACTGAATAGAAACTGTTCGTCTACACAGACTACAGCTAAGCTAACAATAACAAATGTTCTATCATAAATAATATCATTTCTTAACAGTGATTAATGGCAATAACAAAAAGATGTTATGCATGAAAATATACTCATTTAAAAAAAATTTTGCATAATTGGGTAACATCTGGAGCTAATAATGTTAAAAGTCTGTTAACTTTAAGTTACCAGCTAGAGTGAACATAATGTGCCTGAAATCATTCAACTACACAGGCAAACTTTTTTTTAAGGAAAGCAGCAGGCTGGATATCAAATCAGCAAGTCCTGTTCTGTTTCAAGCTGGACCATTAACATTTCAAATCTGTTACGAGTCCAGAATATCTAAACCAACATATTATTACCAAATGAACCCAAGAATGAGAGACATAACCCAATTAAACTATGCAATATGTGTAAGTCTGTGTTCGGGTATAAACAAAACCAACATTTTTTTTTTTTTTTTTTTTACAATGTACCAAAGTATTTAACTCTTGATTCGACTGTTCATGACAATTCAGCCTGAATTGTCTGTTGCAGAAAAAAAATGTGCATCATAAAATAACGACAGTATTGATGACAATGGTCGTTTATGATTATTACTTGTTACACTGTATGAGGTGATCCCAATACAATTTGGTACTGTGCAATAACATGTTCTCCATGTCAGATTATACAAGAACTACAATTAAAGAAATTTACCTTATTCTGTCATACCTGATGCACCGGAATGTATTAAATAGTTTCATGTTGTGTCCTATTTACAGTGGTGTGATTTCTGATCTTTTCTGTTTTTGTGTATATCTCATAATAAATAGTTTTAGGTCTTCTACGGAAATACATCATAAAACAAAGGCAACCTGAGTAAGCACAAAATGGAGTTACTATTTATACACAGAACATTCTCCCTAAAGGTTTGAAGATCATCAAGGTGTGTTTTGGCAAAATTCAGATGAGCCTTAATGTTCTTCTGGGTTAGCAGTGGTTTTCACCTCGCCACTCTTCCATGGATGCCATTTTTGCCCAGTGTCTTTCTCATAGTGAATTCATGAACGGTAACCTTTGAAACAGCTTTGTAATCCTTCCCAAACTGATGTATTTCAATCACCTTCCTCATCAATTCTGGACTGTATTTCAATTTTGGCATAGTGTGTTACTGGGTAAGACCTTTTAACCAACTTCATGCTGTTGGAAAAGTTCTATTTAAGTGTTGATTTGATTGAACAGGGTGTGCAGTAATCAGGCCTGGTTGTGTCTAATCCAGCTGAACCTCATTTTGAATGCAGAGATAGATTTAATAGATTTGGGGAGTTAGTAACTACAGGGGCAAATAAATTTTCACACAGGCCCAGTTGGTACTGGATAACTTTTTTTGCTTCAATGATTAACATTATCATTTAAAAACTGTATTTTGTGTTTACTCAGGCTGCCTTTGTTGTATCTTACATGTTGATTTAATTTCTGAAATAATTTAGTATGAGATAAAAATAGAAGAAATCAAGATGCGGTAAATATTTTTTCACACCACTGTAGCTACATCCCTGGAAGCTGTATTTCATCTTCAAATACATGACATCCCTTTTTGCCGGCACAGTTGATCAAACCGCTCTTCATATGACTCCCACATTTTGCTTATGATTTGCCATTGAAACTACCATATTTGTCGCTGTCCCATGAGTTTTGCATCATCCTGTGCTGTCCTCCAGTTGCTTACACTATCGTTGTAGCATCACTCACACTCTGAGATTTTAGTCAAAATCTTTGTCATCAGCTGTATTTGGGGTCAGTGGCACTAAATTGGCCACCAGTGAAGCGAGCATGTCACAGTGTGCATTTTCAACAGCACTGATCTCAGCTCACAACAAAAGAGTTTTCTTCATGATGCATGATCTTGCCTCCGACAGAAAAATCAGGCTGAAAATCTTATACTGTAAACCTGTCTTAAAAGCCACCAGTAGGAGGATGGCATAGCATGACATGACATCCTCACAGGATATCTAAAAATGTGCCATGACAATGGCATAAAACTGATATCAAATGTGTTAATGGACAGGAAGAATATCCTTATTACCTCAAGCTCACTATGAATAAAAGTTTCTCTTTATACCACCCCAGTTTGTGCATGAGCCTGCACTTTAAAATTAACTTTACCAAAGCGTTTTGTCGTTGATTTTGGTGGTGCAGTGGGTAGTGCTGCTGCCTCAGAGATCCAGGGTCCCAGTTTTAATTCTGAGCTCAAGTTCCTGTCTATACAAAGTATCACATGGTCTTCCTGTGCCTTTCCTTCAGGTTCTCTGGTTTCCTCCCACCTCCCAAAAACATGGAGTGGCTATATTAAATTGCCCCTTGGAGTGAATAAATGTGTGAATGTGTGTGTTCATGGTGCCCTGCAATGGATTGGGGGTATTTCCACCTCAAGCCAGTGCTTACTGAAGGTGAATTAATTGATTATTATGCCATCACTTTTCTGAATCTGGAAATTCATGAACATTTACTTGGGATGTAAACAGACTAATGCAATTTTAGTCCAGCACTAGTCCAGACACTTTGGACATTCTGGTTAGCCTACAATGCATGTCTTTGGACTGGGGGAGGAAACCGGAGTACCTGGAGGAAACCCCCGGAGCATGGGGAGAACATGAAAACTCCACGCACACACAAGGCCATGGCGGGAATCAAATCCTCAACCCCGAAGGTGTGAGGCAAATGTACTAACCACTAAGCCACCATGCCCCCAAGTAAGACCACTGATCTGGCTATATCCTGTCTGAAGTGTGGTGGCAGAAGCGAGACATGAAACATCTGCCAGCTGCTGTCCACTTTGTGTGTAATGGTGAGCAACAGCATAATCTAGTTGGTGTGCCAAGCAGATTTTATTGCCATTTAAAATTGCCAATCCCTCACTCAAACCGCAGCTAATATGTTGAGCCAATGTGATAATGGAGCATAATTGATGAGTGGAATGAAAGGAGTGGGTACATTTTATTACCGAGACTAAGGGGTACAACTCCATCCTGGAGGGAGGTCTAATCACAGTTTAGTGATTTTCCTGTTCAGAACAGATGAACCAGCTTATTATTGGGTTCAGTATGAGTGTTAGAGCAGGGAAATCACCAAACAATTATAGCCTCTGATCCTTCATCACTGAGCAAGGTTCTGCTTCAACTTCTGAATGTCCCATTGCGTTAGACTTTGTAAGATGACAAGTTGAAGGTTTTAAACAGAGCTTTATCAGAGGTAGAGACAGGAATTTGGACATAATTCTTGTTTGTTTCCAAACCAAGGGCATTTCCTGATATTGACTTACCTGAACGTGTCTGTATTGCAGCATTTTGCCAGAAATAAACAGAACAGTGAAATTCTTTTTGTAAATCAATGTTGGAAAAAAAAACTGATAGGCAGACTGCTCCATTGTTTTTCAAGGCTTTCAAGAGTATAAAGATAGAGTCTAGACCTTCACATAATACAGGAATGTGTGTTTGTCCATGTGGCCTCTACCGCTTCAGATGGGTTCAATCTTCTCTCTCAGAAGGCTACTTTATGATGATCATGCTCCATGACAAAGAAAAACCTCACAATTGGAAAAAAAAAAAAAAAAAAAAAAAATTTTTTTTTTATTTTAAAAAAAAAAAAAAAAATAAATAAAAAAAAAAATAAACTTTAAAATGGTGAAAGATTATTTACAAATAGATAAATTTTAAAAAGGAAGCAGAAGGACGGTACACATTTACATCCAAACATCAATACCTCTCAATGGCCTCAACCACTCCCCCCCCAGAGAATCCTGTGAGAAAGCCAGGTCTACTATATTGTAATACAATATGTGGTCTGGGACATAACCTAGATTTCTGGGATTTAAAAATAGCTGTATTTACACCAGTATTTACACTTTTTGGCATCACTAAGTGAACTAGTAAAATAACATGGTATGTAATCATTAAGAAACTATGATGTTTCATTTCATAACCTTGCCGTCACATTAAGTAATAGTGACATTGCATTAAGTAACCATGATATCACATTAAGTAACCATGATATCATATTAAGTAGCCATGATATCACATTTCATAATCATGATATCACATTAAGTAACCATGATATCACATTACATAACCATGACATCACATTAAGTAACCATAACATCACATTAAGTAATCATGATATCACATTAAGTAGCCATGATATCACATTTCATAATCATGATATCACACTAAGTAACCAGGATATCACATTTCATAATCATGACATCACATTAAGTAACCAGGATATCACATTTCATAAACATGACATCACATTAAGTAACCAGGATATCACATTACATAACCATGACATCACATTAAGTAACCATGAGACCACTGATCACTAATTTCAAACACCAAGATTCAAAGGTATGGGAAATAATTTTTTTTAAATGATACCACAAATTTTCTATTCTGATTAGTCAGATGGTGTTGATTAATAACCACTCTGACAGTATTCGCAGATATAAATCAAATAATATCAACTTATTATATATTGATATAATAATTAATAATTATTATCATAATTATATGGATGCACTCTTTCTAATACTTGGGAGTATGGGAGGAGTTGCCAATGTTAGTCAGTAGGTTTTACACCATGGAAATGTCTTCAGGTCTGACAATTTTTGGTTTCTCTGTTACATGACAAGCTGCATGTTTTTTTTGTTTTTTGTTTTTTTTGTTTTGCCTTATTAACTTCAGTCGATAAAAAAAGAGAAGCTAATAAAGGAATAAATTATTAAAGTTATTATAACATGCCTGATAACACAAACTACATGGCACTAACTAACTTGTCTTGTGGGTGTTCCACAACATTAAATGTAACTATAAATGTTTAAAAATCACAACATTTCCTTCATTTAATAAATTCCATTTTTAACTGTTGGGAAATTGCTGTGGTGTAAGAGGAATATTTGCAGCCTCTGTGAAAATCTATGGGCTTGTTTTAATGGAAGGAAAGATTAACGCTCATTGGGCAACAGGCTTTTAATACATCATTTTGAGCTCTGGGATCAAGGCATCTCTGGGGAAAACATCTAAACGTTTAATGGACAGTTCGCTCTTCTCTTTGTTCCACCTGGATGCACTGCTTCTCCATATGATGATTGGGAGATGCTTCAAAAGAGCAGAACTGTGTAACCAGCTGCTAGTTACTGAAATGGTCATGATCATGACTGACATCTCAAATATATCAGTGCCAGTCTGATTCGCTTGGAGTAGTGGTTAACTGAGTAGCCTAATCCAGAATAGTTTCACACACTAGTATACACTCAGAGAACATTTTATTAGGTACACTATAGTAAAACTGGGCAGACCCTCTCTTTACTCTCAAAACAGCTTCAATTCTTATGGGCATGGATTCTATAAGATGTTGGAAACATTCCTTTGATATTCTGGTCCTTGTTGACATGATTGCATCATACAAATCATGCATATTTTTTCCACGTGCACTTTTATGCTGTGATTATCCCATTCTACCACATCCCACTGATGTTCTATTGGACTCAGATCGAGTGTCTGGGAAGGCCACTGAAAAACACTGAAACCAGTTTGAGACGACTTTTGCTTTGTGACACAGTGCATTATCATGCTGAAAGCCATTAGAAGATGGTAAATTGTGACTATGTAGAGATGCGCATGGTCAGCAAAAATACTCAAATAGTCTGTGGTATTCAAGCGATGCTTGATTGGTATTAACGGTCCCAAAGAGTACCATGAAAACATTCCCCACACCATTACACCACCTCCTCCAGCAGGTTTCGGTCCATGGATTCATGCTGTTGGCTGCAAATTCTGGTCCTAAAAATCTGTGTGCCTCACCAATAATCGAGATTCATCAGGCCAGGCTACGATTCTCCGGTCTTCAACTGTCCAGTTTTGGTCAATTACCTCTCCTCTCTTGCTTTTGACTGTACTTAGTGTGTCTAACTATATTTATTTCATATTGCTAGGTCCTCGGCATGTAAAGCACTTTGGTCAATATGTGTTTTTTTTTAACGTGCTATATAAATAAACGCTGTTGTTGTTGTTGATGCTGAGCCTGTGCCCACTGCTGCCTCAACTTTCTGTTCTTGACTGACAGAAGTGGAACCCGACGTGGTCTTCTGTTGTTATAGCACATCCACTTCAAGGTTTGATGTATTATGCATTATGAGATGCTTTTCTGCTCAGCACAATTATACAGAGAGTGGTTATGTGAGTTACTGTATCCTTTCTGTCAGCTTGAACCAGTCTGGTCATTCTCCACTGACCTCATAAACAAGCCGTTTCTATCCTCAGAACTGCATATCCCTGGATATTTGGGTTGTTGGGTTTTTTTGCGCCATTCTGAATAAACTCTAGAGACTGTTATGTGTGAAAATCCCAGGGGATTAGCACTTACAGAAATACTCAAACCAGCCCGTCTGCCACCAACAATCATGCCATGATCAAACTCACTGAGATCACATTTTTTCAACATTCTGATGGTTGATGTGAATATTATCTGGCCCGAATCTCCACGATTTTATGCATTGCACTGCAGCCACATGCCTGTCTGATTAGATAATTGCATGAATGGGTAGGTGTACAAGTGTTCCTAATAAACTGCTCTGTAAGTGTGATTTTTGTTACTGGATCCCCAAACAGAATACAAATGCAGAAGGATTCATTTCCATTATCCTCTCTCTGCAGGGAGTCTCATCCAGAACTGCAGGAGCAACGTTCTCAGTGCTCAAAGTGCTCAGTGAGTGTATCTTGCTATTTTATCTTTATAATTGGTAAGTCTAGTAAATAAATTGTACGTATAAAGTTCTGCCATGCTAATTTCTGAAATTTGTTGCTTATACGTCTAGCTAGCTAGAAGCTTAACTGGTTTTTGGTTGTGATGTCAGAGACTAGCTAACATTTTCAACCTGATTGTAGAAGTTAGAAGAGTAGAAGAGTTTAAATGTGAGAGTTTGTAGAAAAATGAACCTGCTCAACATGGAGAATATTCTTGACAAAGACTGAAAGCTTATTACCATATAATATGAGCTCATCCAATAAGAGTATATCTAACCAATTAAATATTTTTTTTAATTCCCTGTTTGGTTAAACTCCATATCAATTAACATGTTGTGTTGTGTTAGTTGTGTTGGTTACACATTTCAAATTCACGTCATTCAAGCTTAAAAATCATCGCTTGTTTCTGTACTTTTGGCCTGAAGGGAAACCAGCTGGTGTTTCTGTGGAGCACTTGAATATTGATGCAGAAACACCATCAGTTTTTTCTGAGCGTGCGCACGTATGTGTGTGTGTGTGTGTTTATCTACTTGCATTCTCTTTTGCCATGTGCTTAGCCATGGCTCTTTCTGTTTTTCCCACAACTATTTCACACTTTTTCCAGCTTGTGGATTAGTTTTGCAGTTCTTCCATTACTGACAGCTTCTTTAACAGCTCCCTGATTTAATTGAATTTTGCCTCACTTGTAAGTCATTTTGGGGGAAAAACATCTGGCAAATTAATCAGTGTGCTGAAATGAAAATGTATGTGTCCTTGAACAAAATTACCATCTGTTTATTGTTAATATAAGGTGTACATCTGCTCTGTTAACTACTGTTTCCTGCATGTAAAAGAATCCTAAGAATTATTTTAACATTACGTTATATAATATATTGGAAATTATATAACTGTACACCAATTATTTGTACCTTAAATGTGATTTAAAGGTACACCACGTACTCTAGGTATCGTAAAGATAAAATATCTACTCTAAAATATGTACCCTTGAGGGCACCACCCCTGTGACATCCATTTAGTACCTTTTCTTCCTCAGTGTGTTAAAATTCCTTGCCAGTCGAGGATTTTTGTATTCTGTGCTTGATTCGAAGACATTCAGCCAAGCTACATTTTGCCAAGCAATAAGAAAAATAGTCCTGGCAGTACTCACTATTCATGCCTTCATTCTTAGATTTCCCTCTGGTCATGCATCAGTGAATGCCATTAAGCAGAGTTTCTTTGAAATGTTTCGCTGTTCTTAGCAGAAACAGTCGCAAAAACCTCTGGCATGTTCCCTATATTGCAAAGAACTGAAGTATAGATGTTTGTTACAATTAACCTAAAATGTGTTAACTGCTAAACATATCTGGGTAGAATCCTCACCTGGTATTGCTTACTTTGTAAACAAACGCTGTAGATGCTGCAGCACAGTTTCACAATATTGTCTCATATTATACATTTCCAATAAATTAGAGTAATATCGAGACACCGAACGATATTTTGGTTATTACTGGAAATTGGCTTTACCTGATGAATTGTGGGGTTGATTTTTGGCTTGTTTTCACCTTGTTTCGTGTTAATGTGATGACATGTTAGTAAAATATTATTATACAGGTTATATGAACAACTTTATGATATTGAATGTCACTTTGCTGGCAGGGACCCTGAGTTTGTTTGTGAAATGGAAAGGTACTGTATAGATTAGACTGTCTAGACTAGATATAGTCAGTATTACATCCAAGCTGAGTATTTTAGTATCCAGTACCAAAATTCTTTAATAGGGATTGAAGATGAAGTTTTTCACATTGAAAAAGAGAGTTGCCTCTGTGAGATTTCTAATCTCAGGAAGAAAACATGCCCTGCATCCCAATTGGTACAATTATACTATGTAGTAAAAGTATGTACTCTTTTTGTGGAGAAAAAGTCCATACCTTTGAATGTGTAGTAAGAGTATGCAAGTACTGGTAAATACTAACAAGTCATGAAACGGAAGAGAACCGTTGTTATCTATCATTCCTTTGTTTTATTTTTCCACATTTCATTTACACCTGTCTAAAATGCATACTTGAATCCGATGAAGTAAACCGCCAATAAGCTCCTCCTCTCTCGTGCAAGGAGTTGTGGGCACTATTAGCTGAAAAAGTGTCCATGGATCCACACTTTGAAAATCTACCAGAAACTATAAACCATCCAGGTACATTGGGATACTCATTTCAACATACTACAATTCTCATCTCGGATACTATTTAGTATGGATAGTATGCCAATTGGGATGCAGGGTCTGCAAGTTGTTTGTCCATATTCACCAAATAGCATTTAGGATATCCAGCCTTCTTGGAGAAAGTGAAGGAAGTGCTTGAGAGGTTACCTCCTCCTGACTGCATAGTGGTACCGGAGCATTTGATCTGGGGGATTCCAGTACACATGTTTGGAATGATGTGGATACTTAGATGGGCAAAACTGGAAGGAATGGCCTCCTGGATCTGAACCTGTGCATTGAAATATTATTAGACAACCCTGCAAGCTATGGATTGTCAATAATGCATATTTTGTTCCAGGTTTGCTCCTAAGTGTACTTGGTACCAGAGCACCTTGGGCCAAAGGTTATTGATCAGTTATGTGATTGTGTAATCAGACTTGAGGCCATATGTTTTGGACACTAAGGTAAAAGATGAGCAGAGCTGTTTTCTCACTCTCATGGTAGTATCCAGTCTACAGGTGTGTCCAGACTACATTCGGAGGAGGCTTATGATCACAGGCATACAGGCTACTTTGTGTAAGCTAGTCTGTGTGAGTACAGTGAGATTTGTGTCCACATTCTTGGTGAACCCGTTTGTAAGTGTTGCTTTTTCTGTGTTTTGTCTCCAACCCTGTTTGTGGTTTTCATGTACAGGACAGGATCTCTGACACACACTCGAATGTTTCACCGCTGTGAAGTGCGAAGTGGCTGAAAATAATTGCCTCCAATTCTGAGTCCAATATTCTATTTTGGAAATGAATAGAATGCACCAGGAGTTGGATTGTCAGCTGGAGAAGTTTAAGTAGTTTGGGATCTTATTTAAGAATGATGGAAACAGTGAGAATGAGATAAATGGATTGTGTCAGCCATAGCAGTATTAATTCAATTTCAATAAAATTTAGTTGTATAGTGCTTTTAACATAATATATGAATTCAGAAAATACATTTTAAATTTATGAATTTTTCCCTAATGAGCAAACCGGAGGTGAGAGTGGCAAGAAAAAAAATCTCCCTGAGACAATATAAGGACGAAACCTTAAGTGGGTGACACCTGATCTGCATGACAATGAATAGTGCAGTATTATTATAAATAAGTCCCTTCTATAAATAAGCTAATACTACATGTTCAAATAGTACATTTTTGTAACCAGGAAAATTCATTACAGTTTTACATGAAGTCTGTTTTGTTTAACTTCTCCACTGTTCACTGATGGAGGCTTGAGTGCAAAACTGTTTGTGGTAATTGCAGTGCTGAGGCCATAATAGCAATTTGTAGTCCTGGTCACATGAGTTGAGGTCCAAAGCCATCCGCATTGTCTTCAAGTGTTATCATCCTCAGCAATCCCAGTAATCTTTCGACTGCACCATGTGGGGCCATCCTCAGCAGCAGCATGTAAATTCCAACTGATGAAATCTCCAACCAGAAGTAGGGCATCTGGATGGATCAGGCAAGTCCAGAGAGCAGAAGGGATCAGAATCACTGGCATCAGTGTATCATGTGTAGCTTGACAGAAAGAGCAAAGGAGAGAGAGGGAAAGAGAGGGAGAGATTATAAGGTATGTTTGTCCTATTATGGATAAGGACAATGTACTTTGTGTGAGTGCATGCAGTGACTCCAGCAAGACTAGCTATGAGAACATAACTAAAAGGGAGAGCCAGAAGGCAACACAGACATGAGGGCTCTCTGGGACATTAGACGGCCAGCCACTCCACCATCAACAAACCTGGGTGAACACACAAAAGTGGTGGGGTTACAGCATCCAAACATCCCAGTTCACTACAACACTCAATGCCTGTGATCCCTCTAGATTTTTTCCTTTGCCTAAGAAAAAAAATATTCACAAAATGCTTGACTAAACAAATATCTTTTCAGCCTGGACTTAAACACTGAGACTGTGTATGAGTCCCGAACACTAATCGGAAGGCTGTTCCAAAACTCTGGGGCTTTGTAAGAGAAAACTCTTCCCCTGCTGTAGCCTTCATTATTCGAGGTAACAACAAATACTGTAGCCTGCACCTTCTGATCGAAGTAGGCGTGGCGGATTGTAAAAGATCAAAAGTTCGCTCAGGTACTGTGGCGCGAGACCATTGAGTGCTTTACAGGTCAATAGTAGTATTTTATAATCAAAGCGATATTTTACTGCGAGCCAGTGCAGTGTGAATAACATAGAGGTGATGTGGTCAAATCTTCTGGTTCTAGTAAGGACTCTTGCAGCTGCATTCTGGACTAACTAGAGCTTGTTTATGCACCTATTGGAACATCCAGACAGTAAGGCATTACGGTAATATAGTCTAGAGGTGAGGAAAGCATGAACTAATTTTCCTGCATCATGTAGTGACATTATATTTCTTATCTTAGCAATATTTCTGAGATAAAAGTAGGCCATCCTAGCATTATTATCTACATGAGCTTCAAATTAATTCACACTAAGGTCTTTTACTGTTGCACATTTCATTTATGAATGTTATTCCTATGTAGGTATGAACAAAGCTGCTGTGCTATAACCTTCTCTAAAATCCTGGATATAAAGGGGAGATTTTATATTGATCTATAGCTGGACCATTGACAGGGATCAAGGTCAGTGTTTTAATAACTAGTAGTTAGTTTAAACATAGGGGTTTAATAACTAATAGCTAGTTTAAATGTTGGGGTTTAATAACTAGTAGCTAGTTTAAATGATTTCGGTACATAGCCAGTGCTAAGGGAAGAATATAATTGATATCTCTGGAAGATTATTGATAAAACTCTGTGCAGTAGCTCACATGAATGTACGTCTGACGTGGTAGCATGGCAAGGTGCTTATATTATGGTCAATAATGAGATCATGTATTATAAAGCAGGAGCTCAGTTTTCAGTGAAAGTGGATCTGGATGGAGACTCTGGGCCAACCCAGGATGTGCTTGAGACATTTTATACAAGTTAGTTTTGGTCCACTAATTTGAATGGTTGAGTGGCATTACAAGATTGCCTATTTACTGTAATGTAGCTTGTGATTTTTACAGTAGCTTACTCACAATTTAATTACCAGTTTCACTAAAATATACAAATATGTTTATACAATGTTTAAACATAATGCTGAACTGTGACTTCCTTAAAAAATTGTTTTATTTTTTTTAATTTTTTTTAAACAACAGGGCCATGGTCAGTTGTTGTCCTTGAGTCTTCTCATCATGTATGTATGTTACAGGTCAGAGTCCTTGTAGGGGAATGGGCTTATGGCTGCATGACCTTTTTGATTAGACCATACCCTGCGTAGACCCGAGATTAGATTTCAGCAGAAGCAAAGCACGCACTGAGTTGACATTTGGAATCCTAAAGTCCAGATTTCCTGATTCTTTTGAGGTTATTTGTCTCAATGAGCATGCAAGATCACTACTGTGTGTCCTGTACTGCATAATGAACTGAGGAAGGAGTGAATTTATCTCCTTCCAGCTAAACACTGTGAGCTTCTAACTCCGGATGAGCAGTTAATCTGAAGACTTTAGACACATCATAACTCATTTATTTCATTTAATGAATTTCCACTAGATATCTTAGTTATTTTTAATCAGTCTGAACCGAGACCCCTACATCCTTTTATTTTTCAAAGATGTTTGCTATTTACTAAAGGGAAAGAATTTTCTTTTAATGAGCAAAGCCTACAGTGATTGTCATTAGTCATTAGCAATTCAAAAAAGCAAAATAAGCAAATGAAACATACATTATATGTATATTAACAAACACATGTACAGTAGGTCTCAATGAGTTGAACATTATCATTATATGTGATATTAAGAAGTCACGCTATTCATTTTAATCATGCAGTCATGATTTAGATTTGGTAGGAATTTCGATCAATTAATTGAATCTGATGCTAAAAATCTATCTTACGGCTTTAGAAATATATGATTAAAGAGAAATGTAATGAGGTTTGAAAATGTTTTAAAAGCTTTCTACTCACTGCATTACTTTCTATTCTCTACATGTTTTTAGTACAGTACAGTAAGTATGTAAAAGTCTAATGTTTTAGGTGGAAGAAAAACTCAAGAAAAGTACAGATACCTAAAAAATAATAGAGTGTATATTCAAACCTCTGGTGCGCACATCCTGCTCTGTGTAGTGGAAAGTGAGGATCCCTCAGAGAGCAGAATGAAATGAGGCAAATGTCTGCTGTGCGATGTGAGAACATGACATTGTAAACATTTTAAAAACACTGCTTGTTCCTTGGGATGCAGTTCTAGATGAGTTCTATGATGTGAGGAATCATATGGTGATGTATAATATGTAATTAGTGGTTTATTTAAATAATTACTAACCTGCAAAAATGCAAGTAGATAATGAAGTGTATGTGTAGTTGTCACATTTTGGATGTAATGGAGGTTAGGATGGATGCAAGTGCAAATAAGAGCTTTTAATTAAGAGAGGCTGGCAGACAAATCCAAATGATGACACTATAACGTGGTCAAAAACAGGCAATGGGTCTGGCGATCTGAAAACAGTTATAAACGAGGGAAGGCAAGATCAAAAGCGAGAAACAAGAAACAAGATCAAAGAACATGAAACAAAACGAGGAACAGGGTACAAACATTTGGTATGGGGATAACACTCAATACTTTGCTAAGAGTGAATGCCTTGAAAGTCCTTTTAAACTGTGGTGTGATGTGTGTGAGAATGGATGGAGGTGTGGCGTGATTAGACTGAATGAGTGTTCTGGGAATTGTGGTCCATGGCAGCCATGTTTGTAGGCCACAGTGCAGGATGGGAAATCAGGGATCAAAGATAATGCCTACATTTTTTACAGTACTAGATGATTTAACAAGAATGGTATCATGTCACAAGTTAGGTCATGGAGGATATTTTTGTAAGTGTTGGTGTTCCGATAATAATGATCTCAAAACTCAGATCATCAGAGATGTAGGCTTTTGAACTGAGTGCTGATAAAAAGCCGGCTGGTCCCTCTACTCTTTAGTCCTCTTTAGTTTAGAGGGCACAACATCCATGGTTTCCATGGTTTCGTCTGACCACTGAACAGTTTTCCACTTTGCCTCAATCCATTTTAAATGAGCTTTGGCCCAGAGAAGATGGTGGTGTTACTGGATCATGTTTACATATGGCTTCTTTTTTGCATGATAGAACTTTAACCAGCATTTGTGGATGGCACGGTGAACTGTGTTCACAGACAATGAGTTCTGGAGGTGTTTCTGAGCCCATGCAGTAATATTCATTACAGAATCCTGCCTGTTTTTAATGCAGTGCTGCCTGAGGGCCTGAAGATCATGGGCATGAAATATTGATTTTCACACTTGTCTCTTGCACACAGAGATTTCTCCAAATTCTCTGAATCTTTTGATGATATTATGTACTGTAGATGATGAGATATTCATAGTCTTCACAATTTTACATTGAGGAACATTATTGAGGGCAGATTGGTGAACCTCTGCCCATCTTTACTTCTGAAAGACTCTGCCTCCCCAAGATACACTTTTTTTTTATACCCAATCATGTTACTGACCTGTTGCAAATGAACCTAATTAGTTATAACCTAATTAAAATATTCCTCCAGCTGAAAGTCAAAATGACCTTTTTTATTTTCTTAACTATACTTTACTCAGTTTACTAATTTGATTTGTTTTCCGTTTTCTGTTGTGACTAACACATGGGTTTATGAGACTTGCAAATGATTGCATTCTGTTTTTATTGACATTCATTTACATTTTACACTGTGTCCCAACTTTTTTGGAATTGGGGTTTTACACTATCTATAGTAGCTATTGACCATTGTAGTGTTAAGGTGTCATGGTGACTTTATTTAATGAAGTAGTCTATTATTCTACTCTTTAAAATTGGTAGCTCCAACCAGTCTATAAACTGGCCAAGAAGCACAGCCGATATTAACATTCCACAAGATTGTCAACTTACTGGCCATCATGCATATAAACACAAAAGATATTTAAATAATGTACCTAGAGTAAACCACATTATGAAGCTTATGTTAGTCCAACACAGTCAAACACAAACACAAACAACACTAACCAGTTGCCTTTGAAGGTTTCTAAAGCCACAGATTTGTACAGAAGGAATTTGCAAGAATCAAGTTATTGTCTTTGTGAAAACTTTAGTTAAACAACTCAAAACAACATGCAAAATACCACTGTAAAACTCTACCTCACAGGGTATGTCACAGACTAGAATAAAATTATTTTTTTTGGTAAAATCATAGTTAATTCAGTCTATTATGCAATATCTGATTTTGATGTATTGTTTATTTAGCACTTGTTCAACAATATTTGTATATTTAGTCTGGCATGTTGGAAGGCATCCAACCACTGGTTTGTTATATAAGTGGGCAGACGTGACCTATTTGATAAACTGTGGTACAGAAATGTATTAAATAAATAAATAGATAGATAGATAAATAAACAAATAAATAAATATTTAAAAAAAATGGAAATTAGTCATTTATTTAATCTACATATTATGATGTTCATTTGAAGGATTCTTGTTAATAATTAAATTTGATTCAATTATTAGTGCTTACGTGTTAATTTGTGTTCCTGTCTTTTGAGTGTTCACTGACAATCAAAGCATTATTAAGCCATGGCAACCTATTGGAGTCTCCCTGCTGAAAAAATAAAACAACAACAGAAAACCTCATAGAATTTGTAACAGTTTTAATGGTTATAATGGGAATTGTATTGGTTTTAATGGAAACTGTAATGGTCCATGTGGGTCTCTACTGGTAATTTATTGCCTTCTATCGGTCTCACGTTATGTCTAGTGGATACCATTAAGGACCAATAATGGTAATGGTTTAAATGGGTAACAGCTGGTTTGTAGTGGAAACCATTAGAATTATCGTCATGGTTTCTACTGGGGTTTATTTTCAGTAGGCAATCTATAACTATATCTGCCCAAATGCTTTTGATTTTTGTTTATCCACAATCATTTTTTTAAGTATAAGTAGGTGGCAAAATGTTTTAACCTAAAGTTAGAACTTAAATATTGCTTAATGTTGCTTCCATAAAAGTCAATGTCTGACTGTAAACTAAGACTTATTTAAATTCCATAAACCGCCCCTGGCTTTGTTGTGACGTTTATGAAGCTTCATCCACAGACACACTGGGTTAGAAATCCGCTGTGATTGGGCTGTGTGGCTGAATTCCAAATGGCTTTAACTCCATTAAATAAGTGCACTATTTAGGGTACGAAGTAATGGCTCATACACCCTAGGTAGTGCGCTACATATTCCATATTGAGTCGTTTGGGATTCCGTCCGCAGCATCTTCCAACATTGGATTTAACACTTAGTCGTCCTTAAAGGTGCCTGAATGTCGCGCGTTATCGCGGTAATAAAAGAGTTAAATAGCTCTGAATAGCTCAAAAACTCAGAACTCGACCTTTTTTTTTTGGTGTTGTTTATTTATCGCCCAAATTCCTTTCCACGGCAGTTACATTGGAAAGAAGAAGAGCAGCCCTTAAAGTCGCAGGACCCCAGAATGGCGGCCTCCAGTAAAACCAGGGTAAGATAGCGGCTCACGTTCTATTCAAGCTGTTTTACACGAATTAGCGATAAACAGCACTGGTCCCGGTTCTGTTGAATGACATAAGGTCGTAACTGAGATTGGAGCGTGGGTCACGTGTAAAAGCGTGGGTCACGTGTCGGTCTGTGTCTTGAATATAAAGGCTGAAGCAGCAGCTCATAGTAGTTCAGTTAACTGCACTGTGTGTAAGCTGTATTGTAACTACGTGGCACAGTATTGTGTTTACTCCAGGGGTTATCAGAGGCTTTTCGCAGTGAGAGACCTCTTTAACTGTAATATAAATACCATGAACCCCCTATGTACTCCAAAGGAAGTAACTCAAACATAAGGCTTATTATTAAAATGTGCACAATTTGTTTTATATATATATATATATATATATATATATATATATATATATATATATATATATATATATATGAGAGACACAGTGGGGGAGATGTGTATTGAACGTGTCAACATTTTGTTCAGTAAATATATTTCCAGTGAGGTTATTTACATTATTTATTTTTTTTTTTTACCAGACATCAGTATTAACTCAAGAAATCCAGAATTATAAAGAATCCATTAAACATATTAAAGTCCATGAATAAAGCAGAACGACACATGGAAAAAAAAAAAAGACTGAAAACGCTAACTGAAATGTATTTAATACTTAGTGGAGAAGCGTTTGTTTGTAATGACAAATCAAGACACTTCCTGTAGGAAGAAATTAAAGGGCCGCAGTATTCAGGTGTGATTTTGGCCCATTCTTCTAAACATATTGTCTTTAAATCTTGTTCAATTGGATTTGAGTCAGGTGATTGACTCGGCCGTTCTAACACCTTGACTTTTTTTCTCTTAAACCAATTGAGAGTTTTCTTTGCTGTATGCTTTGGAATGTTGTCCTGCTGGAAGGTTCACCCACGTCTCATCTTCATCATCCTGGTGGATGGCAGCAGATTCTTCTCAAGAATCTCCCGGTAAAGGGCTCCATTCGTCCGTCCTTCAATTATATGAAATCTGCCAGAACCATGTGATGAAAAACAGCCTCACACCATGAGGATTCCACCTCCAAACTTCACTGGTAGTATAGTGTAATGGTGATGTGCAATTCCATGTCTTCTCCAAACACAGTGTGTAGTATAACAGCCAAAAAGTTATATTTTGCTCTCGTCTGACCAGACTACACTCTCCCAGTATTTCATAGGCTTGTACAAATGAGTTGTAGAACACTTTAAACGATCCTCAACGTGACTTTTCTTTAGTAATGGAGTCTTGCGGGGTGAGTGTGAGCATTGGTGTGAATTACTTATTGTTTTCTCTGTGAAAATGGAACCTGCTGCCTCGAAGTGAGGCGAAGTGAGGCTCTCCTCGAAGCGGAGAACAATACAAGTAGTGCTACCATATGAAATTTTTAAATTGAGTTCTAGAAAAGCAAAGTGCTCAGAGTAGAGGTGTAAGAGTCAGAGTAATTTTTTTTGTTTTGTTTTTTATATAAAAGGATAATGTGGGGTTGGGGTTTTAGTGGTTAGTTACTTTTAACAGTTAGGTGTTCACGGAAGGTGTGGATCAGTAGCTGTTTTTTGAAGATAGTGACAGATTCTTGAGGTTGGAAGTTCATTCCACCACTGCGGAACAGTTAGTGTGAAGGTTCTGGAAAGGGACCTTGAGTCGTGCTGAGTAGGTACCACTATGCGTCGGTCGCTAATCGATCGCAGATTGCATGAGGGAATGTAAGCCTTCAGGAGAGTGTTGAGGTAGGGGGGGCTGTTCCAGGCAAGGTCTTGTATGTGAGCATCAAGGGCTTGAATTTGATGCGGGCGGCTACAGGAAGCTAGTGGAGGGAGATGAAGAGGGGTGTAACACGGGTTCTTTTGGGGTGGTTGAAGATGAGGCATGCTGCTGCATTCTGAATCATCTGAAGGGATTTGATTTGAGCTGTCTGGGAGGCCCGAGAGTAGTGCATTGCAGTAGTCCAGATTTGATATGACAAGCCTGGACTAGTAGCTGTGTAACCTGTGAGATCGGTCTGATTCTCTAGATGTTATACAGAATGAACCTGCAGGACTGTGCAGTTGTTGAAATGTGGTCTGTAAAGGTCAAGCTGTCATCAAAAGTCACCCCAAGGTTCCTGGCTGTCCTGGTTGGCTTGAGTGTGGCCGAGCTGTGCAGTGAGATTATGATTGATTGAGGGGCAGGCTGGGATGACGTGAAGCTCTGATTTTGCCAATTTGAGCTTAAGGTGGTGTTCCCTCAGCCAGTCCAAGATGTCAGACAGGCAAGCAGAGATTCGTGCAGAGTCAGAATATTCTTCTGACTTCCTGGCCAGAATTCATTCAAGTAGCTCCTGTGCGTGTCCGGTTGCCGACTGAGTGATGTTGCTTCCACTTGAGGATAATGGCCCCAGTGGGGCTTACTGGAAGATTCAGAAGTTTTGAAATACATCTGTATTCGATTCCATCAATATGTTTCCCAACAATAAGGTTGCAAAGGTTTTGGGAGAGCGCTTTGCTTTTATCCATCATGAGATATTTCTTGTGTGACAACTTGGTAATGAAAAGCTTTTTATAGACCACCAATTTACTAACCCAGCTGATATTAATTTGCACAGATTGAAGGTATAATTACTTATGGATTTCTGTTGGTTCCTTATTATTCCACTTTATTACACACGACTTTATTTATGGATGTTAATGTTGTGAATTCTTTAGATTTCTTGAGTTAATACTGATGTCGTTTGAAAGTTTCATCTTTATAGCCTCATTGGAAATATATTTACTGAGAAAAATGTCCAATACTTATTTCCCCCACTGTATATAAACTCAAACGTAAATATAACTGCTGTGATAATGATTGACTGATTTCCTACACTGTAACACAAAAACAAACCACCCTGGCATTTACAACACTTCAGTTAACTTGAACAATTCACCTTACATGCTGTTTCACTGCTCACAATCCTGTGGAATAAATCAAGTCTAATTCTTTTACATTTATTCATTTCACAGACGCTTTTCATATACATATACAGTCTCATCTGTTCATATATTCATGCGGAATTCATATACAGTCTCCTCTGAAACGATTGGATCGGTAAGGCCAATTCATTTATTTTTGCTGTAGATTGAAGACATTTGGGTTTGAAATGAATGAATATGAGAAGATATTTCGAGTTTGGAATTTAAGTTTTTATATCCTGGTAATTATATGTAAATGCGTTAAATGAGGTAGAACATAGCGCATTTTGTATCGGAGCACCCAATTTGTAGCCATGCAAAAATATTGTACCATGTGACTGACAAGTGTTTCTTGTTACCCAGGTGTGTCCTGTTAGATTGGTTGTTTAAACGGTAAATAGCTCCTAACATTTACTCTTGGTTTTAGTCTTCTGTTACACCTGTGAAGACTGCTTGTGAAAAAAGGATAAGCCTACATGAAGATCAGAGAGCTGTGTTTGGGAGAAAAACAAGCCGTTTTGAAGCTGAGAAATTAGGGAAAATCATTCAAAGGCATTGCGCAAACATTGGGCATAGACAGTACAAGAATTTGTAATGTCCTGAAAAAGAAAGAAACCACTGGTGGACTGAGCAACAGAATGGTCGGCTAAGGAAAACGACAACAGCTGATGAAAGAAACATTGTGAGAGCTGCGAAGAAAAGCCTAAAAACAACTGTTAGTGACATCACGAGAACCTCCACAGGGCAGGGCTTAAGGTATCAGAATCCACCGAAATATAGAGGTCATACCACAAGATGCAAACCACAAAAACTGTGTGGACTGTTACAAAAGGTTCTTTGTTTTATGCTGTTGAATGCATCTAGATACTAGGGAAATAAATCAATACTAGGAAATAAAATTTGAAATCCTAAACTCTTGTCTATCTATCCATTGTATATCCATCTTTTGATCTCAAACCCAAATGTCTGGTGTATAGCAGAAACAAATGAATTGTTCTTGCTGTTGCAATAGTTTTGGAGGGGTAGTTTTCTTTTTTTTTTTTTTTTTTTTTTTTTTTTTAAGGATCTAGATGGGGTTTTCCAAATTTTTCACAACACCTTTGTGAGTCAAACACTTACACTTTTACTACAGTGACTTTTGCCGCGCTCAGTATATATAGCACCTCTTTTAGACTCCGTAGTACTTTAATGTTAAAAATGATCATTCATCCGAATTGTGTTCCTTTGGGCTTTATAGCATCGAATGATGAGGGTCCTCAGCTTGGTGCTTGTCCTGATGCAATTTCAGCATGCACACTCTGCATCAAAGGGAGTCACGGCCAGTCTGAAGGCCAAGTGGCCCATGACTCCGCTTTTACTGGAGACAAGGTACAGCCGTTTGGTGGTTTCTCTGCCCTCACACACCTCTGACTGAAATGATCAGTTTGTTCTCAGGGTTAGAAGTTGTGACTGTGCTGAAATACGGCTGTCCTTTGTTGATCGTGATGACTATTTTGCTTTTGTTTGAGTTTTTTTTTTTTATGCTGTTTTGTATATTTTCTCAAATCCTTAGTGAGTTTATTGGCGAAGCTGGAGATGACAAGTTTTGGCAGTTTGTTGATACTGTGAAGGAGTTAACTGTGTACAAACATGGAGGTGAGGCCTAAAATCTCGTCCATGCATGACCATGCCTTTAGCTTATTGTTTTTTGGAATTTCTGTTAAGATAACAAAAACATATTTGATTGTTAGCTTTTTAACTGTCAGCATAAATGTGAAATGTACATCATTTCGATTGCCATCATTGATGTAAACTGCTAAAACTATTGTTAAATGCTATTTTATATCCATACCACAATAATCAGTGTTTTTATTTTCTTTTTGTCTCTTCCCAAATCAAGAATCTGTCCGATCATACTATAACCTGATAGTTAAAAAAGCTGGTCAGTTCCTGAGTGATCTACAGGTCAGCCTGCTGAAGTTTTCGCTGTCGCTCAGAGCCTACTCACCTGCTGTACACGCATTCCAACAGGTGAGACCTACACATACAGTATCACTATGTGAAACAAATCTATGTAATTTAAAGTAAAATACTACAGACTCATATTGCTAATAATTTATAATAGAGCTGTCTGGGACATTAAAAAAAAAAAATTGAAATTAATTATCTACACCATTAGGCAAGTGAGGGCTCAAGTGTGCTTGTCTTGTCCCATGTTTTGGTTGCACAAATAGCTAATTAACAGGGCTCAAAAGTTGTAACTAGCATAATTTCCATAGAATATGGAAGAATATGGGGAAGGTGATCTCATGCTGACTTGCTTGCTGTGTTTCTTCCCTTGACAAAATTTAACACCAGTCTTTTGATAACGTTTCAGCTGTGCTATTCTCTTAACTCTCTCTGGATCGCACACAAAAGATATTTAAACCCATGAAGTAGAGATGCACCAATACTAAATTTCTCACCCGATACGATAACCGATTATTCAGAGTGATATCAGCCAACTCCGATTACCGATACCGATAGTTCTGCCTTTTATACCTTATTTTAAATGAATAATAATTAATTCCACAATTCTGAAAGAAATGCAAATAAAAACTTTATTCTCTCCATTTCAGCAAGTTGTTTCACAGTAACTGGTCTCATAAACATTAACACATTACTGTAATTAACGTTAACACATGAACTCAATTCTGAAGATTAAAGTAAGATTTCTTAATTTATTGAATGTTATTAATTCATATTAACATTGACTGTATTCTATAAAACCTCCTGTTAGTCTCACATTCACTCTCCACTAACAAAATCATTTCTACTTCATCACTGAACATCAAACTGGTAATATATACCGTATTTTCCGCACTATAAGGCGCACCGGATTATAAGGCGCACCTTCATTGAATGACCTATTTTAAAACTTTGTCCATATATAAGGCGCATACAATAGACGCTACAGTAGAGGCTGGGGGTTACGTTATGCATCAATTAGATGGAGCTGCGCTAAAGGGAATGTCAACAAAACAGTCAGATAGGTCAGTTCAACTTTATTAATAGATTACAACCCAGCGTAGTTTAAGGTAAAACATGTAGTGCAATGTTAATATACCCCACATAGTGGGGAGTGGGGAAGGAGGGGTTTCGTTGCGGGGGGTTGTTGTGGATAAACAATAAAAAAAAATTTATCCATGCCAAAATTCCTGCTTCACTGCTGCTCATTTCCGGTGTAAAATTTTAGCTGTGCAGAGCTTACAAATTGCAGTTTTATCTTCATTCCACACAAGAGATACCATCTTTACACGCAGCACGAATTCAGTGTGTTTTCCTGCCCTCTTTTGATTGACAGGATATAATCGACCCTAGTCATCGGATGTTTTTAAAATATCGGTCGATGGCCCATAGCTGGAAATATAGTCTTTCGGTGCATCTCTACTGTGTAGTGTTTTCTGTACATTTTTTTCTCCAATATATTGTGTTTAAATGCAAGGCGCTGTAACACTCTGTGATGCGTTTAAGTTGCATTTTGATATAATTTTGTGTTTCTGCATGTTGCTTATTCTGAAATGAGTGCCTTTCATTTGGGCAGTCTCTCTAGACCACTGTTGCCAGGTTTACTGGACAAAACAAGCCTAACTGCCATTCAAACTAGCGCAGTAGTCAATGAAAACAGGCTAGTGTCAAAGCGCTACATTTGATCCTCTCAAAATACCTGTTTTGAAGTCCAATATAATTGCTAGAAAATCATCGCAAAAAGAATATGGAGCGTATGCATCTGAACAGACCACGAACAATCTGGAACAATATCCTTTGGACTGATTAGAACAAGGTGGAGATGTTTGGTCATCATGTACAGTGCCATGCATGGTGACAACCAAACACAGTGCATCACCAAAAACACCCCATACCAACTGTCAAGCATGGTGGTGGACGAGTGATTATTTGGGCTCGTTTTGCAGCTCAGGACCTGGGAAACTTGTAGTCATTGAGACAATGATGAACTCCACTTTATACCAGAATATTCTTGAGGCTGTCCTACAGCTTAAGCTGGGCTGAAATTGGGTTGTGCAGCAGAACAGTGATCCCAAGCACACCAGCAAATTGACATCTGAATGGATAAAGAAGACAAAATGTAAGGTTTTGGAATGGCCAAATCAAATTCCAGACCCCAAGCCCATTGAGATGCTGTGACAGGATCTTAAGAGAGATGTGCATAAGTGAATGCCCTGAAACATCATTGAAGCAATTGATGTTTGAGGGCTGAAGCAGTGTTGTAAAGAAGAGTGGGTGAGACTGATAGGGTGAGGCTCCTATAGAAAATGTTTACTTCAAGATAGATAGATAGAAAGATGGATAGATCGATCGTTCGTTCATTGGTCCTCAAAAAGGACATTTGTTTCCACTGTGGGTGCGTAGAAAAACAAAAACACAACATCATCATACATATAAACCATCATAAACAATCACAGGCATAGAGGGGAGAAGGGGCCAAATGCATCTGGCATCACACTGGCTGAGTACCTATGTGTTTAACGCTCGTATAGCCAACTAGCAAGATTTTGTTGCTAAAGGTGGTTCTACATGTTACTGAATTATATGGTCTACTTATTTTGTCCCCATCTGTTTGGTGAATGTGGTTTACCTTTTGAGAAACAAAAATAATTACATATTGAAATCTGTTGTGGTTTTGTTGTTATTGTTGTTGTCACTTGAGGTTATTTGTTTGTTTATAGAATTTGGTGGTGACTACACAATTGTTCTGGAGGCCCTGATCGATTAAAAAACATATAATTCATCTGAAGTAGAGTGCACTTTCTTTTTCCCCTTGACTGTAGTTACTCTATTGCATGAAAAATCTTTGACCCTTAATCTGGCAACCCTGCTATAGAAAACATATCCTAGCCCGAATTACAGTGCAAATCGTCAAATGTTATCTCGAATATATTGGAATATTTGTGAGTGTTGCTATCATTTGTGCCTTTGAACAAACGTGGCAAAAAATATCCTTATTATCGAAACCCACAGAATAAAAAAAAAAGAAAAAATCCCTCTGGTATTTGGACCAGAGGGAGAAAACAATGGTGACCTTAATATCAGCAGCCTACTGAACCTATTTTGAGAAATGTTGAAAATAAACTCATAATCCGCCTGTCTCATTTGTTCAGAGTTGTGATTTTTCACCGCTGCTGGATTGGTTACAATTGTGCAAATAAGGGTACACTGACTGATTCCCAGTTGTTGGTTGTTGTTTTTTCACCCCAGTTATTGCCTTTTATCCCAACTGCATAAATTGCTATTGGGTGAAGAATTTCTTTGCCATTTGTCCTTCGTGCAGATTGCCAGTGATGAGCCTCCGCCAGATGCCTGCACTGCCTTCGTCTCTGTCCACGGCCAACACGCTTGCAGCACCAAGAACATGAAGAAACTCCTGAAGGGTGCCACAGGCAGGTAATTCACTTTTGATCATTTTGGGATTTCCTTTCTCTGTTCTTTCTTAGCGGTACTATTTATGCAGGGAGGGTTCTGGGATTGTGCTGGGGAATGCAGTAAGCCTCTTAAATTAGAAATTGCATTTGTTCAAAGTCTACTGTTGCTCCTTGCTTGCCGTGTCTTAGGCTGGCATTATGAGTGATTTCAGAGGTTGCTAATCCATGACTTCATTAATGGTAGATTAAAAGTCCATAATGCATGTGGTATGGTTTTTACTGATTACTTGAGCAACAGAACTGTGAGAGACTTTTTTTTTTTTTTTTTTTTTAAATGGAAAGCCTTGAATGATCTCACTCACTCACTATTTCAGAAGAAGTTAATACTCACTCAGCTTTCGTATGTGTTCAAGTAAGGAAACTGCACGATCAGCAGGATCTCACTTATAAATAAATGTAGGTTTCGATATTCAATCCTAATAATCGATCCAAACCTACAGGTTGCAGACATCACCTAAGGTGAAACACCATAACAGCAGTGCTTCAATAACAGTGTACTTATCCAACCATAAAGTGTGAGCTAAACAAACCAGGCCAATCCATGTTTTAAAGACACAAACAGAACTGTGGAGAGCCCTACCATCACAGGGACCGTGGGGGATCAGTTTACATGTAGAATAGAAATACTTGATCAATGTATGTGGATGTAAGACAGGTTTTATCCTGCCCAGCAGCCCTGTTTGTTGATTTTTGCTCAACGTTTTTTTTTTATATATATTTACAGGCCAAAGCCGTACTTGTATAAGAACGATCATAAATATCCAGGTGTCAATGGGACGGATCTTCCTGTCGCCATACTTTATGCTGAAATCGGCACCAAAAAGTTCAACACATTCCATAAAGTTCTTTCTGAGAAGGCAGAAGAGGGGAAGCTGATCTATGTGCTGCGCCATTTTGTCGCTGTGAGTTTGTTTTTGGTTAGGTCGATAATTTATTCAACAGACTGTCAACTAAAATAATTGTTGCCTGCATGTGTTTTATTTCAAGTTCTTCTGTGTTCCAACAGGAGCCAAAGAAGCAGCACATGCTTCTGTCTGGTTATGGTGTGGAACTGGCTATTAAAAGTACCGAGTACAAAGCTGTGGATGATTCACAAGTAAAAGGTATACCTTATGATATCCGGTTGCCCAATGTGATACCTTGCTGATTATCTTAATTATTTTGTGAACGTAATTAAGAGGGCAATTTGTTTGTTTGTTTGTTTATTTGTTTGGTTTTTAGATTCAAAATCAACAGCTACTTTTGAAGAGGATGACACCAATGACGTCCAGGGGTTTTTATTTGGAAAATTAAGGTGAAAATATAAAAGTACAATGTTTTTTGGGTTTTTTTGCCCTTTCTATTACATATAGTGGTATTTTAGAACTAGAATATCATCAGTTATACACTCTGAGCTCTTTATTCGAAACACTACTAATACTGGGTAGGGCCTCCCTTTGCTCTCAAAACAACCTCAGTTCTTCATGGCATGGATTCCACAAGATGTTGGAAATATTCCTTTGAGATTCTATTTCATAAATATCCATTGACTGGAAGACCACTGAAGAAAGCGGAACTCATTGTCATGTACATGAAACTGGTTTGAGACGACTTTTGCTTGTTAGCTGGTGTATTACCATGCTGGAAGTAGCCATTAGAAGATGGGTAAATTGTGGCCATGAATGTATGCACATGGTCATCAACAATATTCAAATATACTCAATGGCATTCCAGCGATGATTGGTTTTGTATTAATGGGCCCAAAGTGTGCGAAGAAATCATTCCCCACACCATTACACCACATCCTCCAGCCTGGACTGTTGACACAAGGCAGGTTGGGTCCATGGATTCATGCTGTTGGTGTCATATTCTGACCCTAGCATCTGCGTGCCTCAGCTGGCTGCATTATTCCAGTCTTCAACTCTCCAGTTTTGGTGAGCCTCTGCCCACTGAAGCCTCAGCTTTTTGTTCTTGGTTGACAGAAATGCTGTTGTAGAAGCGCATCCACATCAAGGTTCAAACTGTTGTGGATTCTGATATGCTGTTCTGCTTACCACAGTTGTGCAGAGTGGTTATGAGTTACTGTAGACTTTGTCAGCTCGAACCAGTCTGACCATTCTACTTTGACCTTTCTCAAAAATAAGGCATGATGTACTGTTTCCATCCGCAGATCACTGGATGTTTTTGCTTTCTTGCACCATTCTGAATAAACTCTAGAGACTGTTGTGTGAAAATCCCAGGGGATTAGCACTTACAGAAATACTGAAACCATCCCGTCTGCCACCAACAATCATGCCATGGTCAAAATCACTGAGATAACATTTTTTCCCCCACATTCTGATGGTTGATGTGAACATTATCTGAAGCTGCTGGCCTGAATCTGCATGATTGTATGCATTGCACTGCTGCCACATGATTGCCTGATTTAAATTATTTTGCATGAAGGGGAAGTTGTACAGGTGTTCCTAATAAAGTGCCCAGCGAGTGTATTTTTGTGATTGAATCCCCAAATGGAATACAAATGCAGCAGGATTAATGTCCATTATCCTCTCTCTGCAGGGAGTCTCATCCAGAACTACAGGAGCAGTTAGGGGAATTGAGGAGGCATCTGTTGGAGAGCACAAATGACATGGCACCTCTCAAAGTGTGGGAGCTGCAAGGTAAACACGCTGCATTATTAACGGCCCTCTGTTAAACCTGGAGACCAGGGCTCTGTGTGCGTCCAAGTCGCTTCACGCAGGGTGAGGAGAGCGATCTGTGTGCGCCTTGAGAAATGTCTGGGTGATGAATGGAGAAGCGGTACGAATGTTGTACTTTCTGCCCGTGTTTGGTGCAGTGATCTGTTCTGTTCTGCGTGTTGACTGCTGAATAGCTGCTAATGGCCAGTACCAAGTGTTCTTGATTGTATTTGTGAAATCTCAAGTCCTCTCCAACATACTGATTTTCTTATTCCTCTTGAATATATTACTGTTAACTACAAAACATTTATTAAAAAATCCTTTAACAAGATAACAATCCAAAAACAGGAGGCAGAAATAACAGAAAAACAGATTAACAAAGCTATTTTACCATAACCCTCTTGCTCTCGAGACTTAATTTAAAGAAGGAATAAAACACATTCTGGTTGTGTTGTTATGGGGAAATAATCAACAGTGGGTTTTTTTTTCTTTGCCAATGATTAAAATTTTTTCATTAGTAAAGAACTACATGTTATTATTTTATTCATTTGTAGTTACGTATAATCTTGTGGAATATCTGCAAAACAAGTTTTTTAATGTTGCCACATTATAACAGCTAAGTAATAAGTAGTATTTCGCTCACTTTCTGTATATATTTTATTATTATTACATTATTTTCATAGTGCTTGTTACTGAGAAAGCACGGAATCCTCCATCTTGAAAACTTTACCATGGTGGAAAAAATAAACAGCTTTACTTCAGACTTCAGCTTTACTTCATGTTATTAAATAACATGATTTGAATCTGATTTATTATTATTATTAGACTTGCGTTGTGTGGTGCATCTGCCATATAAGTGTCTGTGAATTAGATGTTACTTTAGAAATACTAACGTATTAGAACTAACACATTAATATAAACATGGGATTTGAATTCAAGAAAGCATAGTGCCTTAATAAAGTTCCCTTCACGAGCCCCCAGGATGGCTCCAGCACATCTTAGCATAGATTGTACACGTCTCTGGAACTATACTATATAACACCATTTTCCCAAAAGATATTCCCTCCAAATTTCCAATCAGCATTCAATTTTGTTGAAATCTGGTGACTGTAAAGGCCATAGCATATGATTTATAGAACTCAGTAAGTCCTCATGCCCTGTTGAAGTGTGGGGTCATCCTGGAAGAGACCATTCCCATTAGAATAGGATAAATGTGATCAGTCTGGAGAACTTTGTAATGACTTGCTGTAACGGACCAAAACCATGCTAGCAAAATCCCACCAACAGAATAACAGAGCTGCCGAATCCCCTCATTCTAGGGGTTCTCAGTGCATGCACACTGTTCTCTTGGGATAAAGTACACATTCACCCACACACTTGTCGAGAACATGGTGAAGGATGACTCATATGACCATCTAACTTTTCTCCGCATCTCTGTAGACCAAGTGCGTATGTTTTGTTTTTTTCCGCCCTTGACTTTCAAATGTGATTCTTTTTTGCAATGAGGATTTTATGCGCGGTAAGCCTACTATAATATCCCTTTCAATGTAGTTATCGATGGTCTGCTAGCATCCTGCATTGACATTCTTCAGTGTGCATGTTTGCCCATAATTTTAGCCCTATTTACTGAAGTCTCCCCCATAGATCCCCGACTAATTAATTGTTCCACACACAGCCAGTTGAACAGTTTTTGTGACTGAAGCTCCTGCTTTGCAGGACCAATAAGAAACCCTCTTTCAAAGTCACTTGCATTGGAAAGATCTTATAATCTTGATCCGAAATCGAGATCACCTGAGCACACTCTGCATTTTTATAAGTTACAGAGCATGATGGGATGATACTTGCTTATTTGTATCATGCAGTACCACTGTGTGGAAGCATCTTCACTTATGTTTTTCCGCTTATTTATTCGGGTTTTTTTCTTTCATTTGTCATCCATCCATTGATTTCAGTCAGTCTTTCTCTATTAATGTCTTTTTCTATTAACATCTTTATACAGATATGTGTTGTTACTTCCTATTTATCAACAGACCTGAGTTTCCAGGCAGCAACCCAGATCATATCTGTGCCGAAGTTTGATTCCCTCAAACTGATGCGAGATCTCAGTCAAAACTTCCCCAGCAAAGCAAGGTGAAACAAAACCCTTGACTTTTGTATTAAGTTGTGAAATAAAAGAACAACTTAGTCTATAGTGCCCTCCAAAACTATTCGAACGGTAAGTTCAGTTGCCTAGTTGTTTTCGCTATAGACTGAAGAAATTTTGGTTTGAAATCAAAAGGTGAATATGAGAAGAGAGTTTAGAGTTTCAGGTCTTATTTCCTGGTGTTGTCATCTATATAACATAGAACACAGCACATTTTATATCAGAGCACCCAGTTTATAGGTGAGCAAAACTATTGGAAGAAGTGTTTCTTGCTTGCCAGGTATGCCTTACTAGATTGATTGTTTAAACAATAAATAGCTCCGAACATCCACTCTTCCTTCAGTTTCACCTGTGAAGACTGCATTTCTTGTTAAAAAGGATAAGCCTACATGAAAATCAGAGCGCTGTTAATGGAGGAAAACAAGGCATTTTGAAGCTGAGTAAAGAGAGAAAATCAATTAGAGGCATTCCGCAAACATTGGGCATAGCCAATACAACAATTTGGAATGTCCTGAAAAAGAAAGAAACCACTGGTGGACTGAGCAACAAGGATGGATCGGGTGAGGAAAATAACAACAGCTGATGACAGAAATATTATCAGTTAGCAGAAACATCACCTAAAACCTCCAAATGGCTGGGGTGAAGGTATCACAATCCACTGTTCAAAGAAAACTTGGAGAACAGAAATATACAAAACATACAAGCGCAACTCTGAGGTATTGTCATGGCTAAGGCTTGCGTGGCTGCTTTTGGGACAGGCTCACTAATCTGTATTGATGATTTAACTCATGATGTTGGCAGCAGAATGAATAGGAATATTTTGTCTGCCAATTTACAGAGAAATGCATCCAAATTAATGGGGAGGAAATTTATCATGCAGCAAAACATTGATCCAAAACAACCTGCCAACTCAACAAAGGACTTTATCAGGGGGGAAAGTAGAAGATTTTAGACTGGCCAAGTCAATCTCCAGACCTTAACCCAATTGAGCCTGATGGGAGAAAGCACCAAAAACAACAACTGAAAGAGGCTGTGATAAAAGCCTGGAAAAGCATTGCAAAAGAAGAAACCAACAATTTGGTGATGTCAGTGAGTCGCAGGCTTGATGCAGTTATTGCAAACAAGGGATATGCAACCAAATATTAAGTTCTTTTACTTGAATTTTCTTCCAGACTTATCTGTTCCTGTTCTTTTGCTCACCTAAAAATTGGGTGGTGTGATACAAAAGGTTCTGTGTTTAATGCTGTTGAACACATCTAGATGTAAATACCAGGAAATCAAAGCTGAAATCCTAAACTTTCATCTCCTATACATCGTTTGATCTCAAACCCATATGTCTTTGGTGTATAACACAAACAAATGAATTGGCCTTGCTGTTCCAATAGTTTCGTAGGGGAATGTGTGTGTAAAAGAATGTCTGTCTATTTTTTTAAAATTAATTGTCAGGAATCCTTCTTGGTCCTGATTGCTGGCTTGACTTGGTGACTCCAAGTCGATTTTATTGTGTGATAGTGCTTCAGAAAGCTTTATTTGCTGTATTGCAAAGGTGCTGAGTCAGTTGCTGTTTACAGTGTTTTTACGAGTCACCGGGGATGTCGGAAAGAGCTGATGGTGACTGTGCATGTTTTACTGTCCCCACAGATCACTGACCAGAGTTGCTGTAAACCAAGAAATGAGGAAAGAAATCGAGGAGAACCAAAAGGTGCAGTTTAATAACTGCTGCTTTAAAATGTTTTATTTTTGAAATTTAAATTCCAGGGTCCATCCTATTCTGCTGTGTGACTCTAGGAAACTTTTTGTTGAGTATATACCAATATAACCTGTATTTCTGATGTTACTTTACTTTGTATTTTGTTCCTCAGCGACTAAGCAAATCTCTGGGAATCAACCCTGGAGACACAAGTCTCTACATTAATGGAATGCACATCGATCTGGACCTTCATAACCCCTTCAGGTAATACCTCAGAAAGTAAACAGTTTCTGATAGAACAATTCATTGATATGTTTGTTCCATTTATCAGTTAAATGTATTACCTTTACGGAAAAAAGGCCAGAATTAGATTGTGTAAAATATAGATAATAGTGTTAAGTTCAAAAAGTTTACATACACCTTGGCTGAAGATATTCAATGTCAGTTTTTCTGAATCCCGCACATTTCATATTATATTTCATTTTCCATCTCAATTAGTGCATCTACTTTTTTTTCCTATCAGAGGTCAGTTTAAAACAATTCATTAGCGCTTTAACGCACTATATCAGAATTCCAGCGGGGTCATAGTTTACATACACCAAGTTGACCGTGTCTTTAAACAGTCAAGATTCCTGATTTATGATTGGCCATCTGTCATAATTAAGAGTTAATTGAGCACCAGCCCGATGGCTGTATACAGAACCAGTGCCGTTTAGACACACACACACACAGGCACTTGGACAGAGAAGAGCAACTTGTTAGAGCAGCCAGACAGAACAGTACACACACACACACACTACACACAGTTGTATCATATATATAAATAAAATGTGAAAAACATATGAATTGACTTGATACTGCATCATTCAGGAAGGAGGCACAAATTAACTCTCAGGGATCAACACACTTTGGTTTATAAGGTTCTTCTGAGCCCAAAGACAACCACAAAGGAACTGGTGAAGGAGTTGGAGGCATCAGGTACTTTGTATATACTTTGCAGGGGTATTAAGATCTATTACATCACCATGACCTGAAAGGCTGTTGCACAAGTAAGAAGCCACTACTCCAAGACTGGCATAAAAAAAAGCCTGACTGAATTTTGCAAGTGATCACCAGGAGGATGGAGTATTTTTGGAGGAGTATTCTCTGGCCAGATGAAAAACAAATTGGACTCTTTGGCCATAATGCTCAGCTATGTATGGGAGAAAAATATTGAGGTTTTTAATATAAAGAACACCATCCCAAACTTGACACCAAAATAAATATAAAGCGTATAATGAATCACTTTTTAGGCAAAACAACTAGTTTTTACTTCAAATTTAATTGCTCCTTCAAAAATATTGTTTTCTTTTAGAATTAAGTAGAGCAGCCAGCAAGTGCTCGGCTTATTTGGGAACTTTTAAGAAAAGCCTCCTCGGTGAAGCTCCTTCAAGAAGCTGGTTGAGAATATGTCCAACAGCATAAAATTTTTTTTTTTTTTTTTTTAAATATATAAATAAACTTATATATTTTGATCACTGAATAATTCCATGTGTTGTTTCATAGTGTTAATGTCTTCTTTATTATTCTGAAATAGTAGGAAACCCTTGTATATGCAGATGTGTTTAAAATATTGACTGTTATTTTGTCATTTTGTAATACATCACAACATACTCTACTTATTTCTTTATTTCTCTAAGACTTTTGCCAACTTTAGACTACCATCACTGTGAGCATTGCAGCGGCGACATGCTTTAGCTGACTTTATTCATTTTTCAGCACCAAGCTGATATTTTAATCTGTTAGCTTATGCATAAGTCATATGAAAATTTATCAACCCATGCCTACTGAAATATGTGATGCATATCGGGGACAAGGATAAACCACTTTTCTCTCCTTCACTGGGCAGCATACTGGACATCATCCGAGGAGAGGCAAAGCTTCTGGAGGGGCTTCATAGCCTTGGCATTATGGGCACCACCTTGGGTAAATTTCTGCGCCTTCCTGTGACCACTGTGGAGGATGGCTATGCTCTGGACATCCGGCACTCTGCTATAATGGTGAGGTTAAAAAAAAAAAAAAAAAAAAAGAGTCAGGGAAGAAAGTAACGGCGAAAAGTGACAGAAATGTAATTGTTTAAAGAAATTACAAAGTGACTTTGAATGACTACACATTTTGTTGTACTGTTTTCAGCTCATTTACTTTTATTTCTACATTTTAAGTGGGTTAATGATATTGAGACAGACTCCACATACCGGAATTGGCCCTCCAGCATTCAGGAGCTGCTCAGAGCTACGTTTCCTGGTGTGATTCGACAAGTTCGACGGAACTTCTTCAGTTTGGTTAGTTAGAACCTTATTAGCTTCTCTTTGTGTTAGTGTAGTTCCATTATACTGTATATAGCCAAAAGTTTGTGGAATCATGACCATCACATCCATATGTGGTTCTTCCCCAAACTGTTGCCATGAAGTTGGAAGCACACAATTGTATAGAATGTCTTTGCATGCCATACCATTAAGATTTCCCATCACTGGAACTAAAATTAGCAAACATGGTCCAACATGACAACGCCCCCTGTGAGGTCCATGGCATGCCAAGGTTGATGTGGAAGAACTTGAGTGGCCTGCCCAAAGCCCTGATCTCAACCCCACTGAACACCTTTGGGATGACGCCATCCCAGACCTTCTCTCCCAACATCACTAATGCTCTTGTGGCTGAATCAGCACAAATCCCCACAGTCACGCTCCAAAATCTAGTTGATAGCCTTCCCAGAAGACTGGATGTTATTATTGCAGCAAAGGGGGCCTTACTCTAACGGGATGTTCAACAAGCACAAATACGTGTGACGGTCATGTGTCCACAAACGTTTCGCAATACAGTGTATAAATATGAATTTTTATCTGTGGCTATTTTGTTTTCTTGCATAAATTGTGGTATTGCATTCAACTTCCTTTCCCAGGTTCTGTTTCTTGACCCAGTCCAAGAAGAAAGCATTGAACTAGTCAAATTAGCCGAGCTCTTTTACAAGCACAAGATTCCTCTCAGGTCTGTCACCCATCGCACGGTGTTTAACAGTATTACTCAGTCGAATGTTTGATTATTTAAAACATACAATATTCTTATTTTGCTCTGACTTCAACAAATAACTGAATTAGTGATTAGACATAGCAGATCAATTATCACTAATCAGCACTCTGTATTAAAATCAAACACTTATTTCTTGATGTACTTCTTGATGTTCCGCTAGTTTGTGCCTAAAGATGCACCCATTTTTTGTTTAATTTTTTTTTCTTTTAGGATTGGATTTGTCTTTGTTGTTAATACAGATGAAAAAGTAGACGGTTACATGGATGCTGGTGTTGCTTTCTTCAGAGTGTTGAACTATATCACAGAGGAGTATGACATAACCCAGGCTTTCTTATCCATGGTGTCTGTGAGTAGGCCAAAAACTCTTCTCTCTGCTTTTACTTTGGAAGTACTTTTATTTTCCTTTAAGTCTGTATGGTAGTTTACCTTCCGAGTGCTTTGATGTGTACCAAGAGATAAATTTGTCGTCTCTTAGTTATTGTCCCGATATCATCAGAATATAAGAGAAGAGAGGCATCAGCTAATCTCAGAGGCATGACCTGACATTAATCGAGCTCTCTGATATCTAAATTATATCTTGATGCACTTACAGATGTATCACAAAGTGGATGTTGGAGATTCCTTATCGGTTGATACTGTGACAGCATATCTGAAGAAGAAATTTCCTAAAGCCAATGCTGCTAAAATCCTTGGGGTGGACTCGAGCTATGATGATAAAAGACAGGTAGGATGCATTTTTATTTTTATTTTATTTTATTGTTTTTAATTAGTTTTGTCTGCACTATTCTACAGAAGCCCTAAGCGGCCATGGATTATTAATATTTTTATTTGTTGTTTTCTCTTGATCTCGACATAACAAAACGTTGTGTTCTCGTGATCTGGACTTAATGCTCTCGTGGTCTTTAATGACTACCTTTAGCAACCGTCTTTTTCAAGACATATAAAAGTTTTTTTTTCTTGTTTTTTTTTTTTTTTTTATCCTGAGTGGGGTATTACTGATGTGTTTTATGTCATAAAGCATGAATATTTCTTAAGCTTGTGTTTACCACAGACCTTATTTCAGGCATTTAACCAAAAAACCCATTCAAAAACCCCATTGACTTCAGGACGAGGGATGTCAAGTACATAGGAAAATTAAGTCGAGATCAAGAGAAAACAACAGAAAAATAATTAATAATGTATGGCAACTTAGGGCTTCCATACTATTGTGCATACATTTTTATGTGGATATTTTATATGGGTATGCCCAGCCACAGAGTTACATTAAACATATCCATCAGTGGTTACACATGGAACATTACTTTAACTCTCACATGCTACTAAGGTGCAATAAATTAACTTTTTTACAGGCACAAGAGAGAAAATTCAGCAATGTAAGGCAAATGATGAAAAGATAAAGATTTGAATGACTTTAAAAGTCAGATATATTGTTGAAAATATTGAGTTTTGCAGTCATCAATAGCTATAGTTAATTATTATGTTAAATTGCCGTCTTTTATTTTCATTTTATTTCTTTGTGGTCTACCCAAATTAATTCGGTTTCTTGTTTATAATTAAGTGCATTTGATGCAATAATATACTGTAGATTGTAATGAATGATATAATAAAATACAAATGTGTAATATATTTAAAATAGATTGCAGTATATCCTGTGTAGGTTTTGGTACATGAACAAGGTGTTGTGGTGTATTCTATTAAACTATGAAGAGTAAGGGGCAAATGCTGCCTTACAGTTATTTTAAACCTAAAACATGAACATGTATTTGGAGTTGTAGACTCTGTGTGCCAATTCTATAGATTTAATTTGAGGTGATGGTGCTCTTTTGATCCTCTAGACTGGGGCAGTTTTCTACAGAAAGAGCCGGCTGGGAGCTCTTCCTGTGGGTCTGTTTAATGGGGTTCCACTCAGCACTGAGGAGATGGACCCAGACGAGTTGGAGACCATCCTGCTTCAGCACATCATGGATGCCACGAACTTCTTCCAGAGAGCCGTCTTCATGGTATTCAGCATCATAATGTTATTCTTAATGTTTCTTAATGTAAGCAAAGACACTACAGGTGAACAGCAATATACATCACAATCAATCTTTGCCAGTTAAATACTGAGAATGTTTGGACTGGAAGGTTTTGGTTTTCGAAACTTGACATTTATGTATTCAAATGTGGCTTAATCTAATTTTATATATATATATATATATATATATAATATAATGTACACACAACAGCAAGGCCAGCTCTATTGTTTTTGCTATCCATTGAAGATATTTGTGTCCGAGATCAAAAGACGAATTTGGGACGATAGATCAGAATTTCAGCTTTTATTTCCTGATATTTTATTTCCTTTTGTTTGAATCCACCATAAATATGGGAACATATTTCTTGTTGCCCAGGTGTGCCCTGTTAGATTGATTGTTTAAACAGTTAATAGCTCTAAATGTCTACTCTTGGTTTGAGCCTTGGGTTTCACCTGTGAAGGCTGAATTTTTGTTAAAAAGGATAAGCCAACATGAAGACCAGAGAGCTGTCTTCAAACCATTCTGAAGCTGAGAAAAGAAGGAAATCAGATTAGAGCCTTGATAAGAAAGAAACCACTGGTCAGCTAACTACCAGACATCAAACAGGTTGGCCAAGGAAAACAACAGCAGATGATTGGGGGGAACATTGTGAGAGCTGTGAAGAAAACCCCAAAAACAACAGTCTGTGACCTCAGCAACACAGTGGTGTGAAGGTTTGTGAAGGTATCACAATCCACATTCGAGGAAAATTTCGAGAGCAGAAATATAGAGGCCAAATCATTCATCAGCAGTAAGAATCAGAAAGCCATATTGGAATTCACAAAGAAATACAGAAAGGGGCCACAAAAGTTATGGAGCCAAGATTAACCTCTACCAAAGGGACGGAAAGGCCAAAGTGTGGAGAAAGAAAGGACCTGCTCATGATCCAAAACACACAAGCTCATGGATCGAGCATGGTACAGGTAGTGTCATGGCTTGGGCTTGCACAGCTGCTTGTGTAACAGGCTCACTAATATTTATTGATGATGGAGCATGTGATGGTAACAGCAGAATTAATTCAATAATCTACAAAAGCATTTTTTTTCTGCTAATTTACAGAAAAATACATCCAAAATAATCAAGAGGAAATTCATCATTCAGCAAGACAATGATCCAAAGCACACTACCAACACAACAAAGACCTTCATTAGGTGGAAAAATTAAGAAACAAACAACAACTAAAGTAAGCTATGGTGCAAGCCTGGAAAAGCACCACAAAAGAAGAATGTAACAGTTGGGTGATGTCACTGGGTTGCCGGCTTGCAGTTACTGCAAGCAAGGGATATGCAACCAAATATTAAGTTGTATTTACTTTAATTCCCTTTAAAATATTTATTTATGTTGTACTTTTCCTCACCTAAAGATTGATTGGTCTACCACCAAAGCTGCCAAGTTCTTAGTTAACATGACTAGATGTAAATTTCAGGAAATGAAAGCTGAAATTATGATCTCTCATCTCATATTCATTTTTTCAGCTCAAACCCGAATGCCTTCAAAAACAAAAGAACTGGCAAAAACAAAAGACTTGCTGTTCCAGTACTCTCGGAGGAAACTGTAAATATTGTCTAGTAACTCATAGGCTCTTTGTTTTTATACTGCCTCCAACCTTTTTGTGCTATCTGACTAGTTTTTACATCCTTTCAGTTATATTGACTGACATTTTTGTTCTAATGCTGCCAGATTTTGAACAGTTCTGTTGTAGAAATGTTACAAAATTGACAATAAATGTTACTTATTTTTCTTCATTTAAAAATCCTGGGAGATGCATTTGAATTCAGCTGTACTTGAACATAACTTTTGTCTGAAAGTTTTTTGATTGTCCTCAAATAACAGGGTCAGATCTCTGAAGGTACAGATGTGGTAGACTACCTGATGGAGCAGCCTAACGTAGTGCCACGCATTAACCCTCTTATCCTAAGCTCAGACAGGAGGTATCTGGATTTCACAGCATCTCCAGGTAACATTGAATCAGTAAAGTAAAGCGTTCACCAGTAGCATTGTCATCTTTGCATTCCTGACAGACAGCTTTGAATTTGTTTTTGTCTAAAACTGGCAGTTTCTGATGACTGGGATGATTCACAAATGTTCTCATTTCTGGACTCCAAGGACAAGACAGCTGTTGTTTCTAAGAGAATGAAATATTTAACAAAGCATGGTAAGTGTCTGATAAGAAGGATTAGGTTTTCAAATCAATTTTGAATCGAAGACGTAATGTTCCTGACGGAATCATTTATTTTACATGCGATTATTTTTCTTGAACTTCTTTCCAACTTCTGATCCTGATCGTTATGACTGTGTTTTGTATATGAAGCTCTTGTCACATTTTGCGATGGTCTATAGAGCATTTGATGTTTGCCGTTGACATTTTAATTTTCCTCTGAGTAGTTTTTAAAATGTTGACAAATGATTTGTCTCAGGTTAGATACTTGATTTTTCCATAAATGCTGCAGAAATGTTCATGTTATTGTTTCGCTGTAGAAGAGGAGATGGTATACGGGGTGACCTTTTGGATTGTTGCGGATATTGAGCAAGCCTCTGGAAGGCAGATTCTGCTAAATGCATTAATACATATGGTGAGATATTGCTTTTATTTGCACTTGGTTGGCACGCCATGAAATAGATCATCTTCAGAGAGGAAAAGACATATAATTCCAGGTTTAATAGGTCTGGTCTGTGGTATGTGTGCACAGAATGTTGGGACGCATTTTAGATTAAAATTCCATTTCCAATGTATTATTTTTTTTAAACCTTAACACATTGACTTACATCCCTGCACATAAAGGGCAGTGGAACACTGTTTTTTTAAGTGAAAATATCATGCATGGGTTTAAAAATTATTTTATGTATATAATATATATATATATATATATATATATATATATATATATATATATATATATATATATATATATATATTTTTTTTTTTACACATTAACAAATGTATTTAAAATTTATTTATCAATTTATCAATTTGGGAGTAATGTCTTGCGATTCACTTGCTGTATCTTCACTGCAATTTTATATCAGGCGCAGGACTTGAATGAATTGTGAAGGTTTCATTTCTTTGTTATCTTGCCTTGGTTTAGTAACCTTAACACTATCTGTAGTGACCGAGTTTATTGTAAACATGCATTTCCATTACATATGATCAGGTATACAGCTTGTTAAGCTGAAATTTTGTTTTCTGCGCTCTGTGGAAGCTAGAATTTTGACATTCAGGTTTGGATTTTGATCATTACATAGCAAATATAGCATTTATAGTGTAACTATTAAGAAACCGCTCTGTGTGCACCTTAGCCTAAAATGCTTACATTACTGAAATTGAGGTACGTTTAATTTTTTAAAAAATGTTTAAAGATACAAGAAAGATTGCAGATACAAGTTTTATCTGCGTGGAACTCCACAATGATTGTTGGTTAAAAATAAATAAATAATTGCAGATGCAACATGACTCATTAAATATTTTTTGCTCATGAAACTTATTGCTCATTAAATACGTTGTAAATTCTTTTGGATGTGAGAAAAAAAAATTGTGGACCGTTGCCGTTTTCTGCGCATCACTAACCTTTCCTTTTTGCGCTTGCAGAAGTCCAGTAGTTCCAGTAGCCGTGTTGGTGTGATTAATAACCCCAGTGACCAACCCACAGAAGACAACAGCAGCTTATACAGAGCAATCTGGGCCTCCTTTCTCACACAAAGCACCAAGAATACTCTCGATTTCACCTTAAAACTTCTCAAAGAAGAGACTGTGCAGCTCCTCACACAGGGCACCAAGATTAAAGACCTTCTCTTAAAGGTTAGCAGAGCCGACAGTGACCATTTAGCAGGACTAAGTGATACTGAGCAAGAGTTGGTCCTGTTTGTTCGTCACTGCCTTTTCGTTTGAATTGATTTTCCAAATAATCAAAGGGTATTTTTGTTTGCCCCCCCCCCATAAATACGACTTGTCTTTCCTTATGTTGTGAATTGTGATTTTGTTTGTATCTCCCTTGTGCAGTTTGTAATCTTTCATGAGCTAGACGAGCAGAGGTGTACACAGTTTATACCCCTGCTGATTGTGCTTGGTTCAGCCATACCTGATGAGTTGTGGTGAGATGTAGTTGTGCATGTGCTGAGTCTTACTTCTATAGGGACATTGATCCATGTGTCTCCTGCAGAAAATGAACCAATTTGGAATGGATTAGTCATTGAAGACGTGTTGATGTCCCTGTCTATGTCTCTTAAATCCCGTTTTAAACGGGAAACTGCGCTGTAAAATGAGATGTGAAACAGTATATGAGCAGGTTGCTATGAGAGCTTGTGCTGCAGGATTTTTATGATTATGCTGGTAATGGCATTTTTGTTTCTCCTCTCTCCTTTGAGGGTTTGTGGAAATCTGAATAATGTATGTCTGCAGAACACATGCTCCACTGATACAAAAGCCACTGTTTAATTGGCAGTGTAATGAATGTAACAGCTTGGTTGATTATCATATCTTTCTGTAAGTACTGTAATGTTTGAGTGTTTCGAGTGGGGTCTCTTTTAATAATGGAGTACACTGTTTTGTGCTGTATTCCATAAAATTAAGCAGGACTGTAAGCTTGTATCAAGCATATCGGTAATGAAAATATCACATGCCTCCTATATTATATTACCATACTTTTTATATTTCATATTTATGGTTTAGACAAGTGTCCATGTGCCCTGAGTTTATTATACAACGAAAAGATGATCTTGATATAGCTGAACCTTTCTTTGCTTTCATAGATTCATGTAGATTCATAGGTGTATGTATTGCTGTGCTGCAGGGTATGGACCAGGATGCCTTTGAGAAGAAGTTCAACACTATGCAGTTGGGATTTTTGAAAAGCCAGCAGAGATTCTGTCAGGAGCTGCTGAAGGTGAAGGCAGGGCAGACTGCTGTGGTCAGCAATGGCAGGGTGAGATGCTACATGTGTTTGTTTTTTTTTTTTTTCCCCCTACACTTTATACATGGCGAACTTTACTTCTGAGAGGAACGTGATCTAGTCTCTCCAATGTTAGCTGTTTCGAAAAAGAAACCCCTACAAATATAGAATAGTTTATATACAGTCTACTACGGAAGAGGACGTTATTATTGTTTTTCTTTATTGTTTTCTCATGATCTCCCCATAACACAAAAGTTCTTACTTGATATAACAAACAGTTGTTTTCTCATGATGTAATTTTATCAGGAGAAAATCTTGTGCCTTATGAATGGGACCGGTGCGCATGGACGTCAGTGTCTGACTCGACAGCCTCCTTCTCAAGTGTCGGTCACGAACGTGGAAGTTGTCAATCACTGACACTCACGGAGCTATTTCAGCTCGAGTCAGTCCCTGATCAAAGTAAAAGAGAATTTTGTTTATCCATGATGCTGTGGGGTTGCACTAAGCTTTTGCTGCCTCCAGAACAATAGAAACATGTTTTGTCCAGTAAACAGAAAAATTAAGTTTTATCCGTTTTAGGAAACTGGCTGATGGGTGGTTTTAAGAATCCTGAATATTCTGTGCCCCAGTTCTTCTGCAGACTTCGTCTGTCACACTTGCTTCTGTAGGTCCAAGACATCTTTGATGTTTTCATCTGAAAAGTGATTTGTAATCATACCACAGCGCTGTTGAAATCTCAATCCTGATAGATCAGAAGGTGTTGATTAATATTCTATAACAGCGGCTCTGACAGCAGTGTCGCTGCAAGACAAATCACAGATTTATATTAATGCTCTTATTCGAAAGTTATTGTTTCTGTAGCAACAAATCAATCACAGTGACTTGTATGGCGGACTCATAATTTAAAGCTAATGCAACAGATTTTTAAAAATGTGCTGTTTAACAGAGGAAAATGTAAGGATGACCTATGTAATAAAAAAAGATGACTTTATAGTTGGTAAAAACATAAGTGATAAAGGACTAACTTGTTTTGTGGATATTCCACAACATTAAACGTAACTATAAACAGACAAAAAGTATGACTTTATGTGCTTTGATTCTCATATAACAGCATGCCAACATCTATGAGAAATCAAATAAGGGTGTCAAAGACTGTACTGTATGCAAATATGAAGATGCAGAATATATGGCCAACAGCAAATCTCATAGATAATTAACTATAGTCAGATCAGTCAGGACAAAAGTTCTTGTTATTATTTTAGCCGTCTACCACAATATACTGGAGTCAAAATTAAATAAATAAATAAAAAACCTAATGTAATCATACATTAAATTGTCATTTAAATACTTGGTTGCAAATCCTTTGAAGTCAATGACTGCCTGAAGTTCTGGAATTCATAGATGCTAATGGGTTTTTTTTTCCCCCTTGTGATGCTCTGCCAGCTCTTTACTACAGCTGTCTTCAGTTCCTGCTTGTTCTTGTGGCATTTTTGCCTTCAGCAAGGGAAGTGCATGCTCACTTGGATTCAGGCCAGGTGGATAACTTGACCATTAAAGAACATTCCACTTCTTTGTCTTAAAAATAGTCTTGGGTTGCTTTCAGAGTATGCTGCTGGTCATTGTCCATCTTCACTGTGAAGCGCTGTCCAATGGCTTTTGAAACATTTGGCTAATTTGAGCAGATGCTATAGCCCTATACACTTCAGAATTCATCCTGCTTCTTTCCCCAGCAGCCACATCATCAATAAATGCGAGATGCAACCAGCTCCATTGGCAGTCACACATATCCATGCCATAAAACGAGGTGGCATGCTTTTTTGGATCACGAACCATTCCTTCCCTTCTCTGTATTCTTCTTGACCCATCATTCTGGTACTCTATTGTTCCAGAACCGTTTAGATTTTAACTCTAATCTGGTCTTCCTGTTTTTGAGTCTTACCGATGGTTTTCCACAAACTTGTGATACTCTGGTGAAGTCTTCTCTTGATTGTTGACTTTGACACAGATGCAGCTACCACCTGGAGGATGTTCTTGATTTGGCCAACTGTTGTGAAGGGGTTTTTCTTCTCTCATCAGCACAGTTATTTTCAATAGACTTCTGGGGCTTTTGGTGTTCCATGAGCTCACAAATGCATTATTTTTTTTAAAGAAAGTAATTGATTAGGTCAAACTTAATTATTTTGATCTCTCTCTGCTGGGTTTGTTTTTTAGCCTAGTGATGGCTCGATTCAGTGGCCGTGGCAGCTCTTTGTACAGTTCTTTGGAGTTAATAGGCAATGCAAATTCCACACTTGAAATCAACTCCAAACCCTTTTTGTGCTTACTCATGAGTAAAATAATGATGGAATGACACACCATGATACCATGATACAGCTTAGCAGCCAATTATCCCTATACTGATCACCGGATTTGGATGTAAACATTCATTATACAATTTCAAATCCAATATATTGTGGTACACAGCTAAAATAACAACTGTCAATGTCCAAATATTTATGCACCTGACTGTATATTGTGATATTAATATCTGAACTCTTGGCCAGCTATTTGCTCAGCTGTAGATTCTATATGTGGTGATTCATGAGTAATGATGGTCTGTAGTCCCTATCTGACACCCACTGTCACACAGCCTGGCATCCCAATCTTCCCTGCCATTTACTCAGCATGCAACATTTTCTTCGGGTCACAGGTGAGTGTGTGCAGTGTGTTGCAGACACTATTTTCTCAGCAGCCTTGCCAATGGCGTAAAAGCACAGGCAGGCACCAGCATGCGACAGTCCTGACACTTCATATTACTGGCCACATATAGGAGCCTTAAAGGGAAAACCCAGCCAATTTCACACACCAAGTTCACTAATGCTCCGTTCTTAGAGCGGATTTGAGCTTCTTGTTTCTGGTATTAAAGGTCTTTAATTGCTAATTATCTTCACTTGAAGTGTTTTAAGTGTTCGGCTTATCAACAACAATTATGCTAAACTGACAGCTTTTTATAGAATGTCAAGTAAAAATGTGCAAAATGGCCACCAAATTATAGCACTCAACTTTTTCTGATGATCAGGCATACCTTCATAATTGAGCCAAGAGCAAGCAACATATTCATGCCACAAAATAAAGGAAACCCCATCATAATGTGTTGGGGCACCACAAGCTGCATGAACACATCCCTCACTTGGTGCTTTGATATGTACGGTAGAGAGTGCTCTATCTAATACATCAGTTAACTCAGTGCTTAGTTGGGTTGAGATTTGATGAGTGTGATGGCCATAGCATATTATTTACATCATTTTCACACTGATCTGTCCATTCATTGAGGTCTTGTGCCCTGTGGACGGGGTTATCATCATCTTGAGTGAGACCAGTGTCAGGATAGAAATGTCCATCATAGGATAAAGTAGAGATGCACTGATGTATCGGCCAATAATCAGTTCATTTTAAAACCATACTTTAAAAACATCCGATGATCAGGGCCGATTATATCCTGTCAATCAAAAAAAGGGTGGGAAAACGCATCGGATTCCTGCTTTGTGTAAAGATGATGTTTCTTGTGTGGAATTACTTTGAATTTGGTGACAATGACTGCAGTTTGTAAGCTCTGCACTGCTAAAACTTTACACCGCAGCAGAGCAGAAGCAGTGTGTGGTTGTTGTTTTTTTTTCGGTGTGCATGCTAACGTATGAGTGCTTTTACTCCGGACGCTGCAGCAGTGAAGCGGGAGTTTCAGTGTAGAGTCAAAAATTGTTTTATTTTTTTTGCCGCACTGCTCGAGCTGAATTAAAGCGCCAGTGCACGGTTAAAACATTTAAATGAAGATGAGTTGACAAAAAAAAAAGTATATATTGCACAGAAAAATATATTTTTGTAGAGTAGCATATTTCATATCCAGTTAATGTTAATATATAAAAAAAAAGTGTATATTATATATTACTAGTTTGATGGTCAGTGAATGTGAGACTAACAGGAGGTTTTATAAAATTCAATGTTAATATAAATTAATAACATTCAATAAGTTAAGAAATTTTACTTTAATCTTCAGAATTGAGTTCATGTGTTAATGTTAATTAGAGTAATGTGTTTTCTGTTTATGAGACCAGTTACTGTGAAACAACTTGCTGAAATGGAGAGAATAAAGTTCTTATTGGCATTTCTTTCAGAATTGTGAAGTTAATTATTATTCATTTAAAAGGAGGTATAAAATGCAGAACCACCAAACTGTGTGTATTGGCTTCGGCCGGTATCACTCTGAATAATCAGCTATTGGCAACGGCTGAGAAATGTAGTATCGGTGCGTCTCTAGATAAAGGTGATCAGTTAGAATAACTATGTATTGATTTGAAGTGATGCTTCCTTTTCACGGGACAAATTGACTTTAAACATGGCAAAAAAATGCAGGAGTATAGAGTCACTGTTTTCCCTTTCATATTATTTACCTGACTGAAGCAAATTAAAGTGGCCATCTGGCATAGAGATTAAAGAAATGTGGTAACTAGCATGTCTCATTAGCATTAAAACCATTAACCATACCATGGCTTTGATGTTGCTGGAAATAAGCCGCCATCTACTCGGACAGGAACAGAATCTACTACTTTCTGTTAGTTTATTTTATCTTACTCTAATTCTTTCACTCTGAGACATACATTCCTTGCTGTGTGTATGTGTGTGCGTGTGTGTGATATGTGATAAGACTAATATTTCCTGTCCCTCTCTAGGTCCTGGGTCCATTTGCAGAAGAAGAAGAGTTCAGCACAGATGACTTTCACTTGCTGGAGAAACTCACGCTCAGCACCTCGGCAGATAAGATCAAGACTAAAGTAAAGCAAATGGGCTTGACGCCCCAAAAGTATGCACCTCCTTCCCCATCTCTTGAGATTCATAAAACAAACATAGAGACATATGTTTTTTTTAGCCATCATAGTTGAAGTTGGCATGGTTAAAATTTGACTGTTGAAAAATTCTCACAGAGAATAACTTAACAAAGGGGTGCCAAGATAATTTCAGGCAACAAGGCCGTATTACACATAGTCAAGTGTGCCAGACCATAAACATCACCCAAGAATACTTCAACAAGAACTCGTGAATATGATAAATGCAGATAAATTAACACAAAGGTACATAGTGATTGCACAAATGGATTAAATATATGTAAGGAGTAACACAGGACAGACAAAAATAATGCGATACCCCTCAGAAATGCATTATATTCATATAATAGCACAGTCTGGAGTGTGATATTCTGGTTATACCACAGTGATTGCAACGTCATTCATTAATAAGTGAAACATTGTACAGTTTATAGTTAGATTTAATGTTGTGGAACGTCTGAGAGACAAGTTAGCTCCTGTTTTCACCTAAATTATAGCTGCGACAAACATTCATTCATTCGTCAGCCTCTCTCTCTCTCTCTCTCTCTCTCTCTCTCTCTCTCTCTCTCTCGCCTTCTCCCTCTCTCAGAAAATAAACCCAACTTTTCATTTTACAAAGAACCCAGAAGGCATAAACTTTGCACTCTCCTGAAGAATTTGCTGCACTGGGAAACTGGGAAAGCGCTTACAACCGAGACTCCTTCGATAAATGTTAAATAAATGTCTATTAGAAAAGACACCAATCTCGATGATTATACATTTTACTTTGTTGAGCAGCATGTTTTTAAAGAAAAAAAAACAAAACATTTATTATTAATCTTAGATTACAGTGCGTCTGCGAAGTATTCACGGCGCTTCACTTTTCCCACATTTTATTATGTTACAGTCTTATTCCAAAAAGGATTAAATTCATTATTTTCCTAAAAATTCTACAAACAATACCCCAAAATGACAACGTGAATGAGGTTTGTTTGAAATCTTTACAAATTTATTAAAAATAAATAAACAAAAAAGCACAATTACATAAGTCTTCACAGCCTTTGCTCAATACTTTGTTGAAGCAGCTTTGGCACCAATTACAGCCTCAAGTCTTTGAGAATGATGCTACAAGCGTGACACACCTATTTTTGGGGAGTTTCTCCCATTCTTCTTTGCAGGACCTCTCAAGCTCCATCAGGTTGGATGGGGAGCGTCGGTGGACAGCCATTTTCAGATCTCTCCAGAGATGTTCAATCGGGTTCAAGCCTGGGCTCTGGCTGGGCCACTCAAGGACATTCACAGAGTTGTCCTGTAGCCACTCCTGTGTTATCTTGGCTGTGTGCTTAAGGTCGTTGTCCTGTTGGAAGATGAACCTTCACCCCAGTCTGAGGTCCAGAGCTCTCTGGAGCAGGTTTTCATCAAGGAAATCTCTGTACATTGCTGCATTCATCTTTCACTCGATCCTGACTAGTCTCCCAGTTCCTGCCGCTGAAAAACATCCCCACAGCATGATGCTGCCACCACCATGCTTCACTGTAGGGATGGTATTGGCCAGGTGATGAGTGGTGCCTGGTTTCCTCCAGACATGACATTTGCCATTCAGACCAAAGAGTTCAATATTTTGTTTCTCATGGTCTGAGAGTCCTTCAGGTGTCTTTTGGCAAACTCCAGGTGGGCTGCCATGTGCCTTTTACTGAGGAGTGGCTTCTATCTGGCCACACTACCATACAGGCCTGATTGATGGAGTGCTGCAGAGATGGTTGTTCTTCTGGAAGGTTTTCCTCTGTCCACAGAGACACGCTTTCAAAGTGTCCATCGGGTTTTTGGTCACCTCCCTGACTAAGGCCCTTCTCCCCCGATCGCTCAGTTTGGCAGGGCTGCCAGCTCTAGGAAGAGTCCTGGTGTTCCAGACTTCTTCCATTTATGGATAATGGAGACCACTGTGCTCATTGGGACCTTCAATGCTGCAGAAATGTTTCAGTACCCTTCCCCAGATCTGTGCCTCGATACAATCCTGTCTCTGGGGTCTACAGACAATTCCTTGGACTTCATGGCTTGGTTTGTGCTCCGACATGCATCAACTTATATATGGGACCTTATATAGACAGGTGTGTGCCTTTCCAAATCATGTCCAATCAACTGAATTTACCACAGGTGGACTCCAATCAAGTTGTAGAAACATCTCAAGGATGCGCCTGAGCTCAATTTTGAGTGTCATTGCAAAGGCTGTGAATACTTATGTATGTGTTTTGTTTTTTTTATAAATTTGCTAAGATTTCAAACAAACTTCTTTCACGTTGTCATTATGGGGTATTATTTGTAGAATTTTGAGGAAAATAATTAATCCATTTTGGAATAAGGCTGTAACATAACTAAATGTGGGAAATGTGAAGCTCTGCGAATACTTTCCGGGTGCACTGTATGTAGAGCGTCTACTGTACAAATCCCTGTGTATGGGCTGTTTCTAATAAGTACAATATTGCTTCTATAGTAACAGTGCATTAATATTAATCAATCATTCATGTTCCAGCCAGAACTACTGTCCAGGCAGTGTTGTTATACAAAAATAATGATTCTGACCAATCACATTTGAGTATTCGGTATTAGACTGCAATTCATTTTCAAGAATACTCATTTTCCAAATTATTGTTTTACCACAAAGTGTCTTGCATAAGTATTCATGCCCCCTTTAACCTTTGGTCAGTTTTTAGCTTTTGAATGAAGACTTGCACATCATTAGCTCATTTTGACAGTATGGTAGTTGAGTTTTGTTGCTCTATTTTGCCCTCTAGTGGAATTATGGAGACTAACTATTTTTGAAAAACACTTTTAATTCAATTATAGTCCACAACATGATTGTATTTTGGGTTTCTAAATTGATTTGGCGGGCCATATTAGAATATTTATCATGCTGTTCCTGGACCACAAGCAATATTTTTAACACCAATATAAATGGAGGCTTTAGGCATCCCAGTGATGTAGTGCTTTCTTCCTCCCCAGTGCATGCGATCTTATTATGAAAGTGGATGCTCTCCTCTCAGCTGCTCCCAAAACAGAGGCCAGGAAGGATGTCAAATTTGTGAAAGACAAACACAGGTGACTAATCATTTTTCAACAAAAAACAAAACCAAACGAAATCATCTTTCTTGTGTGATGTGCCAAATTTCAGTTGATTTTGCGAAAATAAACATGCTGGATTTGATTCATGCTTGCAGTGTTTTGCACCTTTCCCCACGGGAAGATGAGGTGTTTTTTGATGTGGTTGCAACTGTGGATCCGCTCACAAGGGATGCTCAGAAGTTGGCCCCGTTATTGATCGTAAGAGCTGCTGTTAATTGATAGTGTGTTGGGTGAGAATGCAGCCTCCTTCTGTGCACTGTGAATACTGTTCCAGTTTACTGACCTAGCACTCACCACTGGCTGAGTAGCTGTTAGTGCCAGATTTGTGCTAAAGCCTCTGTGGTGTGCTGAATAAAGTTCTTAAATAAGAGCAATAGCCATGAACTCTGAGCTTTTGGCTGATAACTCCTTGCTGAATCCTGTGGTGTGTGTGTGTGTGTGTGTGTGTGCCGCTCCTGCAGGTGCTTGGTCAGGTGGTAAATTTGAGGGTTCAGTTGTTCATGAACTGCAGAGCCAAGCTGTCAGAGATGCCCCTGAAGAGGTGAGAGACGGTACCAAATTAACCTTTCTGTACAAACACACACACACACACACACACATGGTTTTTAAGACATCTACAAGGCAGAACACCAGCGGTTCTGATTTGTGCCTTATCAAAACAATAAGTACATTAAAGTATTACATTTCTTTTCATGAAGTCTTACAAACACAGAGCCTTCTGTGAGTTCTGTCAACGTTAAAACTTAATCTGGTAATTACGGTGTGACCCACAGCACTGAAAATGCATTTTTTATACTAATGGCATTTCTGGTAATGAAGGCCCAGTTTTAAATATATTTCATTTGAATTGTTCTTGCTGTAACGGCCTTTGCAATCTAGATATTCCAAAAGCCTGCAATATGCAAATGAGCTAGTTTTCAGTTTGCGCTTAGCCTTCTGACCAATCATAGAGGTTCCTGGTAGGTTTTCTATGCGTGATCAATCATTGCATTGGCATGGTCAAAAAAAACCCTTCGATTTTATTATTTTCAAGTTAATGAACGGTCAGGTCAAGTTGATCTGATCTATCAAAACTCAAGTTGCCATTTTATCAGGGTATTTTATTTATACAGTTAATAAATGTAGCCCAAAATGTATTGTTTGGTTTTTTGTTTGACTGATGGACTGTGTGGGAGGATTGCCAAAGTCTACAAAGCAATATATGCGCTACAGTTTTAATTTGTACACGTATAAAGTGACCTATATGTTCGCATGGTGTCTGTACTACACACACGTACATGCATTATAAAAAGTATATTCTTTCGTCTGCGTTTGTTGCTTCTATCCATCAGCTTCTATCGTTTTGTTATGGAAGCTGACGTGGCTTTCTTGGGGAACGACACGCTGTCACCGGGCCCGATGGCTCGCTTCGCTGAAATCCCAGAATCCCCGTTGCTTACCCTGAACATGATCACACCAGAGAGCTGGATGGTGGAGGCAGTCCAGAGCCCATACGACCTAGACAACATTCACCTACAAGAGGTACATGTAGAAAAACTGGTGTGTTTCTTGTTAAACATAGCGAAGCATACTATTTTGGTCAATTTGATTTAGATAAAGATGTTTTGAAACAGATCTGCATTCATCTCCTGTAGTCCACAATGTTAAATTCTGACATGTCATTATTATTATTAATTTTATTATTATTGCAGTTTCATTTATATAGCGCTTTACATAGTATGGAGGGCGGGAGGTCTCCTCAAACACCTTCTGGATGATGCGGCGGCCATAGTGCGCCAGAATGCCCGGCACACGCCAGCTGTTAGTGCAGAGGAGAGAGTGATGTAACCAATTCATAGATGGGGATTATTAGATTATTACAATATCCGATTGTGCTGTGTCCTCTCAGGTCAGTGGTGTTGTAAACGCAGTGTATGAACTGGAGTATCTGCTGCTGGAGGGCCACTGTTTCGACCTGTCCACAGGTCAGCCTCCACGCGGACTGCAGTTTACACTCGGCATGAAGCAGAAGCCACTCATGCATGATACCATCGTCATGGCCAACCTGGTAAGACCAAACCTAGGGATGTGTTAAATATCAACAAGGTTTTTCGTGGGTTGGATTGGGTTTCCAAATCAGATTTTAATTGATAGTCCGTCTACAAGAAAATTGTCGCAATAGTGTGTCTCAAGAGCAAAATCGAATTATTTTCTCAAATTAAAGAGCTATATTCAGTTAAAAGATCAGAGAGTTCTGCAGCAGACACTATGGCCTTCAAAGAACCCTGATCATTCTACCTGCAGAAACAGAAGCCAGTACAATCCAATTTCTGCAGGAGAAATCTTTTTTTTTTTAATCATCTTCACGATGCTTGAAGCCAGTGTTCATTTGTTGTCAAATAGAGAAGATATAAGATGTTAATATATTTCTGTTTTTCATATTTTTTATGTATCTAAGATTCTGCAGTACTGCAGCTTAAACCACAATATTAAATGTCAAATGCATTTTGCTCTTGCTCTGAATGTGTACGATGTGCGAGGCAATATGCTTCCACGCATCCGTTGTTAATTCTTACGTCTTGATTGTGTTCTAACGTGTTTTGCAGGGATACTTCCAGCTGAAGGCTAACCCGGGTGCCTGGATCCTGAGGTTGCGTAAGGGACGGTCTGAAGACATTTATCAGATACAGGCGTGAGTAGGGCTTTATCTTAGGAGAAAGCAGCCCATTGTGAGCATCAAGCTTAATCTACCAGATAGAAACCGCTAAAGTGGTAATAGCTGTTTAAGTTTATTGTGATTGCCATGTATAATTTTCTCCGTCTAAGCGAGGTGAGCGGTGAATCCAAATGGAAGTTTAGTCCCTCTTAATGAATTATATGACGTCCCACGATGGCTGTAAGTGTGACGGATTGACATGGATACTGGAGAATAGTGTGTGTGTGTGTGTGTGTGTACAAACATCTAAAACCAGTGAAATTCCACTTGATCTGAAAGTGAACGTGCACTGCTTTTATGCTAACAATGAAGCCTGGTAATTTGTAGATTGAGGGTAAGAAATTGCAATTTAGAATAAACTGCAGTGCCTCGCTTTCCATTTTTCCCCCCATTCCAATCTCCCTTTTGGCTTGAGGTGGTCCCTTAGAGGCTAGGCTAAACTCGCACACAAATCACATCAAATCAAAAGATCTGTCCATCATTTCTGTAGACAAATCTATACCCTGGCAGCACCATTATTCTTCAGGTTAACAATTTGTGTGTAGGAGTGAAAACCTGTAGTGCCTTCACTCACTCACGCGTGTCTGTGACCGATGATAACATGATTGATGGTCCTGCCAATATAATCAGGACAGACCGTTTAATTAATGACCTCGGTATAAATAAGTTGAAAACTGAAATGGTCCACCATGTCCAGTGTCACTGGGGGTGTGGGTTTTTTGTTTGTTTGTTTTTTGTATACATGAGGGTTAAGCGTTGACGGTTAAGTTTATTTAAAAATGAAATGTACTAAATTCCCCACTTATGAACAGACATGTTTGGCATCCTGAAGTTTGCTTCTCTAGTTTTGCTCTGGACATTACAGTCCCCTGACTTGAACCCCATAGAAAATCTCTGGTGGGATTTGAAGAAAGCGGTTGCAGCACACAAACCCAAGAATATTACTGACCTGGAGGCCATTGCTCATGAGGAATGCACTAAGATTCCTCAGGAACGCTACCAGAATCTATGCATCTCATTTGCAGCAGGTCATAACAGTAAAAGTGTACTCTATTAAGTACTAAAGATGCTCGCCATGAAGAGGTTGAATAATTGGGAAACTGGAAAAATCATTATAAGTTGCATTTTCAGTTGAATCTGGAGAAACTATTGAAGCATCGGTTGTGTTGAACTATTTCGATTGCTTTTGTTTGATTTGTTCATTGCAAACAGCTGAAAGTCTGTCGATTTTGACAATAAACCTGATTTGCAATGGGGGTTGAATAATTTTGATTGTAACTGTAAGTGGCTTTTTTTTTTTTTTTTTTTACAAACTTTGTTACAGATTTTTACGTTATGACGTCTACATTATCAAGTCAGTACAAAAAAAACATTTTAGATTTCAAAACATTAGTTTTCCAGCACAAAATGAAATGTTACAGATAAATGTTTGAATGTCAGTAAAGAAAGCAGCATATTATGTAAGAAACCACTTTATAGAAAAAAAAATTGTTATTTCTGTTTACTGCTCTTTATAGTATTTTTACTAATGTAGAAGGCATCTGTGCTGTACAGCATTTCTTTGCATGTGCCTAAGATTTTATCACAGCACTGTATATAGTTGCTCTGTTGTGCAGGGTAATGCAGGATTGTTTTTTTATCCCGTTATGTCTAGGCACGATGGAACAGACTCACCTGCAGATGCTGGAGATGTTATAGTGATGCTCAACAGCTTTCACAGCAAGATCATCAAAGTCCGAGTGAGTGTTCATGCATGGCGTGACATACTGATTTATGCAGCATTAGACTACTGACATATTGCATGATTGCTGCTTTTGTGGGGTGGGGGGTGGGGGGGGGTTCCTTTAAAGTTTCCTGCATGTTAATAATCAGGAAATCAACAGTACACTGACATCGATGTCTTTAAAGCCTACATACACAAACATTTCATACTGTTTATAAATTGTCTGTCTATGGCATGTAGGTTCAGAAAAAGCCAGAGAAACACGATGAAGATCTTCTCAGTGAATCGACAGAAAGCAAAGGCTTGTGGGACTCGATCACGAGGTACGTCAAGCATATATCGAGTTTGCATGTGTATGGTCAAGATAAGTTTATTGTGTATTTGGCAATTTCACCCAGTGGAGTGAAGGGTGCATTTGACTTGATATAGTTTTATAGACAGTCTAGACTAGAGACATGAATGAGAGAAAGCTTTTTAGCGTGTTTATTTTTCTGTGCACTGATGGTGGGTTTTTGAGAGGTTTCTTTTGTGCATCACCGACATTTTTTACTGTATTATCGCAAGTGTATGTGTGTGTGTGTGTGTGTGTGCGCACACATGTATGTGTTTACGTGTTCATTTCAATGAACCGCTGTGTTAATTTTTGTAATCTGTCTCTTCACTGCTGTCTGTGTCAAGTGTGTGGAGTACTTTGGAGAAAAGGTAGGGAGCCAAAACTTTTAAATCTATAATCACATCAACTTCTAACACCTCGGCGTTTGGGTTCATGTTTGTATCTACAGTTAGTTCAGAGAGGAAATTACAGAACTGACAGAATAAATAAAGGGTGCAATTTTACTTGGGTGTCTTCAGATGACAGGAAGCCAGATCTCCAGCACCAGCCGTTTACTGATGGGTAGCATTCATTTTAATATTAATCACAACAGCCGTTAATAAGTGCTAATTCAACTAGTTTATATTTTCTCATAGTAATTCTGCTGAATGTATAGTCTTTTTTTTTTTTTTTTTTTTTTGTAGTTCGCTAGTTTTCCTCCCATCTTCCACTTGTTCAGAATGAACAAGACCATTTTAAATGCTGCACTAATTCATCCACCATTCACCTTTTTTCAACACGGAGTCACTTTTCTGGTGAAGGTCTGGAAATATTTCGGTGGCGTAGGGTTGAATTAAGGCTGTGATGTTTCGTGTGTCTGGTCCTGCTCTTCACGCTTCATGTTCGCACACATGCAGGTGTTTAAAAAAAAAATATATATATATATAAATATTTAATACGTCCCTACAAAAACATCACCTGATGTAACTGTCATTTTAAACAAGTTTACCGAGTTGTCCATTTACAGAAAACCTATGGTTTGAATTCACAAAGTGAATTTGCAGGGCGAAGTGATGTCTTTGATTTAAGCCACGAATGACTACTGTGCACAGGCACAAATTAAGAATTTTTCTTTACCAGACAAATTTTTATTTCATTTGCCTAATGGATAAAAAAAAAATTTCTAATGCAATTGAGACACATTTACATTTATGGCATTTTGGCAGATGCCCTTATCCAGAGCGACTTACATCTTTCACTTATACAACTGAGCAATTGAGGGGTAAGGGCCTTGCCCAAGGGCCCAACAGTGGTAGTGGCAGTGCTGGGTCTTGAACTCCTGACCTTCTGATCAGTAACCCAGAACCTTTTACCACTCAGCCACCACAGCCCGGAGTGTATGAGACACATACAAGGTTCCGAAGTATTTAGGTTTCTAAATGTTTTTATTTTTATATGCTATTTAATATAAACACATAAAGCGTTTTGAATATTGTTCATTCAGAATACAGTCTATTGTTTCTCAATGATGTCTGGGAAAATGTGCCTCTAGCCAAAAAGTCTCTTGTTGAAAGACGTGCACAGATATCCCATTTGTGCTTCATTTCCCTCTCACACTTTATCACTTGGGTTACGGTTATCTGCATCTGCTGATCAGCCACTTAGAGTTTTCAGGAAACAAATCTGTCTGGAAATCTCCCTCATTACAAATGGCACAACGTGTGACATCCTCCAACAAAGTGAGGAACTTCAACTTGTTTCTATTTAACGGATTTATTTTTTCCGCAAAATGCACTAATAGCTATTTCATGATTAATCAAGCAGGCATGTCTGAATAAAAGCTGTCCTTAGTGAATGCGTTCCTCAGCCGCCCTGAGCCAATGCATTAATTCTACCTTCTAGAATTATGATGCTAGATGATTTATTATGTAAGATGAATTACACGCAAGGTTAGTTTTGATAAATCCCACACTTTGCATTTTTGCATTAAAAGATTTGTGCATTTGCATCATTGATAAATGAGCTCCAACATTTCATAATAATTATATTTTTAATAATAACAATAATAACAATAATAATAATAAATAAGTAGTAGTAAAAACTACAACTTTCTCAAATTGATTTTTCCTGTACTATCATTTTTTGCTGTAACACCCCACTCAATTTCATTTCACGTCACATAAGTCCATCACTTTATGCTCTGAGGGAAAACTGCCATGCAAAAAACACTTTATTCATATCTAACTTTAGAAATGATTAAAAATGTATCTATTATTTGTGTTTTAAGGGCTTAAGTGCAAGAGACTTATGATGACGTAATACTGTGATGTGTTACATATCAATATCTTGAGAACTCCCTGTGTGCTTCATTCTGCTCAGATTGGTCATAATTATTTCTTGCAGAATTGAATTCAGTAGCTTTAATTTCATATTATGGCAGCCGTGGAGGGAGAGAGCCTGTCCAGGACCTCCCTGAGAAACAGTGAGTGTTCTTGTCGCAGTGACCAGAACACTGGGTTGTTTCTTTGTATTTTAATGAACGTTACGTTTTTATTAAGTAGTATTCGAACGTACACAATTGTAATGATAATTCAGTGTGTTTCCAGTGCTCACTTGTCCATAACGCAGCATGTTCTCATGGCCTGAAGCAGCGTAGTGCTTCTCTCAGCCACCCAAAAGCTTTCTTTTCAATTTCTTTCATAACGGAGGACCGAATGCTCTTGAGCAGATCCTTGGCGTCCGGGCCGAGTCAGTTCACCAAATCAGATGGCGGTTTAATATCTGCAGTGGAAAATCACAGAGCATTTAAAAAAGCGGCTTCATGTGCACAACTATTGTTTGCTAGACATGCGCTTGTGCTTGCTTTTTTGTTGTTTGTTTGTTTGTTTGTTTTATTGCCTCAGCTCTCCATAGCCAACGTCAGCGCTAAACTCTATTCAGACACTCAAGGTTAAGTGTGTCTGCCTGGTGAATCAATAAAGCACCTGCAGAACACCTAAACATCATTCGACACTCACAGGGCTCATCGATTCTGATGAATTCTGTGATCGTATGCCATTTACATGACACTTCCATCGTGTGTATGTGTGTGTTTTGCAGTTTAACAGGCGGTTCCAGTGTAGAGGAAGGGGATACAAAGAAGGAGGATGTGCTCAACATCTTTTCAGTGGCATCTGGACATCTGTATGAGCGCTTCTTGAGGTAACACACACACTCACGCGCGCGTACATACCACTGATTGGCTTTTACCTATCACCTTCCTTCATCCTGTACTCTTGTGTTTTTCAGAATAATGATGCTGTCTGTCCTCCAACACACTAAAACCCCCGTCAAGTTTTGGTTCCTGAAAAACTACCTCTCTCCATCTTTTAAGGTGAAAATATCCGTGTGCGCATTAAGCTTGCGTATGTTGAAACATGCTTCTTTGCTAAATTCTGATTTGTTGATTGCTCAGATATGATGTGATTTATAACTTTTAAATAACATACATCCACATTTTTTTGGATGATGATCAACTGATTCATGTGTGACACAGACAATAGAAAAGGCATGTTTGTAGTTCATACAGTTACAGGAACTGGCAGTGCAAGCCAGTGACTCTATACTTAGGACTGAAACTAGACCGTTGAAGACTGGAAACAGACCAGGTGACCTTTTTTTCTACTCTTCAACGGTCTTCAACTGTTTGGCCCATTATAGCCTCAGATTCCTGTTCTTTGCTGATAGGAGTGGAACCCGATATGGTCTTCTGCTGTTGTTGCTCATCCACCTCAAGCTTCAATGTTTTGTGCATGATGAGATGCTTTTCCGCTCACCACAGTTGTAAAGAGTGTTCATATGAGTTACTATACACTTCCTGGCAGCTCAAACCAATTTGGCAATTTTCCTCTGATCTCTCGCATCAACAAGGCGTTTCCACCCACAGAACTGTCACTCACTCAGAGTTTTTTTGTTTTTCGTTCCATTCTGTGTAAATTCTAGAGAATGTTGTGTGTGTGTGTGAAATTCCCAGCACTTTCTGAAATACTCAAACCAGCCCAACTGGTACCAACATCACAGTCACCATCACAGAGATGAGACTTTTTCTTTGTTCTGGTGTTTGATGTAAACATTACCTGAAGCTCTTGATCTGCATCTGCATGATATTTTGCATTGCACTGCTGCCACATGATTGGTTGATTTAGATAACTGCATAAATGTAAAGGTGTTCCTAATAAAGTGGATGGTGTGTGTGATTAATAACAATATGAAATATATAAAATTATATATCATTTTTAGAATTATATAAAAATATAATTAATTGGAAACGGGGCGTACGGTGGCTTAGTGGTTAGCACGTTCACTTCACACCACCAGGGTCTGGTGCTCGATTCCCACCGGGGCCATGTGTGTGCGGAGTTTGCATGTTCTCCTCGTGCTGCAGGGGTTTCCTCCGGGTACTCCGGTTTCCTCCCCGAGTCCAAAGACATGCATGGTAGGCTGATTGGCATGTCTAAAGTGTCCATAGTGTGTGAATGTGTGTGTGATTGTGTGCCCTGCAATGGACTGGCTGGTGTACCCCGCCTTGTGCCCGATGCTTCCTGGGATAGGCTCCAGGTTCCCCGTGACCCTGAAAAAGCGGTAGAAGGTGTATGGATGGATGGATAATTGGAAACATTTGCTCTGGTTTGCTGCTCAGTGGTTTTGTCTTTTTTTGTAGCCTGTGTTAAAAGATGTGCACGTGTCATTCATTCTCATCATATATATATATATATATATATATATATATATATATATATATATATATATATATATATATATATATATATATATATATATATATATATATATATATATAAATTAGCTCTTTAAAAAGATCAGTTTTTTCTTTTTATAAATAATCATATTTAATTACAGTCACCTTTCTTTAAAAAATAAACTGGAAAAAAAGCTACTTTAACCATGTAATACCTGAACAACGGTAAACACTGATTGTTCACAGTTCACATAGGACAATAGGCCCACATATCATAAGGTTTTGACACTAAATCAACGGTTGCATATGATGAATTATTTAACATTATGTGAAATGTGTTGTTAGGAGACAATATTTGGACCTATTTTTTTACCTCCATCACTGTAATGGTGTGGGTGTGTGTAGGAGTCCATTCCCCACATGGCCGAAGCCTATGGTTTCCAGTATGAACTGGTGCAGTATAAGTGGCCGCGTTGGTTGCATCAGCAGACGGAGAAGCAGCGTATCATCTGGGGTTACAAGATCCTTTTCCTGGATGTTCTCTTCCCTCTAGCAGTGGATAAGATCATCTTTGTGGACGCTGATCAGGTAAGTCTAAATTCACTCAAGATTGGATTAACCTAGATCTGCATGTGTTCTCTGCATCATGTGCTCTTCGTCCGAATATTTACATGCTTAGAGTCATTAAGACTGAACGAAATCTTTGTATTATTCAGATTGTCAGGGCAGATCTGAAAGAGCTGAGGGACTTGGACCTGGAGGGAGCCCCCTATGGATATACACCATTCTGTGACAGTCGCCGTGAAATGGACGGCTACCGTTTCTGGAAGACTGGTTACTGGGCGTCCCATCTGGGTCACAGGAAGTACCACATCAGGTCGAGAAAAACGATTTAAATCACTGTACCAGCATTAGTCTTCTGTTAATGGCGGTACCTTTTGAAATAATCATGTCATATTAATCTGTTAATGTTGATTAACATGCTTTTGTGAAAACTGTCACACTCCAGTGCACTATATGTGGTGGACCTAAAGAAGTTCAGGAAGATTGCAGCAGGAGATCGTCTTCGAGGGCAGTACCAAGCTTTAAGCCAAGATCCAAATAGCCTTTCCAATCTGGACCAGGTCTTAATATTAAACATTTAAGATCCCAATATGTTCTTGACCTTTTCACATTTCAGTACATGAAATGGTATGTGTTTGTGTTATTTCTCTTCCCATAATTCTCATGAAAGGACCTGCCTAACAACATGATCCATCAAGTGGCCATTACGTCATTACCTCAAGACTGGCTGTGGTGTGAAACGTGGTGTGATGACGTCTCCAAGGCCAGCGCTAAGACAATTGACCTGGTATGTACAGCTGTAACAGCCTTTTTAAAGTGTAGTGATACATCTGCATGTTATGCATTCACTGTGGCTTTCCAGTGGGTTACATTTCCAGTGTAAAAGAATCACAAAATGGCAGTATTACACTATTTCCAGTCTTACTGTGCTTTAAACACTGCGCTCCTTTTTGTGTGTATAAATCAATGGGTTAAAAAATTAGATGTTTCCTTGGTTACAATATGGACAAAAGTTATGGAGTTTTTAAACACTAAAGCTAACTAACTTGTATGTTAAATATAAATGCTTCTGGAAGCTGAATGAATTAGGAATGTTTTCACACCAGTTAGTCCACCAATTGCTGTTGGTTTGTTTGTTATTTGGATTGGTTTCACTTCACAATAACAAATTTTCGCTTTCATCCCCCCAAAAATTATTTGGCTGCAGGGCATGCAGGGTCAAAAATATACTCGTAATACTTATTTCTTTTATTGATCAGAAATATGGCAATGGGGAAGGATAAACAAACCTTTTCTACAGAAAAGTGTGCATACAAAGTCACCCAAGCACAGAGCCGGCTCTAAATAAATAATTATATAAGTAAATAATTTTGTGCGTCACATCCAGCATATATCTTCTCATTGTTAAAAAAATTAAATATCCAGAACACATTGCATTTATGTAGTTCTACAGCTCTGTCCTTTGTCCTTGGATGATCTTCGACTTTGGTCCATTCCTGATTGTAATGGTTGTGTTCTCGCTGGGAAAAAGCAACCGGTTTCACTTTAACACTACGTAAGTGGAAGACCGCAAAAAATCTGAATATGATTTTCTTCCCTTGAACACTAGTGACCGCAAACAGGAGCTGTAACAACCTCATGTCAAAAGTGATCCTGCGGAAGTTTATATAGTTACTTATGTAAAGTTGTTCTCCTCCACGCCGCTACAACACCGCACTGTTTATGAGCATAAATGATCTATTCCAGGTTCTGTCTCTGCAAAGTTTTACTGCAGTAAAACTTTATATGAAATGATATAACTAAGTGCATACTTGTGTTTTTACATACTTGGAAATGATTTTGTTTCTATTCCTAGTTTGAGAGCTTTTATTACACTTTAATTACAACTTGCAGAACCTATTGCACTGGAGCTAATTTTAAAATCAGACCGTTAGCAGCTTTTTTCTCACTTTTTTTTGTTAATAATGGCTGTGACAAATAATTAGGAAGGTCTATTTAAATTAAGCACCCCCCCCCTAAAGTATAGATATTGGCTGAGCAATTTTTTAATATGAATTGATTAGAATTCAGATTTAGTTTTCTTCAGAATTTTAATTACATGTTCAGTATCCAGATAGCTTTGGTCTGCATATTTTGCGTTTAGATGTACTAATTAATATTGGTCAGGTATGAGTAAAATGTCTATACTGTTATCTTTTATTATTAATTTTTTTTTTTTAAACAAACATTTTCTTAGCTGCATTGACTGAAGGACTTGTGTATAATCCAAAGCCTTTTCAGGAAACTGAAAGTCTGTGTTGCTGCTAACAGAAACAGGGTTTTACTGATGTTTTCTAAGGCTGCAGACTTTGCCTGTTCAACTCTTATAGCTCTTCAGTACACATCAGGATAATTCATGCACGTATGCAGAGCCTTTTTAATGTCTTCGAACTGATCAGGCGGGAAGGAGCTGAATTAATTAAGGGCCAGATATCCTCACTCCTGCAATCTAAGCTGCGCACACACACACACACCAACGAGAATAGCAGTCTCATTTACACTCCTACCTCCCATGATGCATGCTTTTATTAGAGAGCTGGAGTCTAGAGATTAGCACTTATTTCCTGAAGCTTAGACCAGTTTGTTTTATTTTAGTCTGACTGTATTTCAAATGACACTGACCATCATATTTTTTATTTTAAAAAAATTAAACGAATAGTAAAACAATAAATAAAATCTTAAATTTCCTAGGTTGTCATATAGCAACTGTGCATACACACAGTTTTGTAAGCAAAACGTTTATACAGTGAAGGAGAAAAGTATTTGATCCCCTACTGATTTTGTAAGTTTGCCCACTGACAAAGAAATGATCAGTCTATAATTTTAATGGTAGATTTATTTGAACAGTGAGAGACAGAATAACAACAAAAAAATCCAGAAAAATGCATGTCAAAAATGTTATGAATTGATTTGCATTTTAATGAGGGAAATAAGTATTTGACCCCTCTGCAAAACATGACTTAGTACTTGGTGGTAAAACCCTTATTGGTCAGACGTTTCTTGTAGTTGGCCACCAGGTTTGCACACATCTCAGGAGGGATTTTGTCCCACTTCTCTTTGCAGATCTTCTCCAAGTCACTATGGTTTCGAGGCTGACGTTTGGCAACTCGAACCTTCAGCTCCCTCCACAGATTTTCTATGGGATTAAGGTCTGGAGACTGGCTAGGCCACTCCAGGACCTTAATGTGCTTCTTCTTGAGCCACTCCTTTGTTGCCTTGGCCGTGTGTTTTGTATAATTGTCATGCTGGAATACCCATCCACGACCCATTTTCAATGACCTGGCTGAGGGAAGGAGGTTCTCACCCAAGATTTGATGGTACATGGCCCCGTCCATCGTTCCTTTGATGCGGTGAAGTTGTCCTGTCCCCTTAGCAGAAAAACACCCCCAAAGCATAATGTTTCCACCTCCATGTTTGATGGTGGGGATGGTGTTCTTGTGGTCATGGGCAGCATTCCTCCTCCCCCAAACACGGCGAGTTGAATTGATGCCAAAAAACCTCCATTTTGGTCTCATCTGACCACAACACTTTCACCCAGTTGCCCTATGAATTAGTCAGATGTTCACTGGCAAACTCATTGGCATGTATATGTGCTTTCTTGAGCAGGGGGACCTTGCGGGTGCTGCAGGATTTCAGTCCTTCACGGTGTAGTGTGTTACCAATTGTTTTCTTGGTGACTATGGTCCCAGCTGCCTTGAGATCATTGACAAGATCCTCCCGTGTAGTTCTGGGCTGATTCCTCACTGTTCTCATGATCATTGCAACTCCACGAGGTGAGATCTTGCATGGAGCCCCAGGCCGAGGGAGATTGACAGTTCTTTTGTGTTTCTTCCATTTGCCAATAATCGCACCAACTGTTGTCACCTTCTCACCAAGCTGCTTGGCAATGGTCGTGTAGCCCATTCCAGACTTGTGTAGGTCTACAATCTTGTCCCTGACATGCTTGGAGAGCTCTTTGGTCTTGGCCATGGTGGATAGTTTGGAATCTGATTTTTTTTTTTTTGTATTGCTTCTGTGGACAGGTGTCTTCTATACAGGTAACAAGCTGAGATTAGGAGCACTCCCTTTAAGAGTGTGCTCCTAATCTCAGCTCCTTACCTGTATAAAAGACTGATTTAGAGCGGGTCAAATACTTATTTCCCTCATTAACATGCAAATCAATTTATAACATTTTTGACATGCGTTTTTCTGGATTTTTTTGTTGTTATTCTGTCTCTCACTGTTCAGATAAACCTACCATTAAAATTATAGACTGATCATTTCTTTGTCAGTGGGCAAACACACAAAATCAGCAGGGGATAAAATACTTTGTTCCCTCACTGTATGCACATTTCATTGGATAGAATGTGATTCAACAATATACGTTTTGATTGTGCATCTTCTGCACATTAGGAAACCCTAGTGGTTTTAAAAAATGTGTAATAGCTGATGGTGTAAATCTTTCTGGATGACAATCTATTGATGTTTTTTGTTTATCAGAAGTAAGATGACTGAAGAATCAGGAGACCAAGAGCCAGGTTGTAATAAAAAGAGAGAGTTTATTGCATTCACAAAGACAACTTGAGCACTCTATAGTCTAAACGAAAGTTGGGCACAGCAGATTTTTTATGACTTCTTTGATGTGTATGTGCACATGTGTCCAAGAAGAAAAACATGGACAAGGACAGAACATTATGCAATATATTATCCAAGGAACAGAATGAACAAAGACAATAAAACTATTTGGAATGCCCTGAACAAGTAAGAAACCACTGGTGTATTAAGCAAGAGACACCAAACCGTTCAGCTAATAAAAACAACAGCAGCTGATGACAGAAACATTATGAGAGCTGTGAAGAAACCCCCCCCAAAACATTAGTCAGTTACATCACCAACAACTTCCACAGGGCAGGTGTACCATGTCTTCTTTGAATCCACCATTCAAAGGCCATACCAAGATGCAAACCACTCATCAGCAGTAAGAATCAGAAAGCCAGAATGGAATTCGCAAAAAAAAAAAAAGAAAAGAAAAGAAATGAGCCACAAACCTTCTGGAACCAAGATTAACCTTTACCAAAGTGATAGAAAGGCCAAATTTTCTTTAAATGAAGGATCTGCTCATCAAAAACATACAAGTTCAACTGTGAAACATGGTGGAGGTAGTGTCATGGCTTGGGCTTGAATGGCTGCTTCTGGAACAGGCTCACTAGTGAATTCAGAATGAATTCAGAAGTTTACTGGAACATTTGGTCTACCAATGTATAGAGAAATGCATCCAAATTAATTGGGAGGAAAAATATCATACAGAAAGACAATGATCCAAAACACACTGCCAACTTTATACTTTATCAGGGTGGAAAAGTTGAAGGTTTTAGTCTGGCTAAGTCAATCACCAGACCGTAACCCATTAGAGCAGCATTTCACCTCCTGAAGAGGCGACTGATGGGAGAAACCCCCTGAAAGAAACAACAAACAAAAGAAGCTGTGGTAAAAGCCTGGGAAAGCATCACAAAAGGAGAAACCAATCATTTGGTGATGGCAATGAATTTGCAGGCTCGATGCAGTTATTGCAAGCAAGAGATATGCAGCCACAAATTATTTACTCTAATTTGCTTCAGATAAGGAACTTATCTGTTCCTATACTTTTGCTCGCCTAAAAAGTTATTGAAAAAAATAAATAAATCTAAAAATGATCTCAAACCCAAACGTCTTTGTTCTATAGCACAAATAAATGAATTAGCCTTGCTGTTCCAATAGTTTCGGAGGGGACTGTATGTATGAAATCAGCATAATATTGTTGATCTGTTATCTAGAGGTTTTAGCCACAGGCACGTTTCATAAATTGGCATTTCCCGACCAGCTGCTAGTTGAATAACGACACACCTTACATGTGTCATTCTTATGAAGGCTCAGGCCACAATACATTGCATTTCCAAACCAGCAGCAAATAAAGACGACAAAAAAACATAGAATTTTCACGACAATGTATACGTCCACACGGTCATAAACGCCTTAAAAATCATATTTATTTATTTATTTATTACACAAACCACTCAGAAAAGTATCAATTTGTTTTGCTCTACTTTGTGCAACTGTATCTGTACTTCACTATCTTCTTAGACCTTTTGTAATGCTCCATGCCTTCCATAACGAACACTGGCATGAGCAGCCGATTGCTTGGCATTTTTAAAGGTAAGTTGTTTACCATATATGGTAGCTTGGGGGTGTGTCTTTATGTAAATAAGTGTGGCCGTGCACAAGGGCATGAATTTAGAATACATGGGATTTATCAATGGCCAATGCATACAGCGGTGCGTACTTGCGTGTGATAAATACCAATTTTCGTGTGTGTCCCGGTGCTTTTTATGCACACATTGATAAATGAACCATTGGAAGAGGAAGTAGTGTTTTATACTTGAACAAGCAAGCTTTGTTTGCTTGGCTCTAAATCGCTAGTTTAACTTCGTATGACCCATTGCTCTAAGCACAATTTCAGCACATGGCCAAAACACAAGGTAAAATAGTTTTTCTCCAGCCAGGATATTAAAGAAGGCTCCATATGCCCTCTCTGTGGCTGGCATTATTGAGTTTTTGTGCTGTGCCTGATGAAACTGCTCTGTCTGGCATGTCTCTGCAGTGTAATAATCCAAAGACCAAAGAGCCGAAGCTGAGTGCTGCCATACGGATTGTGCCCGAGTGGTCCAGATACGACCGAGAGATCAAGCAGCTCCTGAAGCAGGTCAAAGGTCAGAAAGAGAGCAGAAAGTCGTCTGCCTCACAGACACAGCGTACAGGTGAGCCAGATCTAACGTCTCCTCCTTTCATGACGAAAATGCTGTAAGTTTGATCTGTATTTAGCTGCACGTTACTTTTCAAAATGTGTCCCCATGCATCATGGTAACTATTTTCAGAAAGCTATTTTCAGAAGTGTGATTTGTCGGTTTCTACAGGCAACCGTCGTGATGAACTTTAGCACCTTTTTGAGAGGAGAGAGGGACGTTTGCAACTAAAACCCTCTTGTATAGCTCTACAAGTGCACATTGAGAGATCCACAAACTGAACCAGGACGTATTACACTGGCCCCGAACTCTGCAGAAGAGGAAGAAAAGAGACATTTTAAGAACATTTCTGTTTTCTATTTATGAATCTTGTTGGCTGAAGTCTATATTTTAAAGGTTACAATAGGTCACTTCCTATGAGAACATGTAAGAGGAATCCTTTTGGAACGGAGCTGAAGGTAAAGAAGCCAGAACACCTCGTCTGTAGTGAACCAGTAATATTCAAAAATGATCAAACTGTGTATATTTATCCTTTTTGCTTTGTGATTTGTCTGTTCTGCTGCACATAAAATAATGCCAAGTATCTTAGGAAGGAAAGGTTAAGGATTGTGTTTTGTTGCCATCTTATGGTCAGTTTTGGAAAATTGCACTAATGAGTATCTAGGGAACATTCCTCAGTCATTTCTTACGATAAATTCTTGATTCATTCAACACTATAAGCTCACGATGAGTTCGTCTGTTGCATTACTATTACATGTTTACACAAAAGGGGAGGTTTAAGCGGAATCTTAATATCAATCAAGTTGCACATGATTTTTGCATCATGTGTACCTTGTTATTCCTCCATTACCTTATTACAATAAGTTGAACAAATCATTTCATCATGACTTGAATATTTTGGGTTGTCTGAGAGTGGGGGGACGTTTGTACAAGTAACCCCAACACATGCACAAGATGTACCATTTCTTCCTCCACAACATGAATTATTCCTGTGTTTGATTTCAAGCTCTTTAAAGTGAACAAGCCATGCTGTGTTTGTGACACTCCCTGATCGCTCTGACGTCACATTAATGCTGAGCTGGGAGGTTTTTTTTTTTTTGTTAAGCTTGGAAGTGGAAGGATGTGTATTTTCTCAGGAATAAAATGTTTATCATTCATCAGTCGTCGTCTGCTATGGCTGGAGTTACGTTACTGCATAAACACGTATAGATATTAATCTGCTCTCACTGATGATAGTGATTCTACCTGTTCAAGAACTATCTACTCTTTATTATTTACATTTTTGTGCACAAAGGGCTAGCTTCAAGAGCCAGGTATAATCAGTAGTCTGATTTCACAATAAGCTAGAAACCAGAAAGCACTGGATAATGGATACTGCAGATTTGTACTTGCTAAGAACTGCCGCTGTACTCATCCTAGGACGTAGACACGAACACATTTGTTTGCCTTTTCCTCTACTACATCGTCATACTGGTAATGATTTGTAATCCCACTATCCAGTGTCAAGAGGACCTTTTTGAGTTTGCTTCCTCTCTTAGGTTTCTTCTTCATGCTGTCTCGGGTAGTTTTTCCTGACCTCTGCCACCTCTAGCTTGCTCGATAGGGATCTAAATCTACATCTGGATTTCTGTCAAGCTGCTTTGTGACACTGTTAAGTGCTATACAAAATGATAAGTTTAACTAAAGGAATCATCCGATAGTGATTTGCACTACAACAATGAAATCGGAATAATTACGGTTTCTTGTTAATTAAATACGTAATGACATCTTTATTTTTGTATTTACAATGCAGCATTATTTAATTGATAGAAAAATAGTGCAGTCTCCTATATACACACACACACACACGCGCAATAGTTTTAGGATAGTTGGTTGCTTGGGAATGAACCCCCACACACTGATGTTCCCTGAAGAAAAAAAAAATATTGCTTTATGTAATACCACTTATTGCCACCGTGGCTTCTGTTGCCACGTCTATGGCAGTTAGTGTCAAATAGGTTCAGCAGGTTGCACTTCTCGCTGAATGTCTGAAGGTATATATTCGGATCAGGCTGATGTCCTCCTAGATGATCAGTTAAAGTTGAATTTAAAGTTGAACGGTCCAGAGCCAAAAGGGTTAAAGCCCTGGAAACTGTCCCAGGCCCCGTGGAAGTGGTGATGGCCTCCTCCTTGCTTGCTCTCAGGGTCCAGTGGGTCTTCACCCTGGTCAAATGAACTCCTCATTTCTGCACAAGAACAGAGAAAAGGTGTCGGATATACCAGCATATTTTGAGACTCGTGTTTTATATTACCAGAGGTGCCAACATCTACAGTTTTTTTTCCCTTACAGTGATCTAGGAGACACCTAAAATCTGCTTTTCTGCTATTTCAATTAAAGCAATGCTCAAGGTTCATTATTTATAACCGTCACACCGAACCAAGTGTGACTTGAATTTGTGGTGAGAATCGAACCCCTAACCCTGGAGGTGTGAGGCAAATGTGATCAGCAGTAAGCCATCGTGCATGCAGTATCACATGGTCTAAATTTTTTAAAGATTCAGCACAAAATGTTAATATGCTTATGCAGGTGCTTGCGATTAGAGTTCATAATTGTTCTAAAAATACGGACGATACATGCAGACCTCACATCCACTTATGTTCATTTTGTAATAACTGTATAAAGTAAGCTTATACTGTATGCAATAATAACATTTCTGCAGATTACAGTTAAATATCGGTTCAACCAATACAATTAATCGTTTATGCTGTAAGCATTGGGCCGAGCCATCCTTTCCACCAAAATACATGTTTATATGTCTTTGACTGTTAATTATTTTCACACATCTGTATTAGAAAAAGATCAAAAACATCACACTCTGTGTTCAACATCCCAACTAATCAAGTCACAACCATAATTCCTGTCAATTTGATCTGAATTCCAGTCTGATTCTTCCTTCTTCATCTGTGCTTACATACTTATATACTGTATACGTCATATATGTAAATCTATTCAAGCATGGGACACAAAAAACGACATCAAAACAACGGCTTAGCTTGGTATTTTTATATTAGCAGGCAAAAGTAAAGCCCATGGAAACACGATATCCACAAACAGGCTGGCTGATTGAGGGTTTACCTGGATCAGTGAGCACTTCCTTGGCCTGTGCGATGTCTATGAACTTCTTCTCAGCCTTTTTCTTCTCTTCAGGATCCTGGAAGTTGTCTGGGTGCCACTGCTGTGCCAACTTCCTGTAGGCTTTAATGATCTCCTTCTTCTGGGCTGTCCTAGGAGTCACACAAGCCCAGCCGTTTAGAACACATTAAAACACGACACACTTCAATAATCAACCTAAGAAGCCAAAGGGTAGCAGATGACAGATTTCACCTCTTGACCCCCAGGATCTTGTAGTAGTCTCTCTTCTGGGACTGCTTGAGGAGGCGTTGTGCTCTCTCCAGTCCCTCCTTTATCTGACGGTCATTCTCGCTGTACTCCTTAGCACTTTCAAAGTCCTTAATAGCTGCGTAGATGCGATATCATTAGGAAATCATTCTATAAAGCAGGTATGATGAACTCTGATTCAGGGGATCAGTCCCAGCTCTAATTTAGGCTAGGCAATCAAATGCAGTTGATTCAGCTAATCAAGGCTCATATGAAGCTGTGCTTGATTAGGGATGATTAGAAACTAGACGCTCTATGGGGAGGGAGCTCAGGGGAAATCTACAGATAGTAAATGGCAAACTAAAATGGACCGTCAAGTACATATACACAAATGCAATATTGGTCGTAAACCAACAGCTACAGTCGCAGATGTTTTGAGGCTCTATTTGTAACTGTTAGTAATATCAATTTTGAGACCATAATCTATAGGACATGTGAAATGTGACACTTTTCAGAAAAACAAACTGTAGTCATGACCTTTAGTCGAATGTAGAATTAGTCATTTCCGACCTCAGACTAGGAAAAGGAACGAACTCGGAATTCCTACTTGGGAACTTGGGACACTGTCCACAACCACAACATAACGGCTATGTTGATTTGATGTCACTTGCTGAGCTCGCAGCATCAACCAAATAGCACCACTTACCTTTAAGTGAGTTATTCTGTATAGACAAGTATTTGTTTAAGATCACTCAACATCTTAGACCGAGCACATATGGAGGTTGTTAAACTGACTATACCAGGGATGTCACCTGCGTGAAGCTGGCCCCTCCACCAACGCAAAACGTCAGCAAAATAGTCTCAATCGTTTGTGCTTCGTTTGTGCTGGTTTGTGCCGTTAAAATTTTCGTTTGTGCTGCTTCGGTTCCGGAGATATTAAAATAATATTTATAGGTCGTTCTGGGGTCACCCAGCCCCCCCACATGCTCCGAATTAACCCAAAATGGTCTCAATCGTTTGTGCTTCGTTTGTGCTGGTTTGTGCCGTTAAAAGTTTAGTTTGTGCTGCTTCGGTTCCGGAGATATTAAAGGAATATTCAAAGGTCATTCTGGGGTCACCCAGCCCCCCCACATGCTCCAAATTAACCCAAAATAGTCTCAATCGTTTGTGCTTCGTTTGTGCCGGTTTGTGCCGTTAAAATTTCCGTTTGTGCTGCTTTGGATTTGGAGATATTAAAATAATATTTATAGGTCATTCTGGGGTCACCCAGCCCCCCCCACATGCTCCGAATTAACCCAAAATGGTCTCAATCGTTTGTGCTTCGTTTGTGCTGGTTTGTGCCGTTAAAAGTTTCGTTTGTGCTGCTTTCGTTTTTAAGATATTAGACATTTAATTATGGCGCGGTGACGTCACCAGCCCCCCACATGCTCCAAATTAACCCAAAATAGTCTCAATCGTTTGTGTTTCGTTTGTGCTGGTTTGTGCTGTTAAAATTTCCGTTTGTGCTGCTTCGGTTCCGGAGATATTAAAATAATATTTATAGGTCATTCTGGGGTCACCCGACCGTGCTCCGAATTAACCCAAAATAGTCTCAATCGTTTGTGCTGCTTTCGATTTTAATATATTAGGGATTAAGTTCTGAGATGACGTCACGAGCCCCACACATGCTCCAAATTGACCCGAAATGGTCTAAATCGCTTGTGCCGATTTTTGCCGACTGTCTTTTTTATTTTAACAATACAGTTGAAGTAAAAAGGTAAAATCCGAACGACAAATCACATTAAATAGTCGCATTCACGTAATTGTTACCTAACCACTGTGCGTTTTCAACTTTTAAGAGACACAGTCTTGGGGAAAGGGACCCTGGCTCAAAATCAGTGTCATCACTACTGCCACTTGTTTCATGATCACTTTTAAAATCAAACCCTAAAGCAGTCCAGATGTTGTGTCTGTTCAATTTAACAAAGGTATATAGAGCCTTTGCAGTGATCCTGTTTTCTAGCTGCTCACTAAGCTCTGTCCAGATGCTCTGATTAGGAGTAGCTATGTTGCCATTTTGGACTATGGCCTCTTTTGATGAACAGAGGACTGTGAAAATGGCATAAATCTGGCATAAGCAGAACATAATTACCCACTGAAATAATCCTGGTCATACACTGCAAACTTGTTTTTGTGTATTACTGTATTTGCCAGAATACAAGGAAAATATATATTATTACTATAAGGATTAATATATTTATACTAGGACCAATATGGTAATGTTGACCCTTGGATGCACAACGTTTTCAAAAAACTAACATGGGTACCATGTGCAGCTGTAATTAGCATTGCATAGCTCCATTAACCATACTAGTATTAACAATGAGTTTTCTGTTCAAGAAATTCAACATTGACAATCTTAGCTCTTTGAAAGTTGTACCATTATGATTAAAGTTAACTAATAATATTGTATGAAGTAAAGAGAATTGTTTATTGAACAAATGATGATATGATTTCTCTTTTAATATCTCCTGAACCGAAGCAGCACAAACGAAACTTTTATCAGCACAAACGGAGCACAAACGATTGAGAGTATTTGGGGTGAATTCGGAGCAGGTCGGGGGGGCTGGGTGACCCCAGAATGACCTATAAATATTATTTTAATATCTCCGGAACCGAAGCAGCACAAACGGAAATTTTAACGGCACAAACCAGCACAAACGAAGCACAAACGATTGAGACTATTTTGGGTTAATTTGGAGCATGTGGGGGGCTGGTGACGTCACCGCGCCATAATTAAATGTCTAATATCTTAAAAACGAAAGCAGCACAAACGAAACTTTTAACGGCACAAACCAGCACAAACGAAGAACAAACGATTGAGACCATTTCGGGTGAATTTGGAGCATGTGGGGGGGCTGGGTGACCCCAGAATGACCTATAAATATTATTTTAATATCTCCAAATCCAAAGCAGCACAAACGAAACTTTTATCAGCACAAACCAGCACAAACGAAGCACAAACGATTGAGACTATTTTGAATGAACTTGGAGCATGTGGGGGGCTGGTGACGTCACCGCGCCACAATTAAATGTCTAATATCTTAAAAACGAAAGCAGCACAAACGAAACTTTTAACGGCACAAACCAGCACAAACGAAGCACAAACGATTGAGACCATTTCGGGTTAATTCGGAGCATGTGGGGGGGCTGGGTGACCCCAGAATAACCTTTGAATATTCCTTTAATATCTCCGGAACCGAAGCAGCACAAACGAAAATTTTAACGGCACAAACCAGCACAAACGAAGCACAAACGATTGAGACCATTTTGGGTTAATTCGGAGCATGTGGGGGAGCTGGGTGACCCCAGAATGACCTATAAATATTATTTTAATATCTCCAAATCCAAAGCAGCACAAACGGAAATTTTAACAGCACAAACGAAGCACAAACGATTGAGACTATTTTGAATGAACTTGGAGCATGTGGGGGGCTGGTGAGGTCACCGCGCCATAATTAAATGTCTAATATCTTAAAAACGAAAGCAGCACAAACGAAACTTTTAACGGCACAAACCAGCACAAACGAAGCACAAACGATTGAGACTATTTCGGGTTAATTCGGAGCATGTGGGGGGGCTGGGTGACCCCAGAATGACCTTTGAATATTCCTTTAATATCTCCAAATCCAAAGCAGCACAAACGGAAATTTTAACGGCACAAACCGGCACAAACGATTGAGACTATTTTGCTGACGTTTTGCGTTGGTGGGGGGGCCAACTTCACGCAGGTAGGGATGTCCAGTCTCCAAGCAAAGGGCCGGAGTGGACACAGGTTTTCATTCCAATCAAGCAAGACCACATCTGATTCCACCTGTTTAATCAGTTGAGCTTGGCTTTCAGTAGACTCACGTGCTGCTTCTGTTGGGTTGGAATGAAAACCTGCACCCACACCGGCCCTTTTGGGATTGGACACCCCTGGACTATACATTTCACACTTCTAAGGAGGTAAATATATATCATTCTTTATAGTAGATGGGTAGAACACAAGGATTAAATGTCTGAGAAAATAACAGCATAGATTTACCATTTTCATATTGTTCATCTTGGAGGTAGGCCTCTGCCCTGTCTTTTAGAGCATTCACATTTTGTGGGTCTGTGCTCAGGACTTCACTGCACACTGGGACTGCTTTAGCACCTTGCTGATCCTGTGGCCAATAAATACTTTTTCATATTAATGTACTGCAGATTTAGTAGATTAGTAAAATTGTCTGGAGTAGATTAGAATAAAAAGTGATCAGAGGCACCTGGGGGTCGGTGAGGGAAGAGATGATCTCACCTTAGAAAGACAGTGGCATATGCGCTCCTTGGCATGAATAGTGTACTGCGGGACGTTCGGCTCCGTCTTCATAACTGACTCGTACCTATTTACTGCTTCTCCGTACCTGTGTCCGAGAAAAAAGGAAAACAAAAACCACCATATAGTCAAACTGTATAACAGGCAGGAAAACACTTCCTTCTCATGAATTTGTGCAGTCAGTCTACCCTAAAAAGGTGACCACACAAACAATATTTAATACGGAAAAGAAGTTAAAATAAAAATGTGCAAAATGAACAAATTTTTTTTTTTTTTTTTTAAAGATTCAACACAAAATTTTAACATCTAATCAGGTGCTTACATTTAGAGTTCATAATAGTAAACGGTGCTAATTATTGTCAATATATCAATTATTGTAGAACAATTATATAAATACGTATATATATATATATATATATATATATATATATATAGTGCTGCTGGAGGACGTGAGAGTGTGAGGTGAGATATAAGGATGTAGTAGCTTAGAAAGTTCGGTTGTATGGAATATAAGAAAGATATAACTAACAGGGCACAGTGGGATATGAGAAGATTGCTCGTGTTGTGTAGTTTGAGATGTATCGAAGGGTATTTTTGCAGTTTTAGCTGACAGCACGACAAACGGCATCAAACTAATCGATACGAAGATAGACAGGGTAATGAAGGCTTGAATTCTTAGCATTGTTCATATTTAGAAAAGGGGGAAGAATACTATGAAGATGTTATGAAGGGAAAATAAAAGGCAGCTTTGGTGAGTGATGCCATGTGAGACTTAAGTCACACGATCAACGTCAATGAAATCAGAGAAATAAGACAATCTGTATATTTGGGATTTGGGGCCTAGCAGCAATACGTCTAATCTAAGAACGTTTGCTGAGAAGTACAGGCTTTAAGTCAGAAATTCCTGCTGTCAAAAAGCGTACAGTACAGCTGTAATGATGGGTATGTAGAATATAGTACATTTGGAAGCTGTGGTTGAATTTGCACTTATTGTACATATAAGTAAATATCAAGGGGAAGAAGAATGAGAACGAGATTAACTATTCAGCATCAACAGACAGCAGGAGGTCACTGGTCACTCTCAACAGAGCAGGATCAGGACTGAGATATGGCCAGTTTTCTTCAGAATAAGTGCAACAATGGCTGTTTTAAGGGCTGAGACTATCTTCATACTTACTGACTCATACTTATATGACATTAAATGAGCAATAGGAGAAGGATGAATGGAGACACAAGCGTAGAGAAGGAAAATAGGAGCAGGGGTGAGCTGACAGAATTAAACATCTAATAATTAGTAATGAATTCTGAGATTTATAGCAGAGTAGATCGTGAACAAACTGTCATGAACCAACAGAGGTGTTTCTGGAGAAAGGGATGATTCTGGATATGACTAACTTGGTCTTTGAAAAATGGTAAAAAAAAAAAAAAAAAAAAGCTTGACATTGTTGAACACAGTCTGTGGTTGACGTAGGAAGTTTGAGTAGGTCTTTAACGGCCATGGGTTATATGATATGATATATGAATTTAGATGTATACGTCACGTTATTATAACTCTCTTTCCCTTCATGATTGGTTTTGTGCTTATAATTTGCATGCAGTACACACCTCTGCTGTTGGATCAGCTCCTCAGCTGACAGGATCTGCTTGTTGAGCTTCTTCACCTGCTTATAGTGGCTGAAGCACTGCTTGTGGTCAGGATCCAGCTTCAAACACTCGCGCACTTCACTGTAGACAGAAAGGCGTTGTGTCAGCATTTACAGCATGAATCTCTCACTAGAACGTGAATTACAAGTTATGATTGCCTTGACCTCCAAAAATTAATTCACGGTTAAGGCTTAAGAAGTACTAGCTTTGCATTTTACAAGCTTGATAACATCACCACACCACCATCTGCCTAAATTCCGACTTATGAGGGGTACTGATACTGTTAATGGTCCTGCTGCAAAAGATAGTGAATCCCACAGAAACTTACTTGAGGGACATTTCATGATCTCCCAGGTTATAATAGATGGTACTGAGCTGGTAGAAAGCTTGCGTGTTGTCGTTCTTCAGTTTGGATGCTGCTTTAAGGTCACTGATAGCTTTTCCCATCTCGCCCAGCTGAATGAAGCACTCAGCTCGGAGCTCTCTGGAGTAAACATCCCACACACACGTCTAAGGAAAACACAGGCACAGTAAGGATCAGAGATGTTCACAAGTAATAAAATGCAAGTCCAAGTCAAGTCTTTACCCTAGAGTCGTGTCTCGAGTCTTTAAGCCAAGTCCCAAGTCAATAGAATCTACATGAGAAGTATATTGGAACTTTAACTGTATAGCAACGATAAAGAACAGTATTGTTCACAATAAAGTGAAAAAAAAACCCCACAATATATCAACAGTTGTGTGCAAGTTGCATCTATATTTTAGAAACATTTGTATAACACTTTTTTCATAGCAGAAAAGGCTGAAAATATATTGATTTTTAAATGCCACTTGAGACATTTTTTTTTTACCAATTTTTACACACATTAAGGTCCAAGAACGACATTAAGGTCCAACATGAAAATCCCTTTTTGGTCTTCACATCTTTTAAAAATGTTTCGTCTCTAAACAAAAAAACTAAACTCATCTCAACTAATCAGCCAGTCTTTCTTAGTTTATTCTTTTGTATCAAAGTCTTTAAGCTTACACATCTAGACATATTATTGAGATGTTATGACCTCATAATTTACAGTAACATTATGTACAGCAAACTTACAGTAACATATGGTGGTGTGGGCTGAGGATAACTGTCTCATTTTTGTATACATTTTTTCACGTGAAGCTTTAATAGGTAATTGAGTGTGGTCTTTTGTCACTATTCTACAGATGAGCATTTAAAACTGAAGTTTGAATCATTCTGATGGCATTTACAGAACAGAAGTTCTACAGAGTCAAAAGATTAAACAGATGGCTGCTACACTCCGGGGTGTTTGGGTGTTGCGTTTGGTATAAATCTTAGGTAAAATGATGATATTAACAGAGCAATGACAGTACTCACTTCAATGACTGTGTCCAGGAGTGCAGCCGCTGAGCTGTAGTCTTTGCGCTTGAAATTGCTCTGAGCCTCTGTCACCAATCGTTGGATTTCGTCTGATTTCTTCAGCTGGCTCTGTGCTTCCTGCTCCTCTCTGCTGCTGGGGTTTGATTTCAGCTACAAAACACATCAATAAACATACAAACAAAGCATCATGTTCGTATCCTCTCGGTTTGAACAATTATAGATCATCGCATCTTTCAAAAGGAACAGCAAGATCTTTTAATATCTTGTTTAAATTCTCATATCATTCTTTATCTACAGCTTGAGACACACTTTCCAGAACACGTGTGACTGAACAGAATACTTTAAAGCCAAAAACTGTGTAAATAAACCAGAACAGACCTAATGAAGGGTATGTACACTGTCTGAACAAGCACACAAATGAACGCACGATTCTGAGAAAGCACGTCTCGTCAGATAACTTAAGTTTAAGGGCAATTTCAAAGCAAAAGGAAATGCAATTTGGCATCATTTTCACTATCGCACAAATAACAGACAGCTACAGTATAATCAGTTTTCTTCATATTTTATCGTGATCTGTGAGATCATTCATACAATGGCCTTGACAGTGGTATTAGCATGAAAACTGAAGTTTGTTAATGATGTAATTAATGTGAACAGAGTGTACAGATGAGGAGGGAAGCACTTCTGTTTCGTTCGTTTTAGGTCAATCGAGAGCTAAATTTTACTGGCACCAATATTAGCATGTTGTCGAACTTGATTGTGGGTAATACAGGAAACCAAAGTGAAAAATGGCCAACAGGTCAATGAAAGAAATCTAAACTAAAAAAGAAAAGTAAACTCGGAATTTCGCTAAAAAAATGAATCCTGGATGCCACCTGTTAATTATAAAGATCAATATGCAAGTTGCTCATGGTGGATTTTTCCTTTAATGACTTAAAATAAAATCGGCATTTGAGACAAGTCAAAGAATTATCAAAGAGTTACTTACCACTTTTTTGAAATCACTTTCAGCTTCATCAAGCTTTCCCTGTTTCAGTAGTAGGCTCCCTCTCTGAAGCCTTGCCTGTGACAAATCACCTGTTACCACCAACTCTTTTTAACACGATGCTTGTCAATCTTCTTTTCATATGTCTGATCATGGAGTAAAACTCACCGATGTGAAATCAGGTTTAAGCTCGATGACTTTGCTTAGATCCGGTAAAGCGGATTTAGACTTGCCCGTGGCCAGGTAGACGGTGGCTCTTCTGTAGTAGGCCAAGTAGTTTTTCGGGTCACCGTCTACACACAGATGTCAGAAAGTGGTCGGTTCAAATTCAGACGGGATATTATTTTGCCGAAATAAAGAAATGATCGCTGGTGACTTTCTGAAAAAAGATCACCGACTCACCAACAGCTGCGTGGAAATGGGAAAGTGCGTCGGCCAGCTGTCCGGCAGCCAGGAGCTTCTTCCCCATCTCCAGGTGCTTCTCTACGCTGTTCTCACTGCTGCATAGCACTCCTGTAATCAAAAGTAAACTCAGGCAAGGATTTATCCATCCATGCATCCATCTTCTACCGCTTATTCCTTCTTCAGGGTCGTGGGGGAACCTGGAGCCTATCCCAGGGAGCATCGGGCACAAGGCGGAGTACACCCTGGACAGGGTGCCAGTCCATCGCAGGGCACAATCACCCACACATCCATTCATACACTACAGACACGTACAGACACGTCAATCAGCCTCCGGGGTTCGATTCCCGCCGGGGCCATGTGTGTGCGCAGAGTTTGCATGTTCCCCCCTTGCTGAGAGGGTTTCCTCCGGGTACTCCGGTTTCCTCCCCCAGTCCAAAGGCAAGGACAAAAATACAGTGACAAATGATTGGGTAGAATAATACCATTGCATTTCACTATGCTGGCAATTACAATAATTATTATCATTATTGATAAAAGACATGGACACTGTAATTTCCCTGTGTCACTTTTTAAATACAAAGCACACATCATTATCTTGGACTTTATCATAATCATCAGCACAGAGAGGTCTCATTATCAAGTCTATCGAAAAGCTTGGCTCTGTATGTAGAGTACTACTTAGTGCACTTAGAGAAGAAACTTGTGAGATTCACTCCTTAAGTCTAAAAGTATTTCTGCAGAATCTGTCCAGCTGTGTGACAGTTGTTTCCACACTATCTATCCAGTATATGAAGTCAGTACCTTCTTACCTTCGTATCGAAGATCCAGCAGCACAAGCACAAAGGGCACATAATTTACTAGTTTGTACGCGACTGGTGTTACAGTAACCATGATATAATGTCTTGTTTGTTTGTTTGTTGTTGTTTTTTTGGTAAATTCAGGTCCCGGTTTTTTCCCCTCTACCCTCGTCCTCCACTCCTCCAGTGTGTTACCACGCGCACTCCTCGCCAAGTCAGCCTGACCGATAGCGTCCATTGGGTCGTGGGTCACTCCGATTGGTTCGTTCTGCTCAAGACCACGCCCAGGTCTCTCTGATTGGATCATACTGCTCAAAACCACACCCACTCATGCTGGTTCAACTAAGACCAGCCACGGCATCATTAAGTCAGGCGAGTGCGCGTTCACGGCGTGTGGGAATATGAAGGGTTGGCTACGATGATGTTTAAAGAAGATAACCACAGAGCACGACATGGTTTCCTCACATGCATATGATAAACTCAGCTGCTGATTCGGTCTTTTTAATGTGTTCTCACTAGACATGAGACTAGTTAAGCAATGAAGGTAACACATCCCAGACCATAATATTTTCTGGACACACTTTATTTGAACTTCCAAAACACTAGGCACAAGAACAGTTTCTTTCCAGAGGCCTCCATTCATGGCCCTTAAAGAATATCCTTAATCGTCAATACAATGTCACTGTGACCTGTGATATAGCTATTATAAACGATTACAATTATTTATTATACATATTTATTGCTTTTAGCAATTTCATTCTTTACATATAAGTCATATATTACAAGGAACACCAATTTATGGTTGTTATTGTTGGTTTGTTGGGCTTATATAGGCTAGTTAATATATTAACTATGTAAACACAACAAAACAACAACAACCATAAATTGGTTATTGATCTTGCGATAAATTAGGTCACAATACACTCTTCTACGATGATGATGATGTTGTCGGGAATGTGATATCCATCCATTCATCCATCTTCTACACCACTTTCTACACCACTTCAGGGTCACGGGGAACCTGGAGCCTATCCCAGGGAGTATCGGGCACAGGTTGGGGTATGTAAATGTACTGAGGTTTTTTAATAGCCTAATTGTTCAAATATCTCCCTCCTTTTTTTAAAAAGGAATAATAATAATAATTTTTAGTGTTAGAATTTAGTTTTTCATCCATCCATCCATCCATCCATCCTCTACCGCTTATTCCTTCTTCAGGGTCGCGGGGAACTTGGAGCCTATCCCAGGAAGCATTGGGCACAAGGCGGGGTACACCCTGGACACCAGGGAGCCAGTCCATCGCAGGGCACAATCACATACACACTCACACACCCATTCATACACTACAGGCAATTTGGACACACCAATCAACCTACCATGCATGTCTTTGGACTGGGGGAGGAAACCGGAGTACCCGGAGGAAACCCCCGCAACACGGGGAGAAGATGCAAACTCCACACACACATGGAATCGAACCCCGGACGCTGGAGCTGTGAGGCGAAAGTGCTAACCACTAAGCCACCGTGCGCCTGGTATTGTGATATCTTTTTTTTTATAAAGAATTGAATAAATAAAATAAATAGAATCGAATGGAAGCATCTCATCATAAATAGAATTGAATGGAAGCATCTCATCCATCCATCTTCTACCACTTATTCCTTCTTCAGGGTCGCGGGGAACCTGGAGCCTATCCCAGGAAGCATAAGGCAGGGTACACTCTGGACAGGGTGCCAGTCCATCACAGGGCACAATGACACACACACACACACACACTATGGACAATTTAGACATGCCAATCAACCTACCATGCATGTCTTTGGACTGGGGGAGGAAACCGAAGTACCCGGAGGAAACCCCTGCAGCACGGGGACAACATGCAAACTCCACACACACGGAATCAAACCTCGGACGCTGGAACTGTGAGGCGAAAGTGCTAACCACTAAGCCACCGTGCGCCTGGTATTGTGATATCTTTTTTTTTTAGTAATTACAAAATAAATAGAATTGAATTGAAATTTACTGGGGGGAGGTAAAGCCCAATTGTTCAAATATCTCCCTCCTTTTTTTTTTAAGAACTTTCAGTGTTAGAATTTAGTTTTTGTAGGAATGAAATAAATAAAATATCATCTAACTCAGTTGAACAATTGTTACTTTTTACACCACGGCTACTTTGGTGACAGTTTGTTAGCTAAATTATATATCATGAAACATATCACTGCCGTAGAGTTCGGGCATACTAAAACTGATTCTGAATCTGATTCGGAAAAATGGCAGTGATCCGTACCGAAGCCGAAGGAATCGACTCTTATTGAAGAGCTGAACCGAAGGATTTGGTTCACTTCAAAGATCCGGTGCTTTCCATCACAGAAGAAAGTGAAGTGCGCGGTGAAAAAGCGCCATAATGGACGCTGCAGTGGCATGTAGTAATTGTGGCTTACCGTACACGTTGTCTGGTAAAAAAAAAAAAAATATATATATATATATATATATTTTAAACAAATTCTCTATATTTACTTATACAGTACAAGTATTTTCTCGACGCATCTTGGTGACAATGCTGAATGCAATGTGTTTCAGAACACACCTAATTAGCTAGTGAACCTTTGACAATTAGCAGACTACATCCTCAAACATGAACATAAACATGGTCTTCAATTAAATTTAGTTGGCTAGCTAGCTAACATCTTGCATTAAAGCTTAATTTTCTTTATATATATATATATTTTTACTGCGTGGTTTGTTAAAAATGATAAATAACCAAATTCCCCACAGCAAATGTTAGCCGTGTGAAATGTTAAAAAGAGCAGTGGGGGAAATTGCACCATGTGATGTTTAGCTTCAGAAGTTAACTTTGTTTTTGGTGTGGTTTTATTGCTGTTTACAGAGGGTGAGGTTGTGGGGAGGCTGCCCCATGTGCTCTTCTGTAGCCACATCTTCTGTGCGGAGTGTCTCTGCTCTCTGGAGTGTCCTCAGGACTCCAACTCTGTCCCCTCAGTCAGCTGTCCCGAGTGCAGGGTGAGCACTGTCCACATCTCCTGTCCATGCAGCCATCGCTCCCTTACTGCTCTACAGCATGTCAACCAGCTTTGCCGACTCTCTTTAGGGGAAAGTAACTAAAACACGCTCAGTTTGTCACCAGATGACACCATACACACATTTTTTTCTAATTACTTATGATATGGCAATAAATATTACTAACTAGTTAGGCATAATTTCATCAGAATAAACTTTGACGTAGGCTTGACGAGTCCAGTCTGAAAGCTAAAAATAGTTATCAGTTTGAAATCTGAAGGTAATGTGCAGTTTTAAAAAAGAAAGAGAGACCGATAGGGTGCTGATACTTGTAGAGTTGCATAGATATATCATGGACATGCACTGACAAAACTTTTACGCGTTTACAAATTGTTGTACCTTCCATCAAGAACGCGGGCAAAAAGAAGTCCTGAAAGGTGAGTAGTCATGAAGGAAATGCTTACTGGTTTGTAAGTATCAACAAGAAAAGTGTTTTAAAATAAAGAACTACGAGTGTTGGACAAACTGTCAGTGGGGACAGTGGTGCTCAGAAGTCTCTAAGTTGGCAATGTGTTATCATATCATCTGACCGTCCTAAACCCTGTCCAAAAGCATTACTTCCACTGCTAAATATGCAGGGTAAAGAAAACTACAGAAAGTGTCAAGGACACAGGATACCAGCTCGATAAATGCGTAAACCAATTTTAATAATGTACGTGCACATTCATAGGATAAATGTTTTTATTTGTAAGCATTTACAAATACCTTATTTTACTGTCAACGGAGGACCTGTTGTTTAATCATAACCATTATTTTAATCATAACCTCAGTCCACTTGCATTTACTTCAACATACCTATATGGGATGAAAAACAGTAATATAATTAATCCATGCACAACCCTCAGTATAGGAAAAACAACATAAACAGCCAGTGTCTGTTAAATAGCCCAATTCAATTCCATGGATATTTCCTGTGTGTGTTACCGACTATGGAGGTGTTTTTTTTTGTTTTTTTGTTTTTTTTGTTTTTGTTTTTTTACTCCTGGTATGATTTTGATTTATACATGCACTGGTTTGTCCACTTATTTTATTAATTTTTTTGCGTTAAGAAATGCAGATATATACACTGGTTCGATTGCTGGAGTTCTTAGTAATGAAAGCTGCATATTTGCTGGATTTCACACAGTGGGACAGTAAAGTTATTAAAACATAACTTTCTCAGATTTACAAAGTAGATAACACTAGTTGGTCATTAGTACACTCCAAACCATTAGATAAGTGTGTCTGAGTTTAGTGTTTATGCAGACCTTATATATATATATATATATATATATTTTTTTTTTATTATTATTATTTTATTTTTTTTAATGCCTTCACCACTATGTCTGTCCATCCATCTAAGGTTCTCGTTAATGCAATATCTCAAGAACCAGTGGTTGAATGTTTGTAGGAATTCTATAGACTATATAGTTGTTGTAACCAGCAGATGACTGATTAATATTTGGAATTGATCCAAAAATGAACAAGGTCACAGCAGTTTCATTTTTAGGAACTCAAGGCCCTTTATTGTTTTTTTTTTTTTTTTTTTTTTTTTTTTTTTTTTTTTGGCTAGCTACAGTTTTGCCATCGTTCCATGTTTGTGTGTCCTTGCTTTTGCCTGAGATTCTTGTTTAGTGCGACATCTCAAGAACGAATGGTTGGGTGTTGTATAGTGTAGCAGCAGTGGCAGGTGGAACACAGACGGAGTGAGACTGGTTAAGAGAGCTTTTATTTTGTAGAATGGGATTGCAGAAGGGTCATGCGACACTCTGTCCTGGTGCAGCAGTCTGTGTAGGAGGTGTTCGAGAGGAGTGTGGTCACTGCGGGCCGGGCAGAGTGGTGTAGGCCGGTAGCGGAGTACGGAGGAAGCGTAGGTAGTGGGGGTGAGGGCTCTTGGTGTGTCGTAGGGTGGAAGTATTGTCGTCGTCATCTGTAAGACATAGAACAGAATTGATCAGCATAGACACGTAGGCAAAAGCTGCTCAAGCTGCTGAGGTGGTGATGCCCTTTTAGCCTCTCCAGTCTTCTCTGAGAGGGTGAGGAGTTGTAGTGTTTATCTGCTGCCAGTTGTGCTCTTTTCCCCCACCTCACACTCTACTGTGGTCGACAACAGTGGTTCTGAAATGACTGACTGTTCAGCACCTCGGCGGCAGTAGTGTGAGGAGCATACAGAAGTTCATGTGGTCCAGAAACCCACTGTCACAATACCCCCAACCCCCTGCCAAGCTGTGAGCCTACTGCTAGCGGTGTTTGCTTTGAGAATTTTGGATGATCCCTCTTGTATAGTCTTTGTAAACCAAAAATAGTGCTTGAAAAGTCATGGAATTTCATTATGAAGCATCTGTATGAACACTTCAAGTGGCCAAAAGCTCCCAGAGATGATGGTCCTTCCCTCGAGATACAAGTGGTCTGGCCACATGCCTGAGTAGATCATGATGTCGTACAAGTAGGCTGCTGCAATCTGATGTAGGCTGCAATGTCTTGGTTGAGATAAAACTGGGCTCTCCCCAGGTGCTACACCAGGTTGACCACCTGGGGAGGGGGGTAGCTGACAAACTCCAATACCTGGTTTAGTTTCTGGAAGTCATTACAGATCCTAAGGCTTCCATCAGGTTTTGGGACCACCACAATGGGGCTAGACCAGGGGCTTGCAAACTGTTCTATAATGCCATCCCGTACCATCTTATTGACTTCCTCATTGAAATCTTGGCAGCGGGCTTTTGGGACTCCGTAGGTTAAATGTCAGACTCTGTTCCATTGAGATCAGAGTCCATGAACTGATCAACCTAGTTCTTGCTACTGTGAAGGTGTGAGGTCTTCTCCCTTTTGCCCTGGTGGTTCTGGGGGGACGTTAACAAAGACCGACAAGGTGGGGGCAGGTTCAATTCATTTTTTTAGTAGGTTGATACGGTATAGTTTTGTGCTTTTCTTACCTGGCTGTTGCATGCAGTAGTTCACTGAGCCCACCTGTTCGAGGATTGTAGGGCAGGAGGAGGTTCCTCACTTCTTCATCTACTACTCACTGCAGCATCCTCTTTAGTATTTCAAGTATTTGACCAGGCCATCTGTCTGTGGATGGTAGACAGACTTTGCTTGACCTGTAACAACCTGGCAGACAGAGATCAGACATCAACTTGGAGGCAAGGGGCATACCTTGTTGAGTTAAGCTGTGCTCTGAAAATGCAGGAGACACGCCCAGCGAGAGTGTCTGCCTTTGGGAGGATGAAGTCAGACAGGCTTAGCCCCGGGAGGGACCCAGGGCTGTGTTCTTCATCGACGTAGAATAGCCCTACTTGATTGAAGCGGAGGATGAGGTACCTGGTGATGTTATGGGAGGTGGCTTTCTGGAGTAGGACTGCTTTGGGTTACCTGGCCAGTGGACGAGGTGTTGTGGGCCATATAGTGGGTAGGAGTGGACTAGGTGCAGGTCGATTTTATGGTTCTTTGGACCACCAGGAGGTTACACACTTGCCTCTGATGCTCCATGTGGTAATATTAGGAAGTATGTGATGGGCAGAGCCTGGTCGCCTTGCTGTTACAGGTCTTTGCACCTGTAGCACCTGTCCCCAACAGAGTTTTAGACAGCCATTTTCTTTCTATTCCTAACCAAAATAGCCCTTGTTGGCCCCTGATGAAGCACAGAGGAGAGCACATTATGGTTATTGTTAAATTCGCTCTCCACTCCTGCATTGTTGCTGTACTTCTCCTCTTCCTGAGCCAAGGCAGGCAGGCCTGATCTGCTGAGCTTGTCTCTGGGTGTTTGTGACCCTCGAGGTTGTAGGTGGTTCTTTGGGGAACATTGGCCCATCTCTCCCTATAAGTAGAGGCACAGGTAGTCCTGGCACCAGTCCAACTAATAATGGACTTCTCTGGTTCCCGACCTCAGACCTAGTAGGTCAGCTCCTCTGGGCCCACCTTTCATCTCTGCTGTCAGGGCCATGGTGCCGCGGTATGTCATCCCAGTGGAGAACTCTCTGTCTCTGCCAGGGTGACCAGAGCACACTCCAGTCCTTTTTTAGGGATGCTGGGAGATTGCATGCTGACTCGCTTTCACTTTTCCTGTGGTAAGGACCTCAAGAAATTGTCCATGGCCACCCTCTCAGTGACCTCGTTTGCTGTCCGCAAGAGTTGGCTCTGGCTGCATCCAACTCTTGGTGATGTGAAGCAAGGTGTCCGTGTGGCTTGTGGGGTTGACCTCAGTCTTGTAGGCCCATTTGTGGAACTCTGTTTCCATGTTGATTGGGGATAATCCACAGCATACCAGGATTTCTCCCCTCACTGTGTCATAGTCGGTGGCATCTCCCGGCGGGAGGGTATAGTAAGTGCACCCGGGCTTCTACAGAGAGGAAGGGTGCTATTACCTGGGCCCAGCTCGCTTTAGGCTAGCCTTTGTAGGAGGCAATCTGTGTGAAGGCCACCACGTTGTCATCCATGGCCATCTTGGCCAGAAAGCATTGGGAATCACAACAGAGATCGGGGACATGGATCGCTGCGGCCACATTCAGTCTGCAGAGGGCTAGTAGTAGCTTCTCTGTGGCTCTATTGGAAACCTAGTACCATTTCGTTTAGCACCCGGGCTTCATTAACGTGAGGAGCATGCAGCAGTTTGGACTGGAGGGTGGTCGGGAGGCCTGCTTTCACAGGAGGAGGTAATCACTTCTCCCCTTACTAAGCTAATAAGGTAATAATAATATTAACTTGCTACCATTTGGATTCATTCGGAATCATTGTAATCATAATTCTGACTAGATCTTGGTTTTAAAAAAGGGTCTAGTTCACAGCTGAAATAGTTTTTCATCAATAGCTTCCTCCCTGTTTGAAATATACTGCCTTTTAGTAAGTAGCATAGAAGGACTAGATTTATTTGTGGTTGAGGCATCCCTGTTGATGATTTTGGCTTTGAGTTCAGGGGTTTGTTTGTTGGGAATTTAATGAAATACATTTTTTTTTTTATTTTAGAATTTTGCTAAATTCAACAGATATAAAACATGTTATTGTAAACTATCTAAAATAGTGTTCAGCTGCACAAAACAAAAACACAGGAATTAACTGCCACTACACGTTAAACTGGTGGAGTTGTAAATTGCAGCAAGCTCTTGGATGTACATTTTTTGGTTTAATAAACACAACAGATAATTACTGATCAATACACTTCTATTGTTTAAAAATGGGACTAAGTATTTGTTGGTGCTTGTCAGGGTTTCTGTATGGCACCAAGTATGGACTGTGTAGGAAAGCGGGGGGTCATGACATGAAGAATTTAAACAGCAAAAAAAATTTTATTGTGCAGTATGCTTAGCTAATGTGTTAGCATTAGACGGTCTCCTGAACATTTGTTAGCATAGATAAATGTCAACAACTAACTTTTTACCCTTCTGTGTGGTGTTCTGTTTAAACATTTATATGGCTTATATACTTTGATAGCTGAAGTTTTTCATTTGCATTGAACATTTGCTGTAGATGATAACTGAAATTGGTGAGGAAGGGGTTAATGGATTGCAAGTGGACAGCAGGATAATTGGCCTTATCTACACAGCCAAGATGAACTCCAAGAAGAGGTAATCTCTTCCACCCTCTTACTAAGCTAATAAATAATACCGTTACCATTTAAGTAGATGATTTTACATGAAGTAAATTATTTGGTGTCTCTAAATAAAAGCAAAAATGCAAGGGGTCTCCATGGGCGAGTCAGACAGACAGTTTGCAGATTGAGGAGTCCAGCAGCAGAGTCGTCTACTCTCGAGAAGCTTGCCGAAGAGGTACGTGTGAAATGGTTTGATAGGCCAAGTTATCAGTCACATGTTCTCGGCCAGTTTACAGTCAGAATTAGATCTGTCTGTGGTGGAGGCATCCCCATTGATGGTGTTGGTTTTAAGGTGTTCTTGTTTATAGGGGTTTGTTTGTTGAGAAAGGTTCAACTTGTGTTGATTAGTTTAAGAATTCATTGTTATTTTTTGCTAAATTCAGACTCAAATCAGATGGAAAACATGTTTTACTGGAAAATGTCTAAAATAGTGTTCAGCTGTACAAAAGAAACAAAAAAAGAAATCAACTGTGTACAGGATCCAGGTGTGGTGAAGATTCTAAATGAAGCCATCTGCAAAGCATCAGAAAACCTGAATACCCTGAATAGACTACACCAGGTAAAGGCATACATTAACAGCCCTTGTTATTGTAAATGGTGTCACCTCTGCTAGTGGTGACTTACTCTTGATTCAAATTTGTTTTTTCTCCAAGACTCTGGTTAAAGGTATTCAGTCTCAGCTGAAGAAAGAGAGGAATCGAATTATAAAGGAAATTGATGACGCTATTGAAAAGGCAATGATCATACTGCAAAAAAGGTGTGTTGTAGACACTGATAGGGAAAAATTGTCAGGGAGTTTGTCACCATAAATGTCTCATCATATCAACACGCACTCTGTTCTTGCATTGCAATTTCAGATCATTATCGGGCATCAAAGTAGGAGGCCGCCTTTCTTTGGCTTCCTACAATAAATTTGACAATAATGTCCTCACCATAGGCAACTGTGCCAGCATTTTAGACTAAACTGCTGGCCTTTTTGCAGGATTTAGTATCTTTTCCATCCTGGGTCACATGACTTGGAGGTAGGGCGTGCAGATTGCAGATAACATTTACTCTAATAAATAATGAAACCTGAATAAATCATGTTGGATCGTGTTTTTTTTTTTTGTGATCTAGAAAAACTCAAGTGAAAAACAAATTAATATTTCGGGGGGGGGCGGCGCAAAAGAAACTGTGTGCACACACCTCAACACACTGTTAAAGCGCCTTTTGCTTGTACGCATGTTTTTCTCAGTCTCTATATCTTTCTCAGTCATTTTATTCCACTCTAGAATGTATACTGTAAGGATTTACAGATTTAAATTTACACATTTGAACACAGCAAGTTTCATGTGTAAATGTGAGTTTATAGAAATGCTGCCACGTTAGAGCCTGTACGTCACCGCTATAAATATAGCTAAAAAGATACAGCTGCATATTTCTCATGTGTGCGTTTAGACGTAGTGCACTGGTGTCTGAACTGAGCTGTCTAGAGAAGCTCTTCTCAGCTGGGAGGGAGGAGTGTCAGAAAATGCAGGCGAGACGGCGAGAGCTGTGCACAGCCATCCAGAAAGCACGATATGTTTGCCAGGTCCCATTGCTGGAGACTTACTGCCATCTGGACGAGGTACTTGTCACTGGTGTTCGACAATAACAGTAAATATTGTATGTCCTTATATTTATCTTGGGCCACTTCACAGTGGAGACACAGGATCTTTTCTGTATTAAAACTGGTCTGTGTGGTGGTTCATATACTCGATGTATTGATGTGACCAACATACTCAAAATGAGTCATAGAGGCACAGAGACTTGCAACATTATCACTCATTAACACAGCTGACCCTGACATCATTTCAGAGATGCCTTTTGACCCACATTAGTTCAAAGCCTGTAGCTTTTTGTCGTTAAAGCCAAAAAAAATGTAGAATGTAAAACTAATAATAAAACGATGACACTAAAACCAGTAAAAGCACAGAACACATTTAACACCTTGTTAAAGCCCTTTTTGCTTGTAAGCACTTTTTTCTCAGTCATTTGAGTAAGAGTCTAACAACTTGGGACACCTTCATTTGGTATTATCTTTATTGAAAATTCTGCCAGCTGTCACTTAGATAATGGTATCTGTTTATTTTCCTCTCTTTGATCTTGATGATTGAAAAATTAAATGTTTTATGCTTAAATGTTGCATCGTCAGATAAGATCACCTGATAACAAGATCTTCCTCATTGTGTTCAACCAAGTAATTTTGTAAATAGTACTGTAAATAACAGTGATTTTACTGCTCATAGCCTGATGAAAAATAATATTATGACCAATAATGTTCATAATATTAGCTCTCAAAACAGCCTCACTTCTTCAAGGCACAATGTCGGAAACATTCCTGTTGACATGATTGCATCACGCAATTCCTGCAGATTTTTCAGGTGCACTTTTATGGTGACTGGGAATGCCACTGACGAACACTGAACTCATTGTCATGTTCATAAAACCAGTTTGACACGACTTTTGCTTTATGACATGGTGCATTATCATGCTGTAGATAGCCATTAGAAGATGGTAGATTGTGGCAGTGAAGTGATGGCCATGGTGCTGCTCCTGTAAGACCTCTCCTGGACAACACACATGAATGGGCTCACAAGAGCACGCTAGCGCATTTACCATCTACTACGTGTGGCCAGGTTCAAGGTCTCCCACAAAGTGTTAATGGCTTTCTACATTGGGGCTGTGGAGTAACTTCTCACAGGGAGCATCCCTGCCTGGTTCAGCGGCACCACAGCCCAGGACTGAAAGACACTAGGGGTGATGGTAGCAGAGAAGGCCATCAAGACTTCTCTCGCCTGCCTCACAGACATCTACACCTAGCAATGCAGGGCCGGGGCCAGGAGAATTATCAAAGACTTTCACCACCCTGGACACCGAGACTTGTTGCAGTGCACCCATCAGGGAAACGCTACCGGATCCTTAGGACCATTATGGAGAGACTCAGGAGAAGTTTCTACCCTCAGGCAATCTGGCTACTGAACAAGGCCACTTGAGTCTGCATATACCTACCTCACACACACACACACATGCACAAAACAATTTTCTCTATAGAGAAGGAGAAATAAATGATTTTGCACAGTATAAACTCTATACATTTTACAACTCTATTCTCACACACATTCTATTGTATTAAATTTTTTCACATTATACTCCCTACAGTCCGTTGTATTTTTATTGTTCAGTCTATTTTTATTACATCTACTGTGTTTTATTCTTTTACTACATCCTATTTTATCACGTGTGTATATCCTTATTCATCCTTATATAATCATTATATATGACTAGTCATAGTCACAACCTCATCGCATGTATGTGACAAATAAAGAACCTTGATCTTGATGGAAAGATCAAATAGGCTGTGAACTTCAAGTGATAATTGATTAGTATTACTAGGTCCAAAGTGTACCAAGAATTGTGCATTCCCCACACCATTACACCACCTCCACCAGCCTGGACTATTGACGCAAGGCAGGTTGGGCCCATGGATTAACGCTGTTGGTGCCAAATTCTGTTTTCTGCTTTTGCAAAAATCGAGAGTCATTTTATGTCTGAAGAACTGCTGCTCACTGGATATAACCAAACCTTCTGGCACATACCATCATGCCACGTTCAAAATCACTGATCACTCACCACTTCTGATGGTTAATTTGAACATTACCGGAAGCTGCTGGCCCACCTCTACATGGTTTTATGCATTGCACTGTTGCTCATTCATGCAATTTAGATGATATGCTGGTTAAATAATTGTAGGAACGAGTAGGTGTACAGGTGTTCCCAATAAAGTGAACAGTAAGTATGTGTGTGTGTGTGTGTATGTCTGTATGTATGTTTTTTTTAATATATATATATATATAAAAATAAAAAGCCCTGCTGAATTTAATTTGTAATATCCTGATTGATTGAGCTGTTTTTTCTTTTTTGTTTTTCCTCCCCATTCTGAATTTACTGTCCCAGATTCTGGAGACTCTACAGAGTCCTGTGGACACTGAATCGTATGATATGAGCTGCCTCACTCTGTGTTCAGGTCTTGGGTAGGTCATGCCACTGACTTATGTGACATGCCTCAAACTTTTCATAATGTGTCTCACTTCTGTTTGTAATTTGCACAAATTTTCCTGATTTTTAGGTCAACAGGTGGGGTGGGTGTAGGTGTGTGTGGGTGTGTGTGTGTGTGTGTGTATATATATATATATATATATATATATATATAACATTACGCACAGAGCATATAATTCTCACCATTGTCTCCCCAAAAGGAGTACACATTTAATCATTCATATTATTTTTGTATAGATGCATTCTCAATGTGGATCATGTGAAAGACTGCCTGGAGATCACAGATGGCAATGTTAAGCTGTGAGTAGATGTTTTTAACTTGCACGCAATGTGTTTTTTATCTAATCATATGTTTTTATTCATAGAAGAATATTCTGGAAACTATGGAAAAATGATTGCCACTCCCGTGTTTGTATGTGTCTTTGTAATCGGTTCTCATCCATAGTCTGAGAAATTCTCTACTCAAACATGTATGATTGACTCAAAAAAAAAAAAAAAAAAAAAAACAACGGAGGCTGCACTGACTAATAATTTTGTAATGTTTGTGATATAATAAGGGAGCATTTGAAAATATAAGCGTGTGCTGTCTGCTTGTTTCTCACCAAGATCACACAAAAATAAAAGATGACCTTAGGGGGAAAATGCTTATTGCAAAGCACTCGTATAAGTGTCAAGAAAAATGTATGCCAGTTCATACAACCTGTACATACATAATCTGAATAAAATAAAAATAAAAAGAGGTACAAACTTCATGCTGCCGCAAAACAAGAGATCAGATTGGTTGTGAGAACCAGCTAGGAAATTATTGTGACCTGAATATGTGACTTGGCAGTTATGGTTGTTTGTCACATCAGTGTGTGCGAGGAAGTGACCATCCCGACCGCTGCAGTGCATCTCAAGCGGCCAGCAAGGAGTGGAGGTTCAGGGGAAAGGAGAAGAGGCAGAGACATCCATCGAGTGCCCATCTCTTCTCACTCAGCATCCCCAAAACAAATCCGTACTCCAAGCCCTAATGTTGTTATAGAGGAAATCATTGAGGAACCAATTGCTGATGAGGAGAGAGTTGTAATGAGTATGTACGCACAGAATGATTGTAAATTGATAAGCCTCTTTGTTCAGTTGCAAAGTTATCAATCCCCTATTTCTGCTACCTCAGGCCAGGAGCCCAAGCATACAGAGAGACAAAGGGTACAGAGGAAGAATCACAAGGCATTTCTGGACAGGATCTCTGTCTCCCAAAGTGGTGGGAACAGTCATTTTCCTGGAGTCCATTCCTTTTATTGTTTTAGACCTGAAAACTAATGTTGGTTGTTGGTTTTCAGCTTTGCAGGAGTTGGTTGCAGTGACCCACATAATCAACCCAACACATTTCTATGTGCGCTATGTGATGGAGCGAAAGGCAGGTGTCTTACTGAACAAAAAGATTAACAGCATCTGCTCTGGAAAACACAGCCTCTTCACTGTAAAAGACCAAATCAAGACTGGTAAGAACGTGGAGAATTTAGTTAGAATATCATTTTTTTCTGTTTCTTTTTCTGCTTTACTTTCAAGTACAGTTGTATTAAACCATTAATACCAGTAACACATACATATTTAAAAAATAAATAAAAATAAATACAATTTTTTTTTTAAATAGCTCAGGCAGAAATGCAGGAGCATAAGAAGGATTGTGTTGAGAGTTTACTGAAAAATTGTCTCGATACCTCGCAAAATAAATATATTGTACACATACAGCATAGAGGTACACCAATCAGCCATAACATTAAAACTGCCTGCCTAATACGGTGTAGGTCCCGTGTGCCGCCAAAACAGCTGACCTATCGAGGCATGGATTCCACAAGACCTCTGAAGGTGTGCTGTGGTTTCTTGCACCAAGATGTTCGCAGCAGGTGCTGTAAGTGGGAAGTGGGGCCTTGCAATTTGTTTGTCGAGCACATCCTACAGATGCTCGTTCAGATTGAGATCTGGGGAATTTAGAGGTCGGGTCAACACCTTGAAATCTTTCATGCTCCTCAAATCATTCCTGAACAGTTATTGCAGTGTGGCAGGTTGCATTATCCTGCTGAAAGAGGCCACTGCCATTAGCGAATATTGTTGCTATGAACTTGGACTGCAACAATGTTTAGTTAGGTGGTACATGTCAAAGTAACATTCACATGAGTGCCAGCATCCAATGTTTCCCAGCAGAATATTGGCCAGAGCATCATTCTTCCTCCTCCAGCTTGCCTACTTCCCATAGTGCATCCTGATTGCGCCCAGGTAAGCGATGCACAGGCACTCGACCTTACACATGATGTAAAAGAAAATGTGATTCATCAGAACAGGCCATCTTCATCTTCAGTAAAATTGAAGGAACAAAAATAATAGTTTAAATTTAACTGTAAACAAACAAAACAATTGGTCAGGATTCCTCTTTGACTGTGCTGAAGTTATTCATGAACTTAGTTCAGCTCAAAATAGAAACAAAAGGTCACTTCCAAATGCAACAGGATGCTATTCAGTCCAATCACGTGTCAGAATGTTCACACATAGGAAGAGTATATGAATCCTTTTTAGAAAAAGTCACTGGTCATGGTTCCATGAATAAAAGTTTTTCCAACTCAACCGTTTGGTCTTTATCCCTTAGGAAGGAAACAAGATGACCATGCTTACCAGTGTTTAGTTGAAAATTGGAAGCATATTTTTCATCACCACTCTTGTATCTTGGATGAGGTGCTGAATGATGTCCAGCGGATGGCAGGGTAATGTCAACCCACACAATGACCCTTAGCAATTGTGCCCACGCTCAAGACTGCAGCTTGATCCAATAGAAGACGGACAACACAAGACCCCATCCGAAGTCCCTTACGTTTTGAGTTTGTTTGAACAAGCAAAACAAAACTTGAAAGCTGTAACATAAAGAAAACACGGGAGTATTCGACTCGAACGGCAAATAACTCGCTAAACGCTAACAGGCCTTTTTCCCCGCTCCACACACAAACACAAAGGAAAACCCGTTTCGTCGCCTTCTATAACAGACTCGGTAAAGACAAACGGATTTTTAGAAACAACGTAATGTGGCTCTGGAATATGTCACGGGTCTAAAGTTAACTTTTTACCGTTGTAATATATCAGAAGTTAACTCTTCAGTTCAACTCTCACTGCTGCTCTAATTCTCTCTCGCTCGCTCGCTCGCTCGCTCTCACCACGCCACTCCTCGCACAAAATGGCGGTGTCCACGTCAACGCAATATCAAAAGTCTTTACTGAATAGACTTTGTAGGTTCCCCTACAGTTGATTAGTTTACACCAAGCTGTTATATACCAATCACCTCTATATATGGAGCACATGCCTGATCCTGTACTTGATAAACTTTCAACAATAGTTTACACTCTGGGTGTGTGGCCAGTCCATCACAGGGCACCATGCACATACATTCACCCACTCATTCACACCTAGGGGCTATTTATCTTAACCAATCCACCTTCTGGCCTTTTTTTTTAGCAGGTGGAATTCCCCAAAGAGAGAACTCCACATAGATGATTTCCAAATCTTGTACAAAATAAACATAACCCATGGTGGAGGCTTTGTTTTTTGGTTGTCCGTGCATCTGTCCTTCTGAGATTCTCATTAGCATCAAGAAAGGGTATGAGTTGAATGTTTGTAGGATTTGGGCTGTGTGGAATTATGTTTTTAACCAGCTGGTGAACTGATTAGATTTTGGAATATAACAAAACAAACAAGGTCGAGTGTCCGAGGAAGAGGAATTCAATGGCTTCCTATCTGTTTAAAGTATATTTTAGGCATTTTGAGGCATTTGAGGCATACAAATTAGTAACAAGAAGGACTAGACTCGTTGCTGGTGGACATGGAAAAAAATTATTTACAGATGTGACCCCTTTTAGAAATCCTTTGAGAGAGTCTATTGATGAGAGACTATTCGTCAATAGACAATCATTATTCATCCAAAATTCAACTACAACTACTCTTTAAAACTGTGCTCTGTATTTGGTGTGTAAGATTTCGTTGCAAGGTTAATTATGCTTTAATCAAAATCCGTTTGTGGCGTCGATGCAATTGAGATGTAACCATGTAAGTTTTCATGTTCCCTGTGTGTGTGTGTGTGTGTGTGTTTCTGTGCACGCATGAAGGGACACTGATGTTTGTAAAATGGAAGGACATCTGGTATAGAGCAGTGGTGTCTGAGCTGATTCAGAAAGGCTGTCTGGAGAGTGTGACTCAGTGCTGTGCAAATGATGTTGCACGCCTGGAAGTGTTCTTCCTTGATTACGGCTTCTCTAAGGAACTCGCCATCTCAGGGTGAGGAGAGATCCTGTGTGTGTGTATATCTGTCTGGTACACAACATGTATGAATGACTATATATTTTGTATTTATTTACACATCAAAGTGGAAGTGTGCAGTTCTGCAATCCAGGTAGATGTTTCAGAAATCATTTAAATACAGTGACTTTTGTTAAACAGTGCTTTTAAATATTATACTTTTTATTTTTAATAATACCCTGGAAAATAATATGTAGAACATTATTAAAAGCACAGTGTGGCTGAGAAAACTGTTAGTTGTTCGTGTTGAGTAGCCAGATAGGTAGGTATGTAGGTTGCCAGCCACATATGTAGCTGGCTAGGTAAATAGGTAGCAAACAATTTAGCCAGCCAGGTTGCACTCCACACAGGTTGGTAGCCAGCTATATTGGTTTGCATCAAGCATGTACTCCTTAGCTACCTTAGGGTAGGTGGGTAGTATGGCTAGGTAAGTGGATGGGTTGCCAGGCAGCCAGCAATTACATCTAAGCAGGTAACCAGAAGTCCATTCACACAGGTAATGACTTGCACACCCATATGTGAGTCTTCCCCAAACTGTTGCCACAATATTGGAAGCTCATAATTGACAGAATGTCTTTGTATGGTGTAGCATTAAAATTTCCCTTCGCTGGAACTAAGAGGCCTAGCCCGAACCTGTCCCAGCATGACAATGCCCCTGTGCACAAAATGAGGTTTATAAAGACATACTTTGCAAAGTTTCATATAGAAGTTGCTGAGTGTTCTGCACAGAGCCCTGACCTCAACCCCATCGATTTACTTTTGGTATGAACTGGAATGCTGACTGTGTGACTAGCACTTTCTTAGTTAGCCATCGAGCCAGCTTGTTGGCTGTTGCCAGCCTGCTAGCTAACACCTACCTACCTACCTACCTACCTCGTTCGCTAGCCAAATATTTGATAATTAGGAAAAAGGAAAGACAACAAGCAAGTAATGTTTTCGAAATGCAGACGAATCTCAATGACTGCTTTCTTTCTCTCTCTCACACACATACTCCCTCAGTGATGATCTCGTTGGGTTGAATGAATGTGTGCGGAGAGCTGATTCTTCTGCCCAGGCAGACCTGGATTGGTGGGCACCTCAGGCCATTAGGTGTTCCCTTAAAGACATCATTCCCTCTGACCTGGTGAGAGATCAGAGCTAGTGGTGATTTATCCTGCAAAGTTCTCACATGTTTTTAATTACTCAATATTTAATAGGGAAAGTGGTAGCTCGATGTTGGACTTCTGATCAGAAGGTCGTGAGTTCAAATCCCAGCATCGCCAAGATGCCACTGCTGGCTCTTGAGCAAGGCCCTTAACCCCTCAATTGTATAAATGAGAGAGTTGTAAGTTGTTCTATAAAAAGGCGCATGTCAGAAATGTAAATGTAAATTTTTAACAGTGCTTATAAAAGGTAAAGTTAGGCCAAACATATGTTTGCCTTTTTTAATATTATCACAAAGACTTGGTCAGTGATTTTATAAAGTAATGTGTTGTATTCAAGTTAATCTAGCACAGTTTACTTTAGTTAAATCTGTTTCTAATCACCGAGGCGTACTAAAATTAATTTTAGATCAATTTTGATATCCATGAGAGTAGAGTATTTTTGTGGGGTGTTTTTTTTAATATATAAACAGAAGCTCAGACAATTAAAACATTTTCAGTCGTCTTTGTTCATATTTTCCAAGGGTGCCAATATTAATGGAGGAGTGTGTGTGATGAAAATATATAAATATAAAATACATGCAGAGTATTTCGGTTGCAGGTAAATGGTTGGAGCAGGGAAGCATCTGAAGAGATGAAGCGTGTGATTGGATCAAGTGTATTGGAGATGCAGGTGCTCGGTGAAGAGAGAGACACTCTTCTGGTGGATCTGAAGAAAGCCTCGAACACTCCACTTTCCCTGAGAGAACACCTTGTGTTCATGGAGCTTGCCAGGTAGGATATGTTACCATCATGTTTAGCTGAAATGCTAAACATCACTCACTCAACATTATTTACATATTATTTAAATGTGAACTATGTGTGTCCGTGTATGTATTTTGGCAGGTTCTATTCACCCCAGGTGACCCCTGCAGGCAGTAAGATACTGCTGTTTCACCCACCAGTGTATCCCAAACTGAACACGGAGCTGAATGCTGTCGTCTCCCATGTAAACACACCGTCAGACTTCTACATACAGCTAGTGAGTTGACTGTATTCTCACACATAAAGAAACCTCTTTTAATTAATTAATTTATTTTTTTACTTTTTCAAACAACCAAACCTTGTTTATTCGTAGAATGTATTTTCAGAACAGTAGATTTACTGTAAATTTGCTCTGTTTTTAGATTTAGTAATTTAGTAATGGTTCATTTTAATACACAAGATGATTAAAAAAATGTTAACATACATTACACCACAACACTAAGTCCTCATGATGGTTAGAGTATTAAAGACTTGAACATCCGCAACCACTCGTCTAACTCAATCTGTTAGCCATTTCACCAAAAAAGAACACTGTCAGAAAAAAAGTGTTTAAAAATATAAAAATAAAAATCAGTCACCCTGTAATGGAGGAATCAGGGCTGGGCAGGTACTCGGAGTTAAAAGAGTAGTCTCAGGTAAATGGGGCATATGGTTTGGGCAAAGTATTTACCAAAGCTCCCAATTCAGCTGTTCAGTTATTACCATCTTTGGATGTACTATGTCATAACACTTTGTAGTAGTGTTCTCTGTTGTACTCCTCTTTTGAATCAATCTTGTGAGGATGCAGTGATTTTATCAGGCTCAGGATTTGCTCAGGTTTTATATTGATTGAGCTTTAGTAGAATTTTTCTTTTGGTATTGTTTAACAATATTCTTGATTTGTCCAAGTCTAGGACCTAATTTATCTCCAAGCACTAATCTATGTGGTCTGTGTATTTTAACTATATTTGGTACCATCAAGATGGACAATATGGAGTTCCTGCTACTAAACACAAAACTGCAGAACTGTTATGGGGTTCCTGGAGCTGAAAGTGATCTTCAGATCTACTCACCTGTTCTGTCCCAGGCCTGTGTTGCCCTCTATGACAACAAGGACTGGTGCAGGGCTCAAGTCAAAGGTGTGTGTTTGATTGAGTGAGAGTCTGTGTGCATGCATCTGTTCAGCATGTCTTGTTCATACTGATGTGAAGTCTAATTATCAGGTTTCCCTGGTGGACGGATGGTGGAAGTCCAGTATGTAGATTTTGGCAACAGGGAAACTCTGTCTGTTAAAGACCTCAGACAGATAAAGGATGAGTTTTTTTCACTGCCAGCCATGGTAAGGGATCCTGTAAGGGATTAGGGATAATCAGTATCTGTTGCTTTACGGTAAGCTGCCTGTTTCACATTCTTCTCCTCAGGCGCTGTGGTGTTCTCTGGATAGTGTTTTGAGTGTTGGGGAATTTTGGAGTGAGGAGAGCATCGACGTGTTCCGTAAACTGACAGAACAGAAATTGGTCACTGTAGTTGCGAAAAGTGAGGATACATGTGCATTTCCAAATTATTTTATGCCATTGCAGCATTCCATGCATTCGTGTTTTTTGTTTTTCAGAACTTGTGCCCGTTTCCAAGGCTATGCCTGTATGTCTGTTTGAAGTCAGCGAGCATCCTACTGAGTGTCTGTCCAGCATCGGAGAAATCTTGGTCACAAAAGGGCTGGCCTCTCTACGCAAACAGTACTTGCAATATTTTCCTGAAATCTTTTCAGTTGAAAGCATCTACACAGTAAGCCTCATTTACACAGTTGGCCATACACTCACAGATTAATTATACTGTCTGCCCTAGAGTCTCAACTAAGAAGCCGCCCCCGCTTGAGAATACAGTTTGGGATCCCCCATTGATGGGAGAGGGCCCATCTCCAAGTGAGCCAACGCTTCCTGCCGTTGACCCTTCACCACTTCTGTCCACTTTGACCCTGCCAACTTGCCTGAAAGATTTGAAAGTGAAGGTTACCCATGTGACCTCCCCTGGAAACATCTATGTGCAGCTGCTACAGTATGACACTCAGTTAAAGAGGTACTGGCCTCACTAAAAATGTGTGGGCCTTACTCCTGTTAAAAAATTGTGCTTTTCAGTTGCCTAGACAAAATAATTTGCTAGCAGGCAGAGCAATTTTGGTAAATTTTTGTAGTTTTTGTCAATTATCCTAAAAAGCAAAAGGTTATGTTTGTTATTAAATCAGAGCTGTTGCGTAAAGTAATATAATTTCTGTCAGGTTTAGATGTTTTAAATATAAATCACCTTCCTTCTATAGCTTCTAGTTAATAAGCTTATCGATCATCAGCAATAAGTATATTATAATATACAATATATTAACATATTCTGTTTCTTGTATATGCTAGGATCCATGACTTGCTGAAAAAAGAGTATTCCAAGTCTGAACCACAGGAGGTTGTCTGGAAAGCAGAGATGTCTTGTGCTGCTAAAGTTAATGGTATTTGGGAGAGAGGAAAGGTGTGCAGTGTGTCCTCCAACAATGTTGCAGAGGTAAAATAACAAATGCACTTATGTGAAGTTAAGATTAGTGCTGAGATTAGTACAGGTTGTTGGTGATGTTAAAGTACGTATTCGTTCAAGTTCTTTCAACCTCGTTATACAGGTCAGGTTCATTTCATGGCAGTGCCTATCCCAGGAACACTGGCCATGGTTACTAGTTCATCACAGGCATGATGCACGTTCAAACATTCATTTACACCTAGGGATTTTTTTATTTTTTGCTCGGTGGGGGGAAAAAAACTGGAGAACCTGGTGGAATACGTCGTGGACACGGGGAGAACATGTGACTGTAACCTGAGCTCAGGATTTAACTGGCGCCCTGAAACTGTGAGGCACCAACGCTACCTGTGTGCACCGCCTGATATATTTAATATAGCAAGTAAATGTCCTGACATGACATAACTATGACTAGTAGTGCTAATTGTGACAAAGCAATAATAGTGAATATTTGCTCCGTTGTTCTGAAAACATTACTTACAAATGACCGAATAAGAAATTCTGAAAATAGACATATAGCTCTGAACCTATTAGCCAAGCAGCATAACTAATGATGCCATTTGGCCAACATGTGTCCAGAAGGAAATAGTCTTCTTCCTCTCTGTTTGGGAGATGTCGTATGATAGGGGTGCGCTGGCGTATTTTGCAACTATTCTCATCAGAACATTGTTTATAGTGGGGGAGCTACTTTATATTTATATATATATATATATATATATATATATATATATATATATATATATATATATATAATATAAATAAATATAAATAAAATGTGTATACACACAGGTAATGTTGATTTAATGAGGAATGAAAAAATAATCAGTATTATCAGTATTAAAGAGGATGTTAAAAAAAAAAAAAATCTCTGCAGGTGCTGCGCTGTGACTTTGGTAATAGCGTGAAGGTCAATTTGAGTAACCTGAGACCTCTTCTCCCGGAGTTGGATGGCTCCTTTCTGCTGGAGTGTTGCCTCAGTGACATTAGGTATACAAAATTGATAAGAAGAGCTTTATGTGGGTTGATTTTTCCCCTGGGAGTTTGTGATCGTCTTCTATAGCCCATTGACGTTTCTTACTTTTCTGCTCATCCATCAGGCCAGCTGGTGGTTGCTCCAGCTGGACGGCTACAGCATGTGACTTTATTGCCTACTACCTCACCGGTGCGATGGCTATAATGACCATTAAGGTGACCAAGTCGACTACATTTAACCTACTCTACAAATTTTACGATATTTTGTTTCCCCCAGTTTACCTGTATGTGTGTGATTGATGAATATTCTGCCTGCAGGAACCTTCCTCTGTCAGGCCAGTGCCCATCTCTTTGTTCTGCTCCAACAGAGCAGGCCAGCACGTCAGCATGTCAGATTTCCTCATCGCTGAGGGTCTCGCGCTGAGAGAGAGGAGTGTCAAGTACAACAGCCGTTTCATTGTGTTTTCACATTTGATATAGAAACGGTCCGCTCTCTTCTTTCTATTCATTTCGATCTGTCTTTCAGACCTGCGCCCGAGTCAGGCTCTGACTTGTCTGACGACCTGGGTTGTACATTAGGTGAGACTTTGAACCCGGAAGAGAGTTGCCAGAGTAATAAATTGCCAGCTCCCTCTCTCACACCTCCCAAACCTGCCCCACGCATCACTCCTCCTCCAGAAAGAGTGAGGACCCAGGCATACCTACCCCCTGAGTTGCCTCCCTGCGGGGACACACTCATGAGCGTCCCTGCTGTCTCTGACGACGGAGTCATCCACGTTATGACACTACAGGCCGGTATGTGAGAGCCATTCAAATGGTGAAAAAATGGTATGATTCGGGGGGGATGAAAAGAGAGTAATAATCCTAACAATTGATGTCTTTTTTTTCTTGGACATTTATTTTCTGATGTGTGTGTGTGTGTGTGAGAGAGCAGTGTGTGAATATGAGCGCTTGCAGCAGCAGCTGCAGCAGCACATTAAAACTTTACCCAGGCAGAAGCACTATAACTGGAAGAATGTGTTGGGATGTGCCGTCATGGGCTCTGACATGCTGTGGTACCGTGGACAAGTCCAAGAGGTGATTGGAGGCTATGTGAAGGTTAGAATTTAAATCCTCCTGGTAGACATTTGTATAATAATTATGCATGTTTGAGCAGCCATCGAACCAGTCATAGCCTAGCAACTGTGCTCAACAGTGGGACATTTCCTGGGTTAAACATTTTGTCAACGATTAAAAATCATTATTGAGCCTAAGGATCCTAACATTCTTATACCATGAGCCCTGACAGTACTGTAATGGTGTAATGTTTGTCAGGTATAGCAAGTTGGCATTGTCAGTATGTTGGTTCATTAGTCATGTTTGTCCTGTGATTATATTGTGTGTTACAGGTGCGATATGTGGATCAGGGGATTGTGGAGAATATTCCAGTGTGCCACGTGTATCCAATGGTGCTCTGTGAGAATGTTCCTCAGCTTTGTGTGCCTTGCCAGATCAATGGGGTACTTCCGGTGAGCTAATGTATTTATTGATTTGATTTATTTTTAATGTAGAATTAGTTAAAATATTTGCCTCTCATCTGTGTTGTGTAGGTGGGGGGACATGGCAGTGGGACGCAGTGGCTCTTCTGAAGGAGTTGCTGATTGGCCGTACGGTCAGCGTTCATGTTATCGTAAGTTAAGAAACACGTGTACACAGACACGCAATACTTATTACCTAGGCTAATTCACGACATTTGCGTTTCTAAGGAGCTGCCAGAGGCTCCACGAGGCTTGGTTACCGTGGAGATAATACTGGATGGGATGCCACTAAGCAAAATCATGATGCACCACCAGCACGTTACGTCCAGCCTGTCTATCGGCAGCCCCGAGGTCTGGTACCATCACAGGATGTGAAGCTGAAGAGTAGCCATTTTAAGTCGAAATAATTTTTTTTCATGTTGTTTTTGTATATACATCTAGGATTATGTGGTGAAACCTCCACTGCCTGATTTGGATGACTGGGACTTGAACACTGAGGTGAAACTGCTATACTTCTGTCATTCATTTCGAACGATTTAAAAGTTTGTGCACTTAGTTTATAGCTTTAACGATGCAGGAACAATGACAGTCAAAAATTATAGTCTCAGTCATGTGACAATTAACGCTAAAATCATTTGCACACATGATGTGAAACCCATCATTTTAAAGGCAAATGTGCTCAACTGCAATAGAAACTATTTGAAAATGCTAAGTTTGACAAATTACAAGTTTTCCTATTATACTCTAACCAAGCACTTTATTAGGAACACTATACTAATACTGGGGATTTGACCTCCCTTTACTCTCAAAACAAGAATTCCACAAGATGAAAGAAACATTCCTTTGAGATTCTGGTCCATGTTGACATGATTGCATCACACAGTACCTACAGATTTATCAGGTGCACTTTCATGCTGCAAAGCTCTCGTTTTACCACATCCCAAACGTGTCCCCTTGGATTCAGATCCAGTGACTGGGAAGACCACTGAAGTTTTACATTCACAAAACCAGTTTGAGATGACTTTTGCTTTGTGGCCATGAAGGGCTGCACATGGTCAACGACAATACTCATATTGGCTGTGGCATTGAGGGATGATTGAAAATGTTTTGTAAATCCCAGGAGATCAGCAGTTATAGAAATCCTCTGACCAGCCCATGTGGCACCGACAGTTACGCTGCAGAGAGAGAGACCGAGTTTGACTTACCGTTCTTTCAATGCATGAGTTACAAATATTTACAAGTTTGAAAAGACCCTCAGACCCCACTCTAAATCCTCTGTCCAAAAGCCCCTTCAGTCTTGTTCTGATTACGCTTTAAATCAATCCAATAGCAAATGTTCATAGTCTGGTTTAAAGAGCTTTCTGCGTTGCTGATGTCCATTTTCGAAGTTTGAATTTTCTGAATCCGAGACAATGATAACTTTAGCCACGTTAGCCAGGGAATTTGCTATCAAGCACGTTCCGAAGGGCGATTTGCAAAGACGCTCAAAATAAACTGCTATACTTGCATCATCTGGATATGAAGCTGGATCACGAACAGTTGGTATTGATAGATCCTTGAGAATCAACTTTTCAGCAAATCCTTCTTCACATTGACCCTCGTTCACAAAGCAGTCTGGTGTAAAACGAATTGAACAAACATACACAAATTTAGCTCTCTTGTTTTTTGGGGGGGTTTTCTAGGGCACATTTCCTTCAAAAATAAAATCTGCTCCACTGCATCTCCAGTGGCTCTATTGCAAAGTTCATTCTTGCAGCCAGCAACAGAACACTTACAAAGCTTACGAAGCCAAGACATTCTTATCACTGTAGCTGCTCCAGCAGACTGCATGCATCTCACTCAGGGGAGGATCTATGCTAACAGGGCAGAGTCCGTCACAAGTCGTGGGCGGGGCCTCCCCCAACGTGACGTCACGTTGACGGGACGTGTTTAGGTACAGATTTTTTGTGACCAAACGAAACTGTTATCACCGGCCAGCTCCTTTATGATCAGCTAGGTTTTAATGAACATTTTGGGGAATGTTGGAGATGACAATAGAGAGAGAGAGAGGGGCGACGTGCATCATGACACCTTTCGACCATATTCCACTTTCAGTTAACGCCCAGACAAATCTTTCCTGTTTCAGGAACACCACAACAGCTTTATTCAGACAGAGTAGATGTTCTCACATCTCTCCCTCTCCTTAGAAAATGGTCTGTTGGTTACAGTGGTATATCTGAATGGTTGGATGCATGGTGTTAAATTAATGCGGATTACAGGAATACTACTCAGCTACCAGTTTGTTTTTTATGTCTGTTTGTTTCGTAAGCTCCATTACAACAACATTACTCCAGGAGCATGTCTGTCTCTCTCTCTCTCTCTCTCTCTCTCACTGTCTGTATGCATGTCATGTTCACATGTTTCACTGTAGCCACAAAGTCAGCAGACAGTGAAAGCTTAAGAACTTAGTAACAGGTTATTTAACAGCAAACTATTGGGTGGGAAAATAAGCTTTACTAGGTTCACCCGTGAACTCAGTTTATCACTGCTATTTCTAGTTGTGACCTTAACATTTGGACTGCAGTAGCAGTTGCAAAACACCTGCTAGAGACAGATCTGTAGTGACAAACAGGTTGTTAGTAACTAACACAATAATCTAGTCTAGTCTAACTACCTCATTTGTCATTTGCTTAATAAGAGTCTAGTGAAATATGATTTTCTAACAGGGCTTGGAGGAACCCCAGACCATCTTGGGGGTGTACATGGACCTCAAACTTCCAGACAAAGGGAAGTCCTGCTGGGTCAGAATTAAGCATGTTCGCACCCCTAATGAGGTAGTACATGGATACTTTCACAGATATTGTTAGAGAAATGTACTGCTATAATAATGTTCCTCATTCATGTTTTGGGCCTCTTGCAGGTTTTTTTGAGTGTGTTGGATACACCAGTTTGTGAACACGAACAGGAGTCTTTAGACGAAGCCCTGAGCCGAGTGAACAGTGACATTGATTCTTTGCCCATGCTGACAGACTTCCCTATTGGTACCTTAACTGTCATGTATAACCAGAATTTTACAGTGTATTTAATATAGTGCAAATGGTGAGGTGTGTGTGTCTGTGTCTTCAGAGGGTCCTTGTATAGCTGAGTACAGTGATGGTAAATATTACCGTGCTAAGCTTTTAGGCTTTTCTAAGCTCAACCCCAGCATCCAGCTTCTTGTGAGACACGTAGACTTTGGCTCAGATGACATTTTGCCACTATGCAAGTAAGGGCTTTTATTCACACACTTTATGCACACACTTTCATACTTCTAGATAATGCACAGTAAAACCTTTTAAAATATTCTGCGTGCGTTCATAAAATAATTTTTTAAAAAATAGACATACTCTCTAATGTCGCTTTTACAAGATTCTGTATGCTTGTTACATGTTACTTGGACTCGTGTCTCGGACTGAAAATGATGCTGATGCGTGTTTGTGGCAGATTACGTTGTCTTCCCGAGACACTGCTCCGTATCCCGTGTGAGGCGGCGTGCGTTCGTCTGGCAGGGTTCAAGCCCCCGCATCTGTGTCAAGATTTAGAACGCGTTCCCTACAGGCCGGAGTGGAGCATGAAGGCCTTGCTGGAGATGATCGACCTGCTGCATGGAAAACTGCGCTGTGTGGTGACGGTATGGGAACAGCTTATAATGTTCATGTATTTTATATTTCAATTGTTTTGATTGAATTGGGTTCAAGTTGGTCTTTGTCAAGTTGGCAGCTTAAGCTAATTACACTGATGCACCATTTAATGTAATATTAATAATTAGCTTTAGTTTAGCCCCAAATCATAAATGTACACACATTTCCTCCTTTGTACAATATTTTCTACATGAATCTCGTGTACTCAAACAAGTAAGGAAAGCTTAGCAATGACCAATGCTAAATTGTGTACCTGAGACTGTAAATCACACATTGCCTCATGAACATGAACACAACTAAAGCTCAACTCTAATAATCTATTCCTTCAGCTATTCTAGATTACATAGCAACTCATGAAACTTTGAGGCAAGAGTGTAATTATAGCACTATAGCATTTTCAACATGTAGTTTATAAGCCTGCTAAACAAGTGGCTGTTTTACGTGGCCATAATCTTGGTAGCTGCTTTAACCTCATGGCTTCAAACAAAAAACGAACAGCAGACAGCAGCCGTGAGCTGTGGGCGAGCGAGTGTGTATTATGTATATTTAAATGCAAGACTGGCAGCAGATGAGTAGGTAGTTTTTATTGTGCATTTTATACACTGGCAGTTATATGCAATGAAAGAGAATCACTGCCAGCCTGATTCAACCGAGCGTGTTGCTAATGTTTCAGGCTGTAGAGCCACAGCCAACTGTGCTGCTGTACAACGCCGATGGAACTTTGGTCCATACTCCTCTAGTGGAGAAAGGCCTAGCTGATTATGAGTGATGAAACAGAATAAAGAGAGTGAGTACGCAGTTGGTGACCATACGTTGGAGTAATGTTTTAAGAATTTCAACATTTAACAGTGTTGATCATTTGTCTGTTTTATCTGCTGCACAGGTTGTACTGCTGAACATCCACCTTCAGGAAAGCGGTTTTATGTTCTTTACCCTTTTGCTGTTGATATTTTAAGTTCATACAGAGAAGCAATGAAAAGCTTGGGGGGTTGCATTTTTTTTTAAATATATAAAGTTTAAATAGTTTAGTTTAATATGGCCAGATAAAGGAAACATGCCTACAACTTAATGGATACACTGTACAGCTCTATTTAAATAGGTTGAGTTTGTTTATCTTACTAATTTCTTAGTATGGAAATATCTACAAAATTAAATATTATTCAAAGATTTTACGTGTCAATTATTTACATTTTCAAAGTGTGTAGATTAATCTTGTTTGCATCTGGAGATGAGGGCGAGTGCATAGATTTTTGGAGCACATAAATTTTAATATTCATGGTACAGGGCTAATTTGAATTTATTTGCAATTAATCACTTGCAACGACATTAACGACTATTTATTTGTCTCATTTTCTTTAATGTCATTAACAAAGCATCAACAAATAAGTATATGTAAAACCAATACCCTATCCCTAATAATTTTGTTCAGTTTTCTTACCTTTTGTTTGAGGCAGTGGTCTCAATTTTCTTTATTTAAGTACACATTACTTACACATAACCGCTATAATTGAGTCTTTGTCTTGTTGTGAACTCTACCTACTTAATATGAGCTTGGCCAACATATCCAGTAAATTGTAGGCACTTTTGTTTAGAATTGAAAATGAAAAATACAAAATTGAAAAGAAAAAAAAAGCAACAATAATAAAATAAAAGCCTGTGCGTGTTCTAGCCCCAGTTTTACGCAGAGGACGAAAATAAGAAGGTGACCTCTGAAAGGACTGTTCGGTTATATTTTCCGATTTAATGTTTATTTTAGACCTTAATTGCGGTATTGTTCTGTTTTGTTCGGTATGTTATGTTACTTTATTGCAATATGGCTTTATGCTTGTTACAGAACAAATAAAGTCCTTGTGTTAATTTCGGACTCGGATGCTTAAGTTAATTGAGTTAATTATAAAAAATATTTTGATAAAATACAAAGACATGCATGGTAGTCTGATTGGCATATCCAAATTGTTTGTAGTGTGTGAATGGGTGTGTGAATGTGTGCCCTGCGATGGATTGGCACCCTGTCCAGGGTGTACCCTGCCTTGTGTGCCCGATACTCCCTAGGACAGGCTCCAGGTTTCCTCGTGACCCTGAAAAGGATAAAGTGGTATAGAAGATGGATGGTTTTTGATCAAATATACATTCTTAAATAAATAAACTGGACATTTATTTATAAAGCACACTAACATTTGACATGCTTGTCCAAGATGTTCCAAAGTAGATGGAATTAATGTCATGACATAGTTCCAGAGCAACTGGAGCTGCATCTTCATTAATATTAGAATGTTAATTGTTTGATGAAATTGGCTGAGGATTTGCTCAAAGTTTTAAAGCCCCTGAAGTTAGTGGCACTCGCATCACTGTGAAGTTACAACTCTGGTGTGCACTACGACCCACTCCATCAAACTGATGGTTCTATCTCTGAAAAATAATATTTTTTTTTAATTGATGACAGCATCTGATGAAGACAGCGCAGCAGTGAAAGCTGTTAAGACTGAAATCAAGCGTGTTGACGTTAAACTTCAAGATTTCTTTCACAAGAGCACTGCTTTGGTTTCCAAGGTTTAAATCACTGCTACATTGCTGACTGTGAGGCTGGATACCCAACTACCTTTCTACCTCGAAGCCTATCAGGCAGGCTATGTGCCTAGCCAGACAGTTAGGTTGCAAGCCATGCATGTATCCAGCTGAGTAATTAGGTAGCTAGCCATATTGATAGAAAGGAAGGTATGTAAGTGGACAGGTGGGCAGCCTGGTCCAGAGTTTCCCAACTAGCTGGCTACCTTCCTACTGTAACTCCCTTGGGCGGTGTTAGATGGAAGACCTTTCGTATAAAATAAATAAATATATATATATGTGAGAGAGAAATGTATGTATGTATGATTTTTTTTTTTTATCTATATAAATCCAAGCCTGCTTACCTGGCTGCCATTATAATCATGGTGAGGCATGATGTTGGCAGCATCATGGTGTGGGGCTGCTTCTCTGTCTGGGACTGGGGCTCTAGTCAAACTAGAGGGAATCATAGATCGCATCAAATACCAATCTATTTTGGCACAAAATATGCAGGCTTCTGTTAGCTGAAGATTAAAATTTTCCTTCCAGCAAAATAACAACCTATAAAGCACAAAACCAAGTTAACAAAGTAATGGCTTCAGAAGATGAAGATGAATGTTTTTGGAATTATGCAGTCAGAGCCTATACATCTAAATCCTTAAGAGTGCAGTGCAATTTGACAGATCTGGAGCATTTTGGAAGGAAGAGTGGAAGAAATGGACCTAATCGCGATGTGCCAAGCTGAAGAAGAGAAGAGCCCGTATTTACGTGTTTGCAAAAAGACGTTCACACTTTTTTTGCGAACTGGCTCGTTTTAAACAGTATACTAGTGATTGGAGAAACCAATCTTTTCAAAGCTTCAAATCAACTGAACCAAAACAGTGAATCAAATGATTCACTGTTTTGAAACGTTCGAAACCACACGCTGGCGACACCTGCTGGTTAAAACTGTAAAAGCAACGAGACCTAGCCCCAAACACAAATGACACACCTTTTACAATGTCTTCACAACAGTGTAATATTTTCAATATATAATTTATAACTCCTTAAATACCATTCAATATTAGTGCTTGTATTCTGTGTCTCTGTAGTTAGGGTCTTTGCTATTCGAGCCATTTACATGCAATTATCACTCTACCTGTTTAATTATACACACGTGTGTTTGTCATTAAAGCTGCCTAAAAAACACTGGCAAAATGAAGGGGTAATGTTATGAATCGGGAGAAGGAGCATGATGATTTTAAGGACGAGGTATGGTTTGTAACAATGCACTTTATTTATTTTTTATATATGTTGTTTCAAGCCTTATAAGCCTGTGAAAGGGATGTTATGTTTTACAAAAATAAAATAAGATGACAAAATATCATTAGCAACTTTTATTTAAGAACAGAGGTTCGTAACACACATCTGTCCTAGGCTTGTTTGTTTTCTAGTAAAATCAGGCATCCTAAAATGAGCACTGATCATGGATCAGTACATACACAATTGATTCATTTCAGTTGTATTAACATGCATAATAAAACTGACCCGACTTTGGTTCACTTTGAGATCAACACCCCCTAGTGGCAGCCATTGGAGTTTCAAAACAATAATTACGTCATGAAGCCTCGGGTTGCTTAAATCACGTGATTTGCCCAATTTGATACCCGGTCCGCACCACCGATTCGAAACAAAAGAACCGTAAAGTGTTTCAAAAGCTGCCATCACTACAATATACTCTCTTTAAAAAAAATTAAAAAAGTTTCCTTATACCCACCAATCCCTTCTCATAAGTATGTGAATGCTATTGCTGTGACTTTGATATAATTCAAATAATTATTTAATGTTTCTGCAAATTGATGGTGTTGACTATGAATAGCCTTTTTTGTGGTCAATACGATAATACAACGACTCAATAATGGGGTACTTCGCTATTTGAATAAGGTCAAGAATCCTTGGATGCGTTTCAGTGTAAGTCAGTGGCGCGCTAAAGCCTAGTGTGACCGCGGTATTAGGTCTCTTGCACCGGGACGTTTAATGCCCCAAGTCTAAATCAATGGCTGACGATGGGACTGATCTCAAACACACGCGTAAAACACATGGCGTCAAATTTTCGCTCCGTTTTTTTTTTTTTTTTTTTTTTTTTTTTTTTTTGACGAGCCGCGTTAAAAAAAAACTGGTCGACCAATGAGATTCGCGCGTTTGTTCACGTGCCCGAAACCGCTGTAGTGACATACAAACCACGACTTGATGGCGCTCAAGTACAAAACTGTCTTGCTGAGCACGCGTCGATATGTGAAGAAGAAGAAGCAGCAGCATTAACAAGAAGAAGGAGCAGTAACAGGAAGAAGCAGCAGCAGCATTAACAGAAGAAGAAGAAGCAGCAGTAACAAGAAGCAGCAGCAGCAGCATTAACAGAAGAAGAAGCAGCAGCAGTAACAAGAAGCAGCAGCAGCATTAACAGAAGAAGAAGCAGCAGCATTAACAGAAGAAGAAGCAGCAGCATTAACAGAAGAAGAAGAAGCAGCAGTAACAAGAAGCAGCAGCAGCAGCATTAACAGAAGAAGAAACAGCAGCATTAACAGAAGAAGAAGAAGCAGCAGTAACAAGAAGCAGCAGCAGCAGCATTAACAGAAGAAGAAGCAGCAGCAGTAACAGGAAGAAGCAGCAGCAGCATTAACAGAAGAAGAAGCAGCAGCAGTAACAAGAAGCAGCAGCAGCATTAACAGAAGAAGAAGCAGCAGCAGTAACAGGAAGAAGCAGCAGCAGCATTAACAGAAGAAGAAGCAGCAGCAGTAACAGAAGAAGAAGCAGCAGCAGTAACAGGAAGAAGCAGCAGCAGCATTAACAGAAGAAGAAGCAGCAGCAGTAACAGAAGAAGAAGCAGCAGCAGTAACAGGAAGAAGCAGCAGCAGCATTAACAGAAGAAGAAGAAGCAGTAACAAGAAGCAGCAGCAGCATTAACAGAAGAAGAAGAAGCAGCAGTAATAGAGGAAGAAAAAGCAGCATCAGTGACCGAGGAAGAAGAGGCAGCAGCAGTAACAGAGGAAGAAGCAGCAGCATTAACAGAAGAAGAAGAAGCAGCAGTAATAGAGGATGAAGAAGAAGCAGCAGTAACAGAGGAAGAAAAAGCAGCATCAGTGACCGAGGAAGAAGAGGCAGCAGCAGTAATTGAGGAAGAAGAAGTAGCAGCAGTAATAGAGGAAGAAGAAGCAGCAGCAGTAACAGGAAGTAGAGGCAGCAGCAGTAACAGGAAGTAGAGGCAGCAGCAGTAACAGAGGAAGAAGAGGCAGCAGTAATGTAATAGATGGAGAAGAGGCAGCAGCAGAAACAGAGGAAGATGAGGCAGCAGCAGTAATAGAGGAAGAAGAAGCAGCAGCAGTAACAGGAAGTAGAGGCAGCAGCAGTAACAGAGGAAGAAGAGGCAGCAGCAGTAACAGAGGAAGAAGAGGCAGCAGCAGCAACAGAGGAAGAAGAGACAGCAGCAGTAACAGAGGAAGAAGAGGCAGCAGCAGTAACAGAGGAAGAAGAGGCAGCAGCAGTAATAGAGGAAGGAGAAGCAGCAGCAGTACCAGAGGAAGTAGAGGCAGCAGCAGTAACAGAGGAAGAAGAGGCAGCAGCAGTAACAGATACCAAGAAGCATGATGAATGTTGAGCTGTTGGTGTCTTTGGTGTCTGAACGCCGAGAGCTTTATGATAAACGCCACAGCGACTACAAAAACATTGATAAGAGGGAGTTGTTGTGGCAAGAAATTGCAGATCAAACAGGATTCGATGGTGAGTTTCATTTTACTACTGGTTTTTTCATGTACATGGGCTTTTACCTTTTTTTTTTTTCTTTTTTTTGCAAACGTTTAAGCATCTCCATGGTTTGTGTGCTGTGTAGTGGAGGAGGTTAAACTGAAGTGGAAGAGTTTACGCGATACCTACACGAGGAAAAAGCGTGAGGAGGACTGCAGGAGTGGACAGACTGCTAAAAACAAGAAGCAGTGGAAGTACATGAAGGTGATGGAGTTCCTCGCAACATCAACTGAATTTCGAAGGTATTTCACATTAGGACTTTATAATACATAGCTGTGTGAACTATACAATATGTAGTGCATTGAACATTAAACAGTGGTTAACATGATCTCAGGGCATGTTCCCTGTACACCATAAATGATCACTCTTCTAGTTCAATATATTACTGTGGATAGGTCACCTCAGCTGAATTTGCGTTGCCAGATGTATTGTACATTCAGATTACCGTGACATCTAAACTGTTTTTTGTAATCAAACATTGAGCTCAGGAGCATGAGTTTGAATGATTGTTTCTGATGTAAGCTGTATTTACAACGTTCACAGCAACATTTCTGAAAACACTGATGAAGTGGATGACCAAAACGATGCGAGTGAAAGCGAACGAGCGAGCACTTCTTCAGGAGCGTCTGTCCCCAGCCCAGCAGTGATTAGGTCCAGTGCGGGGAAGAGAAAGCGGTCGGAGATGCCGGACTTCTTGGAGAAGTATCTGCTATCCAAAGAATCCAGGGAAAGAGAGAAAGAGGAGCGCAGAGAGCAACGAAGAGAGCAAAAGAGAGCAATGAAGAAAGATGACATCTACTTTTTTGTTCATAGCTTGGTACCTGCATTAAAGAGATTGTCCCCACCCCAGCTGTCTTCGGTCAAACTCCAAATACAACAGTTATTGCACGATGCTGAGTTTGGTCAGCCCTCTTTTTCTCAGTCGCCTCACCAATCGCCTGCGTCCTTCCATCAGGTCACCGCGGAGACCCCTACAAACTCTGAGTGCTCTGCCAGGTCAAAAAGTGTGTGAACATCTTTTTGCAAACACGTAAATACTGACTCTGTTCTTCTTCAGTGATAAGCCGGCTGTCAGAAATGAAAAGTTGTGCAGCGCCACCTTGTGTACCAGGGGGTTTCTGCTTTTCGATAAGTGCCATCTACTGTCAGGGAGTGAATTTGCACTTTCATATAGCGCTCGATCGAGTTTAACTTTGTTTTGTTCAAGCTTTTCTCACAACTTGATCAACTTTTCATAGTGGAATGAACATGAGCTTAATCAGTTCAGTCTGTAAAATCTTCAGTGATGCACATGCACTGTCAATCATCAACAAAACAGAGCAGATTAGAAATTTAGCAGAACAGAGTAACAAATGGCTGAATAAATCTGCAGTTATTTCAGCACAGATATGGTGGTGACAATAATAATTTGAGTGAAGAAACAACAACAAGTCTGCCATCACATCACACCTCATGAGCTTAGACTGGGGTTGTGTTCATCATTGTTTGTCCATGTACTTGTCTGATTTGTTTTTGTGACTCATATGCAAACTTGTGGATCATCAAATCTTTTGATTCAGATAAACTCTATTTCGTGTGACATCATTTTCATCATAGTCAACAATCTTGGCAGAATGGAGAAGGCAATGGAGGAAGTAAGGCAGGGAAAAATAGACATCAGCATCAAGGTAGCGTAAAAACTGTTTGGTAGAGCACATTTTGAGTCACTACATCTTATTGTAAAATGTGTTGAACTTAACACAGCCTGATTGAGCAATCTCTACCCCTTAGTTTAGGTTTATGTTAAAAACATACACATAAACATTCACTAAATGTTGCTGTGTTTTGAAACAGTGTGCCTTTTCAATTTGCCTTCTTACAGGAAGTTAGCAACAAGAAACTCACTCCAGACATCTGCCTCTGGGTTTTATTTAACTTAATTTTATATTAACAACAACTGTGGGGTCTTTGAAATAAGAAACATTGTTTGTTGTTCATTTAATGCCCCAAGGAAATAAAAAATGCAAAGAAAACAATTTCCATTGTTTTTTTTTCTTAGTGATGTTAAAGGGACACCTCTCTGATCATCACCTCATTCTCCTCTGCAAAATCTTTTCTTTTATGAAACTGAATTTGAATATATACGTAGGTGTTAATGGGAACTGCTGGCACTCTATTAGAAACTGTGATTCATATGTATTAATAACGGACATGTCCTTATTTAGGTTTATTCATCTAAGGCATCACAATCTAAAGAAAATACAATGCTGCACTTCTGCTTAATGTTAGCATGAACCTTTGGCTGGTTCATGGTCATGTATTCATTTGATTTAAATCTGTGCACTAAAAATATCCATCTTTATGACTGATGATGATGATGATGATGATGATACAACTACAATACTGATACTCACCATTCCAAAAGCAATTACATTGCTGCATTTCTGCCTAAAGGGCCCTTATCATGGGATGGTTCTTGTCCTTGTTTATTTGATAAGGCTTTGAAGAATTTGATGTGCTGTGTAAAGTTTATACAGCTGTGCTTAAATGGCATATTTTGAATTAATCTTGGCTCTAATTTCACTACCATAAACAAATATGCTCATACGGTCCTCAGCAGCAGCTGAAGTGAGAAAAATTGCTGTTTCTGTCAGGAACCAAGTATTTCTGCATTTCCCAAAGTACCTAGTCATCAGAACGAAGTGGCTAAATTTCGTTCTTTGAGGATTTTGTGCTATAATGTATATGTGACTAATAAAGACTCATTATAATGTCTGTCATTCTATGTAATTTCATGATGTTAGCAGTCATGAACTTTAACTGCAGCAGTAAAGCAGGCAGCATGGCGGTGCAGCAGTTGGTGTTGTTACGAGGGAATCAGGAACCTCTCCCTGAAACACTGTCCATTTTGTGAGAATACACCTTGGATGTGATATCAGTCCATCACAGGGCTCTATGCATACACTTATTTACGCCTAGGAGCAATTTAGGATTTAGCATCCCCCTAACAACATGCTTTAGGAGGTGCTTTTAACTGTGACGAAGATATTTGGTCCAGATTTGACCCAATTCATACCATTTTAACAAGTACCTTTCTTTCAGGTTTGTCTGTACATTTAAATGTTAAAATGTTAATTAGCAGATTAGTGGATGTGGGTGTGTTATATCTTGAAAAACACTCAAATGTGCAGGACATGGGGCTCTCTAGAACCAGGGTTGGAAACCTGTGACCTAAGAAGTGATACAAATATAATTGGTTCATATAAGGACATAGGCATTTTATACAACATAATATGACAACAGAAACAAAAATACATTTAGAATTGTATTAATGGTTGCATAATTGACGTTTTACTCTGTGGATTTTTTTAAAGGAAAGAAAAGAAAGAGTAGATAAATATTTTATCTACTACTGACTATTTCAGTCCATTTAAACATAATCTAATACCCAAAAGAAACACCAGACACTGTTGCTAAACAGTTCTTTCATTAAAATCACTGAAACACTATTGTATTTTTTTTTTCCTAGATGATTTCAAGTACATTTTACAAATACACTACAGTACATAACCAAAAGTTTATGGACACCTGAACATCACACACCCATGTGTTATTTCCCCAAACTGTTGCCACAAGGTTGGAAGCACACAATTGTCTAAAATGTCTTTTTTATGCTGTAGCATTACAATTTAACTTCACTGGAACTAAGTGGCTCAAACATGTTCCAGCATGACAGTGCCCATGTGCACAGAGAGAGCTCCATGAAGACATGGTTTGCTAAATTTGGAGTGGAAGAGCTTGTGTCCTGCAGAGAGCCCTGACCTCAACCCCACTGAACACCTTTGGGATGAACTGGAAGACTGACATCAGAGTCTGATCTCATTAATGCTCTTGTGTCTGAATGGACAAATGCCTCAAATCATACTCCAAAAATGTAAGCCTTCCCAGAAGGAGTGGAGACTATTGTAACAGTAAAGGGGGACTAAATGTTCAAAAAGCACATGTGATGATGGATGTGATAATCAGGTGTTCAAAACGTTTGGCCAACATTAAATATTCTATATAGTTCATTATAGAAAGTAATTTTAGTCAGTTATGAATTAACCAATATAAAATAGTGTATGCTTGTGTTCTTTTTGGTGTTATTTTTCTATTGTGTATTAGCTGTTAGGTATATAATGTTATTGTTCACCCAACCATCTCGGGTTAAAAAAAAAGGTTCCTGAGGGGTTCAAATCGTAAAAAATTACAATACAACCCCAGTACCAAAAACGTTGGGACGCTGTGCAAATGTAAATAAAAACAGAATGCAATTATTTGCAAATCACATAAGCCCATATTTTATTCACAATAGTACATAGAAAACATATCATATGTTTAAACGGAGTAAACATACAATTTTAAGGGAAAAAATAAGGTCATTTTGAATTTGATGACAGCAACACGTCTCAAAAAGGTTGGGACAGGGCCATGTTTACCACTGTATAGCATCTCCTCTTCCTTCAACAACAGTTTGAATATGCCTGGGAACTGAGGAGACCAGTTGCTGGAGTTATGGGAGAGGAATTTTGTCCCATTCGTGTCTGATACAGGATTCTAGCTGCTGAACAGTCCTGGGTCTTCTTTGTCATTTTATTTATTATTTTTTTCATGATGTGTCAAATGTTTTGACATGGTGAAAGGTCTGGACTGCAGGCAGGCCAGGTCAGCACCCGGACTCTTCTACTATGAAGCCGAGCTGTTGTAAAAGATGCAGTATGTGGTTTGTAATAGATCAGTATGTGGTCATTGTCTTGCTGAAATATGCAAAGCCTTCTGAGTGGAAGCACATGTTGGTCTAAAACCTGTATTTACCTTTCAGCATTGACGGTGCCTTTCCAGATGTGCAAGCTGCCCGTTCCATAGGCACTAATGCACGTCTATAGATCCCAAAAATAATTTCAAATTTCGCTTCGTCTGACCACAGAACAGTTTCGTCACAGGTTCGTCACAGTTTCGTCACAGTGTTCGTCACGGGTATCCATAGAAACAGGATACAAACGTTTAGGAACAAGCGTCTAGCTGAAAAAAGACCCTGCACGGTTTCATTTTAAGTTTTCTTTCATTAAAGTCAAAATGCAAACAAAGCTGTGTTCAGAGTTGGGCTATGGAGATCACGCTGAAAAAAAAGTGGAAAATGTGTCTCAGTCAGAAGGTAACGTATCATAAAGTATCTAACGAAATGCGCCTCAGGAGATAAACTTCGCTTTCTGATTAACGGCCAATCCCTTGGCTTTTTTATTTCAACAACACAAATGTCTATTTTGTCCTTTGGGAATAAACGGCGCAGTGGAAGAAGCTCAGAGAAGACCCGAGGATGTTCCAGAGAGCAGCACCGAGGCTCTCAGTGTGACTAAAGCACCAGCAGGTCCCAGGTGAGGACCAGACTGTAAGAAATATCATTGTCTCAGTCATAGAACATTTTTCTGAAGAAAGGAAAAAGATGTCTTCAGTAAAAACCCTCCAAAGAGATTTGTCTTTGTCAAGATTTGTCAAAATTTTGTCCAAAAAAAACCCAACAACAGTGCTCTTGCTCTTCTTGTTTTTCTCTGCAGCATGAAAATATTGTTTTGTTGAAATAGTCTGAAAAAAGGTTTTAGTTTTAGAGTAACAATGAATCCTATACTACTACTACTACTACGACTAATTTTATGTGTAATATCTTACTACTACTCTTACTACTACTACTACTACTACTCTTTTTTAATATAATTTTCATAATATTTAGTATACCCTTTTTTACTACTACTACTACTACTACTACTACTACTATTTAGTAATAATAATACTGCTACTACTTAGTAATATGTATATATACCCTTATTAATAATTACTACTACTACTACTACTGCTGTGTGTGTGTGTGTGTGTGTGTGTGTGGTGGCAACTACTGCACTGTGTGTGTGGTGGGAATAGCAACTGGCTGGTGGTGGCTGGTGCTGTATCATGGCTGGCGCCGTGGCAGTGGTTGGTTGGTGGTGGTGTGGTGCTGGTGCTGGTGTGGTGTGGACTGGTGTGGTGATGTTTGCTGTGTGTGGTGAGTGGTGGTGTGATGTGGGTGTGTGTGTGTGTGTTGCGGTGGCTTGTTGTGTGTGGTGTGTGTGATGTGTGGTGTGTTGACATGACTTGAGGTGGTGTGTGATGCTGTGCGCTGTCTTTGTGTGGTGTGTGTGGTGGCTTGTGGTAGTGTGTTTGCTGGGTGGTAGTGTGTGTTGATGTGTGTGTGCTGCTGCTGATGATGTGATGATAAAGTGGACTCTGTTTCTTTGTGGTTTCTGTGGTGGTGGTGTGTGGTGGAAGTACACAACATTGTGGACATGGTGTGACTGGTGTTGGTTGGGGAGTGTGTTGTGTTGTAGCTGGTCTTGTGGTGTGTGTGTGGTGTGGTGGTGTTCATGTGGGTGTCTGTGTTGTGTGGGACGTACGTGTGGTGGTGGGTGTTGGTGTTGTTTGGTTGTGCTGTTTCTTTGTTTGGGGCTGGTTTGTTGTGTTGTTGTGGTGTTGGTGTGCGTGTGTGTGTGATGTGGTTTGTGTGTGTTGTGTGGTGTGCTGGTGGTGTGTGGTTTGTGTAGTGTAGAGCTGTGGTGTGGCTGTGGTGTGGGGGGTGGTGTGTGGTGTTTGGTGGGCTTTTGGTGTTGGGGTTGTGGGTGGGGTGTTGGTGGTGTGTTGGGGTGGTGTGCTTTGTGGTTTCGCGGTTGGGTCTGGTGTGGGGTGGGGGGGTGTGGTGGTGAGCTTGTGTTTTGGTGGTGTGTATGTGATGATGATGATGATGATGATGGTTATCTACTTATGTTGTGATATTCTGCTGTACTACTACTACTACTACTACTACTAATAATATTAATATAATAATAATAATAATAATAATAATAATAATAATAATAATAATAATACTGCTACTACTACTACTACTACTACTACTACTAATAATAATAATAATAATAATAATCATAAAACTGATTTATATAGCACATTTAATACTTATAAAATAGAGCTCAAAGTAGTTTACAGTGCCAGATAAGGTTGGAGCCTCAGAGCCCTTAAAATTTTTACATCCAATCACAGTAACTGATCTTGCACTGTTGCTACAACACTAGTTGACATCTAAAATAGTGTTCATTGGTCTGCAGTTGTTAAAGTGGGCGGGGCAGAGTTATATGATGCAGGTCAGAGAAACTGTCTGGGAAGTGAGCAGGACGTAGTAAATTTCAGTCATCACTAATAAGGGTAATAGAGCAATTATTATAAGCAAATACGCTTACTAATGAAGCAAAATGTTTATGAACAATGTTTTGACAGGCTCTTTCAAGTAAACGTTTACATTTAAAAATAAACTTTGATTTTTGTAAAAAAAAAAAAAAAAAAAAAAAAGAAGTCATTTTTGGTAGTGGCCCATTTTGCTGACTTAACCTTACTATAGGCATAATACATTTATTCATTACATTTATTCATTACATTTATTCATTTAGCAGACGCTTTTTATCCAAAGTGACTTACAATAATTCGAATGCAAGAGAGAGAAGAGCAAAAATATTAATGTAAGATATAAAAATGTATGATAACGAAAAAGTTTAAATATGCTTTATTCTTTAATAATCTTTGAGAATTGTAATGTTTCACACACACACACACACACACACACACAAAAACGGCAATTACAAAAATCCTTTATATTCATGATATTGTGCACACACATGCTAAATCCATTTTCATTTCTCCACACTTTCAGTTTTTAAATGTGAAAGCAGCGACATCTTTTTTTAACTACTAAAATGCATACAGTTGTGTAGTGCGGAGGTCACATGACTTCCTGTATTTACACTTTATTTTTTTGTTTAAAATATCTTATTCAATACACATTTAACAACACAGCTGTGTCTTATATGAGCTGAAATCATTTCTATAATGAACAGATCATTATTATTATTATTATTATTTTTTAAAATTTAGGATTAGTAAGGAGTTTTTAAGGGACCACTGCAAGCAGAACAAGCTGTACTTGACCCCCAGGTTAAACGACACGCTTTATCTCCACTATAAAGGTGAGAAGAGTTATTTCTTTGCAGCCCTGCAGCTGTGTGGTGCACCGAAATGAAATTGTACTCATGGTGTATGACGACAGGTTTCAACGTAATTGAGGGTCTGGAGGAGTACACCGGCCTGCGCTGTCTCTGGCTCGAGTGCAACGGGATCCAGAAGATTGAGAACCTGCAGAACCAGCAAGAACTGAGATGCCTTTTCATTCACCAGAACCTCATTCAAACACTCGAGAACCTGGAACCGCTCGCCAAACTCAGCACACTCAATGTCTCAAACAACTACATCAAGGTCATCCAGAACATCTGTGAGGGAACATGCACACACACACACACACACACACACACACACTCTCTCTGTCACTCTCTCTCACTCTCTCACTCTCTTGCTCTGTCTCTCACTCTTTCTCAAAAAACAAAATGCAGTTTGTCAGTTTACTGGAACCTTCTGACCAATCAGGTTCGAGAACCAACTGCACCTTGGTATACAATTTTCTTTACATAAGCATTTAATTTTAAATTGATTTTATTTTTTTAAAAATGTAACCCTACTCTTGTTTTTCAGCCTGCCTAAGCGAGCTGTCCACACTTCAGATTTCCCACAATGCACTGGAGAGTGTGAGCGATGTGCAGGAGCTGTGTCACTGCCCCTCCATCAGTGTTCTGGACCTGTCACATAACCGCCTCAATGACCCAGAAATCCTCACTGTACTGGAACAGATGCCCAATCTGGTACACACACACACACACACACACATACATGTACATAATGTAAGCTAAAGAATGCTAATTGAAATGGGAATGAAATACACTTATGCATTTCAGCGAGTGTTAAACCTCATGGGTAACGGTGTCATCAAGAAAATTCCCAACTACAGGAAGTCGCTAATTGTTAGTCTGAAGGTGCTGACGTACCTGGACGACCGTCCTGTGTTTCCTAAGGAGAGGTCAGTACGGATGGCGTTATGAAATAAAGTGTTAAAAATAAATGTTACATTTTGAGACGAGGATATACCAGTCAAACCTTTCTCATGCTTTATTACAGTTTTTTAAACTTTTATTGCCACAGACTTCACAGAATGATACTGAATAGTGATTAAATAAGAAAAGCATATTAAAATCACCAAGGAATTTATTATCTGCTCACTCTCAGATCTTAATGTGACTCTAAAAGAGTGTCTTCAATATAAAAGCCTTAAATGTAGATTGCACAAGTATTGATGTAGTGTCAATATAGCTAGTATGAAACGTGTAAAGTATGAAGTGTAAGGAAATGAGTTTATTTACGTATCTGCGCAGGGCTTGTGCAGAGGCTTGGGCCATGGGAGGTTTGGAAGGAGAACGTATAGAAAGAGAATTATGGCAAACGAGAGAGAGGAGGAAGATTGAGGAGAGTCTGGACGCCTTGAGACTCATCAGAGAAAACACATTAGAGCGAAGACGAGCTCGAGAGCAGCAGCAGAAGCAGGAGGGGAACGGTGCGCACATACGTCCTTTTACATCCCTTTTCACTCTCGATTCTAATCTTGTTACAGTCGGTACTTCAGGAATGTCCGAGTCTGTAGAAGGTCAGGACGTGCCTGGTGAAGACCTCAAGCAGACTGAGCAAGACCAGAAGGAGAATGAGGATGTCATATTGGAGGAGGGGGTGGAGGATGTCCACGTCGCAGCAGAGACGCTCCAGTCAGACCCAGAGACGGAGCCGGGTCTGTCCTCAGCTTTAGACATTAAGCAGGTGCAACGATCTGGTTTAGAAACAGATCCGATTCTCCGGTCAGGGTCACACACAGACAACGGTCTGCAACAAGTGTCTTTAATAGAAGAGGTTCATCTTCCAGAGCTCACTGAGAAGTCAGGACAAGAGCAGCACCAACATCATGTAACATCAGAGAGGAATCAGAAGAGTAAACATGAAGCGTGGACTGAAGCTGAAGAGCTACGCTTGGTATCTGGCATGTTGGGTCCTGTCACTCAATTCGTCCCAGACAATGAAATACAGTCAGACACTCCATCACTCAGCATCAATGTGAGTTCAGCCGTTTCATCTGAAACTCCATCCGCATTACACTTATGCACTAAAGAAACTCCTTTTTAAATTACGGCTCAAACATTTGCACATTTTCTACTGTTAGAACCTCTAACCGAATGTTTTAGCTCACTAAACAATTCGGCCGTGAGTTTTTTTTCCCCCTGTTTTGCCACCTAGTGGAATAGCAGAGACTACCACTCAGCATTCATTCAATGGGTCAGATCCGAACCGTTATCAGGCCAGAATCCGATCCGAACCGTTCACTTTCTCATGTAGCTCTGCTTTAAAGTTAACCTCCATCAGCTATAACCTCAACACATCACTTGTTTCTTTCATAATCATAAAAAAATTTTGTTTTCTTTTCCTCAGGATCTTCCTGATCTGGAAGACCTGGACGCTGTCGACATAGAAACAGCACCAAAGGTAGGCCGGAGGTTTATCCGAAGTTGATTAGTGAATGTTTTTTTGTCTTGTTTGAGTAAGTAGGAAAGCTGACATGCTTTTTCAGGTGTTCCGTCCAAAAATCGAGGTCATCTCAGGCAGCGACAGTGACTCAGAACCGGAAGAAATATCTCCAGGGTACTTCTCGCTCTTTGGTAACGTTTCTACCAGAAATGAGAGTCTGATTTTGACCAATCAGAGAGCAGCGGTGACAGATCCCCAAGTAGACGACAAGCAACGGGTGGCAGAAGGAAAGCAAAAAAAATGGCTGATTGAGGAGCTGGACTGATGTTTATTATATTTATATGTAGAAATGATAATAAATAAGTGTTCTCTTATGACAAATCACCACGAATAGCTTGAAATTCACTGGATGTAAAATAAAACACAATTGTCAGCTTAGAGGTATGTACTAAATATTAACTTAAGAGCAAAATTAATAAATAAAACAATTCTAAATCATATACATTTTCACCAGCATTTAAAATGTCATTTTAATTATGAGACGTCTCCAAAAAAATAAAATGCAGGCAGAACACAGGGTGTGGTCACTGTTCACACCGCGGCCTATCAGACTCCTGATTGGTCTGATCAGTAGTGGGCGGGGTCCGAGGAGATTCCGAGGTGTGACCGGAACACATTTCATAAAGGTTCCTTGAGAACTGTGCCCTCCGAGACTCTTTAAAGAGTAAATAAAGGGACTAATCCGCGTGTGCAGTTATATGCTTAGATTAATTGTAAACCAGAAAGGATGCAAATTTTTGCACTCCGTGGCATATACACTTTATTTATGCAGTGGATAAAAAGGCTTTACATTTTACTGCAATTAACAGCAGTATTTCATTCTTGAATAGTTCTTTTTTTCTGTTTTGTGCTGTTTGTCTGATCCATGGGTGTGTTTTATTACCTGTGTGTGTGTGTGTGTGTGTGTCTGTGTACATGTGTATATCAGAGAGGGTTAATCTGAGTATTACAGCCAGAGGCCAAACATCATCTAATGTGACTGCACACAGGTCGCTCTCTCTGTGTCACTTCTCACACAAACACACACTGTTTATCTGCCGATCATTTGTTTCCATTCTGTTATAGTGAGACATGCTGTTTTTAACTTCTCAGCACCATCATCTTTTTTAACAGTCCGAGGTAAGCTGTAAATTTAATTTTTCCGCTTCTTCAGGACAAACAAAACATTTGGGCTTTTTTGCGATTAAGAAGCTGCGTGAGTTTTTTAACTTGAAGAGAGAGAATAAGGAGAGGCTGGTGATGGTACGACTGTTTACAGCTGCTATAACGTGAGAACAGGAACTGATTGTTATCCTGTGATGGACTGGTGTCTCATTTGTGAGGCTTGGCCTTCCAGGGATATACCCCAGATCCGACCGCCATCCTGACCAGGATAAAGTATTCACTGAAGATGAATGAATTACAGAAAATTTTTCACAAAGATTATGAAAAACAAAATATTTTTAACTGTTGGCTCCAAAGAAATTTATCTATTCAAGGTCATGTATTGATTTCCAAGGCTGAAGGGATCTCCAGACAAAATTGTATTCCAATTTATCGGGAGAGACAAGACAGATTATGTTAAAAGGAAAACAGTAATTAGAAGTGTATCTGAAGGAGGATTAAATGCTTTAGATTTTAGCACTATTAATAATATCTTTAAAATTAGCTGGATCAAGCACTGTCTTTATGAGAATAATTTCCCATGGTTCTTTATCCCCAATCTAATTAAAAAATGTGGTGGTCTTAAATTTTTTTTTTTTACCTGTAATTTTAAATGCACTAATTCTCAAGTTAGGAGTGAAATTAACAACATGTTTGAGACTCCATTGTATAAGAAACTGAAATCTGGCTGTGCGATATGGTGATACATATTGTAGGAGGAAGGAAATATGTCTATCGATAGATATTTTTCTATATTGTCTACACTCACCGAGCACTTTATTAGAAACACTATAATAATACTAGGTAGCTCCTTTTGCTCTCAAATCAGCCTTAATTTTTTGTGGCATGGATCCCCTAAGATGTTGGAAAGCATTCTTTGATATTCTGGTTGCATCACTCAATTCCTGCAGATTATCCAGGTGCACTGTCATGCTGTGATTCTCCCGTTCTACCACATCCCAAAGATGTTCTATTGGATTCAGATCTGGTGACTGGGAAGACCAGTGATGGACAATAAACTCATTGTCATGTTTGTGAAAGCAGTTTAAGATGACTTTTGCTCTATGATATGGTGCATTATCATGCTGGAAGTAGCCAGCCAGTAGAAGATGGGTATATTGTGTCCATGAAAGGATATACATGGTCAGACCAGTCTACATTTATTCAGTCTTCAACTGTCCAGTATTGGTGAGCCTGTGCCTACTGCAGCCTCAGATTCCTGTTCTTGGCTGACAGAAGTAGAACCAGACATGGTCTTCTGCTGTTGAAGCCCATCTGCCTCAAGGTTTGACATGTTGTGCATTCAGAGATGCTGTCGTGCTCATCACAATTGTACAGAGAGTGGATGTCTGAGTTTCTGTAGACATTCTGCCAGCTCGAGTCAGTCTGACCATTCTCCACTGACCTCTCAACAAGGCATTTCCATCCGCAGAACTGCTCTCACTGGATATTTTTTCTTTATTACAACATTTTGAGTAAATTGAAGAGACCCCCCCCGCCCATTCCTATAGTTGAGGTGAACATTACCAAAAGCTGCTGGCCCAGATCTACATGATTTTATGCACTACATTGCTGCCACATGATTGGCTGATTAGATAATTGCACAAATGAGTAGGTGGACAGGTGTTCCTAATAAAGTGCGCAGTAAGCGTATATTGCCAATGACAAAAATAAGCCACATTTTGGCAGCCAGTTTGTGTCAGGTTCAGTGCTGTGAGATACTAGCTGTGTGCTGTAATAAAAACAAGCACTTCCAAATAAAATGAGGGGAAAAAAGGAGTTTCACTGGTGTGTATTTCACAGAATTATCAAAAAGCAGTCATAAATGCATGTAGTTATTTTGTATAGGTATTTTTTCTTAAAATGTTTAGAGAAAATGTGATAGTGTGATATCATCTAAGACCTGAGATTATCCATATCATGCTATAAGATTTTGTCCATATCATCCATATCCATAAGCTATGACTTGCACATACATTTCAGTTCACCTCACATCAGGTGTTTCTCACCCTTCAAGGCATGATTCTCTGGGAGTGCATAATTAATCAGATTAAACACTTGAATGTAATGTTCAGAGCAAGAGTCCAATTGTAAAATTGACAAAGTGTTCCAATTCTTAATATTTCCGAATATTTACTGTGCAAATATGTGGTTGATGAGGTTGCGTTCTACTGATGACAGGTTCATTTAATAGTGCACAAATGTGATTATACCAAATGTTAAATGGCCATGAAAAATATGCTGCGACCATCATGTTAGTCCTCCTTCAATTCAGAGTGGTTCTCTTCACTGTGGTTTACATGCCAGCACACAATAGAAGTCTGTCGTGAACTCTAACTTAGTGTCAGGTGATGAGACGCCCATTTCCTCTAGAAGCCTGAAACAGAATGGAGGCTCAATGAGTCAAAATTTGTATCTATAAATATAATGCATATAAAAATGTCTTTCATAAGAACAAATTTACTGTAAAGCACAACACATGTAAATGTTGTATCTGAAATGAAATCCATCAGCACATGCTGATAGAGGAAAATAATAATCAACAATGGTGTGGTGTGATAGAGTTGCCACTGAACAGTTCATTATTAGCCTAAAAGGAGTTTATTCTACTTAGACAAAAAAAAAAATTGCCAATGCATACAATTTCTTTATTTAACACAGAACATGTTGTACTTTTTTGTCTGTTTATACTTGCATCCTGAAACATCCTCAAGACAAATTAGTTCCTGTTATAATGTTACAGCAAATATATAATACTATATAATCTATTGAATTATTAGTAAACTGATTACCGTGTCCTCATTGACTCTAAAAGAGCAGCTGCAGCTTGGGGATCTTTCTTAAAGTAGATCTGACAAAAGGAGTAAGACTCCACCAAGCCGACGAAACCTGCAACCGTCATCTCCATCTTCAGTGGAATTTTTTCAATCCTTCCCAAGAATAGACAGGTTAAAGGTCAAGACAAAAAGGCTATCAGGAATGTTAGTTATGACTAATGTAGTGTAGTTTTCAATCTAGACTACCATATTGTTGGCAAAATACAATATAAAATATGAATAAAACAATAATAGACCAGTAATGTTTCTTTTTTTTCCTGTACAGTATTGTTTGCAAAATGCATTCATGTGAAATATGAATGAGAGGAAATTATTTATTTTCCACTGTACACTAATATCCATAATCAGTAGCTGCAAGAGAAATTAATTGCACCCGAGTCACTCACCCACAGGTATTAGTTATAAAATAACTAAGCAATCACATGTGTGTGAATTATTCTGACCGACAGTTATTCACTTACAGTAGCCTAGGTTCTTGGTCTTTGTTGAGAAAGATTTTTCAGTGGTTGTTCTACATTTGTGCTGCACAATTATTAAATCTCTGGTGCTGCATAAGACTAAACGACTACATAAATTATTGGATTAATATTACTGCATAAAATGTGCTTAAAAAATAAATGCCTATGTTCACACAGTTTGTCATTTGAATGTACCTCTCTTTGTCAGGGAAGGGTATAGCATCTAATAAAGCCTGTAATCTACTTTCGGCCACCGCCAACTGAGGACTAGCATACGGTTTGATAACCTTATTCACCTGAAGAAACACAAACAGAAAATACCACTGTATCTTACAAATCAATTTACATTATTATAGTAATAAATATACAAAGAAGGCTCTCAAGTGGCACAAAAGTGGCACATTTTCTTTAATGGTTCCAATTTTATTGATTCATATTTGCATAAGAATGCAATAACTAAACTAATTCTATCTTTGAGTGACACTTGCATTAACCCGTTTCGTAACCCATTCAACTTATGAGCAGAGATTTGCTTCAATGAGGTAGTTAAAGTAAAGTGCTTCTTTGCATGCTTTACTCACTATGTCACACCACCATTCCTATTCTGGAGAAGTCTGAGGGGACGTTACCTGTCCAGAAGGTGCTCCCTGATATTTTACAGGTATTGTCATTTCAGTTCTCACCTCTGCAAAGACATTGTTCAGTTTGTTGCCACAAGAGCCATAATGCAGGTTGTACTCATCAGAGTAGCCCAGAAGAGCAATACAGCCATGAGGCTTCAACACACGTGCTGCCTCCTTCAGGAAACGCTCAGTATCAAACCAGTGAGCTGCAGATGCTGCAGTCAGTAAATCCACAGAACCATCAGGAAACGGCAGCTCCTCGGCTGGACCTAACCTGTGATAATGTGATATAGGAAATCTCTTGGCGATGCTAGAAAAATCTATTTCTCCACCTTAATAGGAGATAACAAAAACAATTCTAGATTATTTTTCAACACGGTAGCAAAATTAACTAGGGATAAAACCACTACAGTGAGAAACACTCAGTCATTACATAGCAGAGAAGATTTCAAGAAATCTTTCATTGGTAAGGTTGAAAATATTAGATGTGAAATACAGGCCATTAAATTAAAACCGTACTGTAACAAACCCATTAGATGATAATGTAGCAATATCAGATCAATGTTTAGAGTGTTTTGCTCCACTTAGAGAGACTGAACTAGCTACATTAATCTCTTCAGCAAATTCATCAACTTGCATACTAGATCCCGTACCTAAATGTTTCTTTAAACAGATTTGTCCAGGAGTAATTGAACCACTTTTAAATATAATCAATTATTCCCTAAGCACTGGCTATGTACCTAAATCACTTAAATTAGCAGTTATTAAACCCTTGATTAAAAAACCTGACCTTGACCCCTCTCAATTTCCCAGCTATAGACCTATATCAAATCTCCCCTTCATCTCTAAGATTTTAGAAAAGGTTGTAGCAAAGCAGTTATGCTCGTACTTAGATACTAATAGCATTCATGAAATGTATCAGTCAGGATTTAGACTTCATCATAGTACAGAGACAGCGTTAGTTACAGTAAAAAATGACCTACTACTGGCCTCTGATCAGGGTTGTGTCTCGCTGCTTGTGTTACTCGACCTTAGTGCAGCTTTTGATACTATAGATCACACTATTCTCCTTGATAGATTAGAAAATGTTGTTGCATTAAGGGAACAGTCCTCTCCTGGCTCAGGTCTTATCTGACCGATTGTTATCAGTTCGTAGATGTAAATGGAGACTTCTCCATGCATACTGAGGTTACCTTTGGAGTTCCACAGGGTTCTGTTCTAGGCCCACTGCTTTTTACTTTATATATGCTACCCTTAGGACAAATTATTCGTAAACATGGAATTAGCTTCCCCTTTTATGCTGATGATACACAGTTGTATGTTTCAGTGAAGCCAGAGGACAGACAGAAGCTTAGTAAAGTCGAGGATTGTGTAAAGGACATTAGACTTTGGATGATAACTAACTTCCTTTTACTTAATTCTGATAAAACAGAAATACTATTATTAGGACCACATGTAACTAGAAGTAATCTTTCTGATCACATGGTTACTCTGGATGGACTTTCTGTTTCATCATGTACAACAGTTAAAGACCTTGGAGTGATTATTGACTCCAGCCTATTATTTGATGCTCATGTAGATAATATTACTAGGATAGCTTTCTTTCATCTTAGAAATATTTCTAAGATAAGAAATATATTGTCACTACATGATGCAGAAATATTAGTTCATGCATTCGTCACCTTTAGATTAGATTACTGTAATGCCTTACTGTCTGGATGTTCCAGTAAGAATATAAATAAACTCCAGTTAGTCCAGAATGCAGCTGCTAGAGTTTTAACTAGAACTAGAAGATACGACCATATCACACCAATATTATCCACACTGCATTGGCTCCCAGTGAAATATCGCATTAACTATAAAATACTTTTATTAACCTATAAAGCACTAAATGGTCTCATGCCACAGTATCTAAGCGACCTTTTGGTTTTCTATGATCCGCCACGTCTGCTTAGATCAAAAGATGCAGGCTATTTGACGGTACCTCGAATAGTGAAGGCTACAGCAGGGGGAAGAGCCTTCGCTTATAGAGCCCCATAGTTATGGAACAGTCGTCTTATTAGTGTTCGGGACTCAGACACAGTCTCAGTGTTTAAGTCTGGGCTTAAAACGTATTTGTTTACTCAAGCCTACCCTGACTAGACTTTCTATTATACTAATTCCCAGTCCTAATAATCTTTTCTCTCCCTCTCCTTCTGCCGAGCCACAAACGATTTTATGGAGACACTAGAGATCCAGATCCGTTCTGACTCTGGATGGAGCTCAAATCTTCTCCAATTCCAGACTGCTGGGACTACGGCTGCTCCTAAGGCCATACAGACTTCATATAAGTCAATACTGAACTATTTCACACTATCTGTTGTTACTCAGATGAGGATGGGTTCCCTTCTGAGTCGGGTTCCTCTCAAGGTTTCTTCCTCTTAAAACATCTTAGGGAGTTTTTCCTTGCCACCGTCGCCACTCAGTGGCTTGCTCAGTTGGAATAAATTCACACCTTTAATATCTGTATACCGTGTTGATATTTCTGTAAAGCTGCTTTGAGATAATGTCTATTGTAAAAAAGCTATACAAATAAAATTGAATTGAATTGAATTGAATAAGCACAATGGCAATTTTAAATGATTCACAATGCACAATGTATCACCACATTAAACTTTTCACATGAACCCTAGAAGAGTCAACAGAAAAGGCTTCATGGCAGACCTGTAGGTAATATTGGCAAACCCTGGCACTGCCCGGGCTTCCTCCACCTGACACTCGCTGACATCGATGCCCACCACTTTCTGGAAGTGAGGGGCGAGCAGACGAGTGTTCTGTCCCGTCCCACAGCCCAGGTCCACAGCAAGCTCATGAGGAGGTCCTTTCTATCAAACAAACCATATTTATATTTAAATATTTTACAGACACTGATAAAAAGTGATTTATAATTTAGCTGATGAGGGTTATCTGTCTTGCTCAAAGGTGTAGTTCAGTAGCACACTGATGGTGCCAGGATGTGAGCCTAAAAACTTAAGCCAGCATGAAATGCATTAGAGGAGGAAATGTGTATGAATTAGATCCAGTGTAAAGTATTTTACAAATAAACAACACACTTCAATTAATTTGTTTGTGTCAGCTCATCCTGGCAGATTACTGAAAAGCATTAAAAAGACTATTTTTTTCTAGACAAGGCTGTTTCAGGTCACAGCTAACCATCCTTGGAATTCATTCATTGATCTTCATTAATCAGTTTAGAATCCAACCATGGAGCTGGGAGGTGGCAGCACCTCCCAATGTTCCGCAATGCTGCATTCTTGGAACTGTTAAATTTTATTTGAATAAAAAAAAAAAAAGTAAATATATCATATATTAAATATATCATATACATGACACTGAATGTCAGGTATCCACACTAAAATATAAATGTAATGTATTCAAAATAAAATCTATAGTATAATATGAATATAAGATATAAAGGAAGAAATATTTGCTTCGACTTGATTCAGGGTCAAAACTGTCTCACTATCATAAAACTTTATCATTCCTAGGTCATTTTCTTAATGCCATTGTTGCATGAAATTTGGATATTCTGTTTTAAGCACTTTGTTATAATTACACAATGTTTGCACAACGTTACAGGAATGTTTGTAGCATTAGAACATAAATTCCTTATAATCAGTAGAAAATATTTAATGTTTTGATAATGTTCTCTGCGGTTGCCAGGTTTTAGTGGGCGTTTTGTTTTGTGGTTTTAGTGCAGAAAGGAGCCCAAACCCTGCAGTGCTGGAAGGCAGATTGATACATAAAGTTTGATATAGGGCCATTTATGAAATCCATGATTAATGAGCATCTGTCTACTTTAGATATTAAGTTATGCCTACCTTTTTGTTCAGGTACTCCAGAATGATCCTTGTAACACTATCAGGTGGATTTATGCGATACTTTTGGTAAATCGAGGCATGGTATTTCTCCTCAAACAGCCTGTGGGCCATGGCAGTCTCCTCTCACTCAAGTTTTTTCTCAAGAGTGATTCAGCAGGTATTCAGCTCATATTCTGCTCACACTCTGGCTAATCATTCATTTAAAAAAAGAGGACAGAGAGCAATTATCTACTGAACAATCACTTGGGTAAACATTATATGCTGAATGTTATCAAATATCCTTAATGACAATGGAGGCTGGTGTAACTAGTGAGTATTTTCCTGTGTAATAAATAAGTTTATTTCCTGAATTATCACATGTTTAGAGTAGGTCAATATGAACTCATACTGGAATCAACAGATAAACTCTGTTCACTTTATTAGGAACACCTGTACATTCATGCGGTTATCTAATCAGCCAATCATTAATAAGTAAGTTTCGTCAGACAATCATAGAATAGGATAATAGTTATTTATAATGGAATAGATCTTCCAGTCCTGTTTGTTTACTATGTGTGACATACCTAGTGTATAGTGTATCTACACAATGACTGTTGATCTGTGCTTGTCCTTCAGTGTTTAGCTTCAGTGTTGGGAACACATTGATTTGAGCTTTATTTAAAGTAGTTATGGCTCCATGATAGCCACTGGAGGAAATATGGCATAAGAACCTTGCATTATAAATTTAGACATGTCCCCCAGCAAAGACACACTGCATTTGTAATTTACTTTTGGCTACAGGTAAGTTATTTGGCACAGTGCCATTATGTAGTGACTGCAATAATTATATATATAAAGCATACTGTAAATAATTTTTATAATTAGTGTACATTGTACATATATACACGATAAGGTGAACTAAACAACCTAGGATTGGATCAACATTCTAGTGACAAAAAAATAAGTAATAAGCATTTGTATTAAATATCAGCAACTGTTTTTCACGTTGGCCAAAAATGGTGAGCAAATTACGAGTCAAATAATTTCAAATCAAAGTAATGCTTTCATTGACCAATGAGAAAACCCAATCATACCTGCCTTGTAAATTTTGCTCAGTAACAGTCTCATTTGGAAATTTTATATACTTATTAAACAGACATTGTTCTAGACAAAGATTAAAAGTTTGCCTAAGCTACATAAATCAATGATTCTCTTTAGGATTAATGTATCATTGACTATTACCAAGGATTTGCTTATCAATTATCAAAACCCCTGTATTACATAAAAAACACAGTTTCCATTCATTTAAAAGAGGAACCAGGCCTGGACAGTTTTCTGTTCAGATGTCTAGAAGATCCAAAGCAATGCCTGTCTTTAAGTAAACAATAAAAGCAACTACAGACCAGCTATGACCGACATCTTAAAATGCAACATGAGACAGTTTGGTTGAGCTAATAATTTACCATAAAACCCTTACCAAGGGCAAGCCTTTACAGCCCTTAAACAACATGACAGCCCTGGATAGCAGTTTAGAGCCCTTGATCACCCTTAACAGGCAGAGTTTTACCAAGCCCTTTACAGCCCCAGGCAGCAATTGACAGCAAGTTAAAGCCATTGACAGCCCTTGATATCTCTTTAAAAACACTAGACAGCCATAGGCAGCTGCCTACATTCCAAGTCAGCATTTTAAAAGCTTTTGACAGTCAACACATTTCAATATCCTCCAAATGCCAAGAAATGCATAAATCATCGTGTCTCTTTAAACTAGAAGGAAACTGTTTAGGAATGAATGAATATAAAGATGTGCTCCTTTCTGTCTTGGATGGGTGACATTAAAATAACACTAAAAGCCTGCAATACGTAACATTATTGTTAGAGGCAGTTCTATTAATTTCAGTTTCCAGTATTTTGAATTTTTCGGATACGGGATCCTGGAGCTGTGAGGCAGCAACCCTACCCTCTGTTCCATCATACCACCAGAATACGTGTTTCAGGGCTAAAATACTCTAAATCTAGACCAGGGTCCAAATCCAAAGAATCGTTTACAAGAGGCTGAATTCCCACATAAATGGAGGCAGTCTTTTTCAATTTCATCTGTCCAGTCCTAAGACTGTATTTTCATGTTCGAGCGTGCAAATTATTCATCACATAATCAAAACACACTTTGATCATGTTTACTTATTTACATGTGCGTGAACGTTTGGCCTAATTAAATAAATTAAGGATCATAATGAAACAATAGGAACAAATATGGATAACAAGAGGATCCTGCAGATACGTGGGTGCGGGGTATTCCTAATAAGGTGCCCTGTGAGTGCATGTCAATGTCATTGTTTATGTGCTTCTTGACATCTGGTGGAGTTTGGTTCATACATAAGCTACTTAACTGTACATTTCCAGAATGGTCCCTGCCCATACCTTAACTGAACTGGCCTCATTGAATCCTCATTCAACTATCCAGCAAGTTAAACAACTTCAAATATTGACTCAAAGAACCACAAGGTGACTGATGTTCAGTGTAACTTCATCGTTTAGATGGTGTGTAACTGAAAATACAAATACATATGCTGATACAAGTTATGAATTATTAATTACTGTATCCAACTGCAAGTTATAAACTACACTCTCAAAGATGTGAAATTACTTCTGTAAAACAGCATTTCATGTTAAACAATGAGATTTCTACTGCAAAAAATGCACTTAACATAATCATGAAGAATGACTAAACTAGACAAAAAAAAAAAAAAAAAAAAAAAAAAAAAAAAAAAAAAAAAAAAAAAAAAAAAAAAAAAAAAAAAAAAAAAAAAAAAAAAAACTATATTTTGGTTAAAAAATAAAAGTTAAAAAAAAAAAAAGACAAAAAAAAAAAACAAAAAAAAATTCAAAAAAAAAAAAAAAAGGGGTTTACTACTTTTTTAAAATATCTGACAGAGATAGGACATCAAACATTTTAACGTCAACATACTGTTATAATACAATGTAAGCCTGCATGTTAAATATACCAAAAAAGACAGTTCCTCCATTCTCAACTTCTATTATGTATTAGTTTCCTAATTAACTAACAAACTGGCGAGTTGAATTTTCTCTGAGGAGTGAAATCAACAAACTGTGTTAGACATCAGCGTTCAAGGACTTGGGAACCACTTGGAAAAAAAAAAAGCTCTGTCTTGCACATAAATATAAATTCCACAAACACTGCTTTTAAGAATGATTATCTTGGACTGGATAAAGTTTGAATGTAATGTAAACATTTGTATGTAATGTTTATGTTTAGGATGTAATATTCAGAGCAAGAGTACAATTGCAACAGTTTCTTTGAATTTTACAAGTCACACATGCAAATAAAGGGTTTATTATCTTTTATAGTTTGACTATACTTCTGGACACAATTTACTATGTCTTAACATTTTGTGTGCAAATATGTGGTACATAAGGAAGATTTCTATGAATAACAGGTTTATTTAATAGTGAAAATGTGATGGCCATCATGTTAGTCCTCTCTCAATTCAGAGTGGTTCTCTTCACTGTGGTTTACATGCCAGCACACAATAGAAGTCTGTCGTGAACTCTAACTTAGTGTCAGGTGATGAGACGCCCATTTCCTCTAGAAGCCTGAAACAGAATCAAGGCTGAATGAGTCAAAATTTGTATCTATAAACACAATGTATACAAAAAAAAATCTTTCATAAGAATACATTTACTATAAAGCAGAACATTACAAGAGATGATAATATGGAAGGAATAAAACATCAACACCGTTTCATCATTGACTCTAAAAGAGCAGCTGCAGCTTGGGGATCTTTCTTAAAGTAGGTCTGACAAGAAGAGAAAGTCTCCACAAAGCCAACTGCGCCTGCAACCGTCATCTCCATCTTCAGTGGAATTCTTTCAATCCTTCCCAAGAGAGACAGATTAAAAGATTAAGACAAAAATAGTTTCACACAAGCCTTAGTGTTGACTCTGAAGTAATGTAGATTTTTACATTACATTATTTTTGGCAACATGTAAAATATGATTAAGTAAATAATGTATTTTCCTACTGTATACTGTAAACCATCACTAACTACAAGAGAAATTATTGGATCTCAGTCACTCACCTACAGGTATTATTAAAATAACTTTAACTAAGCAATCACATCTGTAATCACCCTTGCTTATGGGAAAGTGACACCAGTTGTGTGAATCACAACTTAACTGTAGCTCTTGGATAAATTACTCTCCATAAATTGGGTAATAACCCTGGCCTAAATGCACTACTGTGTTCTAATACAGCTCAGAAACAATCCTCCACACCTGAATGATAAACCCACCGATTCAAATAATATATTTTGTTTGGTGGGAATGAATACTTCATTAAACTCCAATGATCAAACTTGGTTTGTGGGTCAGACACTGAATACTGTCCACATTGTTGAACAAGAATGTAGAAGCGTCATAGTTTGGACAAGATCAACTCTCACTATAAATATAAACTCTACCCAATATGCTAGAGCTTCACATCAGGCATCTATGACCTCCTTAATTCTGACTAAACAGGAGGCAGATAGATTGAAGGCCAAATTGAACTGATTAAACTGGTGGCTTGCACCAAAATTCCTGGTGAAAGACTACAAAAGACTAAAAAAACCACACAAAGCATTGGACTGATGCTACTGCATAAGATTTGTGTTAAAATAAGAGGCTGTGCTCACACAGGTTGTCATTTGCATGTACCTCTCTTTGTCAGGGAAGGGTATAGCTTCAAATAAAGCCTGTAGTCTACTGTTGGCTATCACCACCCGAGGACTGGCATACGGTTTGATAACCTTTTTCATCTGAAGAAACAGAAACAGAATATATCATTGTATTTGATTATTATAGTAGTAAATGTATAAAAGTCATCTAGGCATTTGCATGGCAATGTATCAATACATTTTCTTTAATAGTTCAGGATTAATTTATTTATATTTGCACAAGAATGCATTAACTAAACTAATTTTGTGTTTGAGTGACAAATGCATTAACCCGGTTTGTCAATGCCATTTTTTTAAATAATTTTCCTTTGAATGAGTTCAATGTATGTTTCCAGAAGAAAAAGAATTGGTTGAGTGACCAATCACAGCTCTGAGAACATGCACTATATGCCCAGGAGTATGTGGATACTTGAGCATCAAACCCATATGTTCTTGTTGAACATTCTGTTCCAGATTTGACCTCCACTCTTCTGGGAAGGCTTTACACTAGATTTTGGAGCGTGTCTGTGGGGATTTGTGCTCATTCAGTCACAAGAGCATTAGTGAGATCAGGGATTGATGTGTGCAGTCATAGTTTCAATTCAGCCCAAAGATGTTCAGTGGGGTTGAGGTCAGGGTACTGTGCAGGACACTCGAGTTCTTCCAAACCAATCTTGGCAAGTGATGTCTTCAAAGATCCCGTTTTGTGAACAGAGCATTGTCCTGCTGGAACAGGCTTGGGCCCTTTCATTCCAGTACTAAGGGAAATCTTAAAGCTATAGCATACAAAGTCAACCTAGTCAACAGTGTGCTTTCAATTTTGTGGCAACAGTTTAGAGAAGGAACACATAAGTTTGATGTTTAGGTGTCCACATACTTTTGGCCATATATTGTATATCTTATTCCTGCCCCCAAAACCTTCATTCAACTTGACTCATGAGCAGAGCTTTGCTTCTAAAGGGAGTGAAAATGAAGCGACTCTTCACTGTGCACCCGATTCATGAGGTCACACCACCAGTCTGGATTTGGCCATCCTATTCTGGGGAACTCTGAGGGGATGCACCTGTCTAAAAGGTACTCCAAAATTTTTGACAGGCAGTGTCCTCCAGTTCTCACCTCTGCACAGATGTTGTTCAGTTTGTCACCACAGGAGCCATAATACAGGCTGAACTCGTCAGTGTAGCCCAGAAGAGCAATACAGCCATGAGGCTTCAACACACGTGCTGCCTCCTTCAGGAAACGCTCAGTATCAAACCAGTGAGCTGCAGATGCTGCAGTCAGTAAATCCACAGAACCATCAGGAAACGGCAGCTCTTCAGCTGGACCTGACCTGTGATAAGCACAATGGCAATGTTAAATGATTCAAGTGCACAATGTATAAAACATTTCCGCATGAACCCTAGAAGAGGCCACAGAAAAAGCTTCATGGCAGACCTATAGGTGATATTTGCAAACCCTGGCACTGCCCGGGCTTCCTCCACCTGGCATTCGCTGACATCAATGCCCACCACTTTCTGGAAGTGAGGGGCGAGCAGACGAGTGTTCTGTCCTGTCCCACAGCCCAGGTCCACAGCAAGCTCATGAGAAGATCCTTTCTATCAAACAAACCATATATATTTACTTATTTTGCAGACACTGATATCTAATGTGACCTATAAGTGAGCTGAACAGATGAAGGTTACGTGTCTTGCTCAATGTTGTGGCTCAGTAGCACACCCACGGTGCCAGGATTTGAGCTCACAAACTTAGGCCACTGCATTTTTTTTTGCACTGTTGCAACACTTTGCATAAATAAAGAAAAATAAAAAAAAATAGTCTTTCAATTATAACAAAAAAAGGCTGCCATATAAACAGAGAATGAGACATTCTGTACATAACCATAAGCTGTAAACAAGTGGCTCAGCTCACAAAAGATTCAAACTTATGAAGGAAACAAAGACTACTCTATTTTCATTTCACACCATTTTCTTGTCACCTCACTAAATTTACATGTAGTTCACCTTTCAGAAATATGTCTCTACATTCTATGTTTTTCAGGTCCTGTTACACCGCTACATATTTTTATTGGCATAGAAGGGAGTCAAAATAACTTCCATTTCTGCCTTTGTGCCTTTTTCCTCATTGATCCTTTCATGTTCCCAGCCGTCTGTGCACTTGAACCTTTATGGAGATTTGTGGGCGTCATTACCTGCTAATGATCTGTGTTGGGAACGGGTTCAGCAATTTAAGGGTGATCAACATATGCACACAAGTATGAAGAAAATCAAAGCCTTTTTTTCCCTAAAAGTTTTGTAATTCCAGTGTTAAATTTTGGTTCAGTGTGGCTTACGCCAACATGTAGTGTACACAACACACAAAAAGATTTATAAAATGACACACATGGTTATTATGCCATGTTTGCAAAACAATGCAGGAATGTTTGTAACCATAACCTTCTTATAAGTCGAAAATATTCCTAATGTTTTGATAATGTTCTCTGTTAGCAAGGTTTTAGCTAGTATTTTTGTCGAACATTAGCTGATGAACTGAATCAGGTGTGTTGGTGCAGGAAGGAGCCCAAACCCTGCAGTGCCGGAAGGGAGACTGAGACATATGATCTTTATTTCAAAGCCATGGTTAGTAGTATAAAATTAATGACAACAAGAATGAATATCTGTCCTACCTTTTTGTTCAGGTACTCCAGAATCAGCTCCAGAACACTATCAGGTGGATTTATGCGATACTTTTGGTAAATTGACGCATGGTGTTTCTCCTCAAACAGCCTGTGGGCCATGGCAGTCTCCTCTCACTCCAGTTTCTTCCTAAGACTGATTCAGCAGGCGTTTAGCTCATGTACTGCTCACACTCTGGCTAATCATTCATTTAAAAAAAGAGGACAGAGAGCGATTATCTACTGAACAATCACTTGGGTAAACATTACATGTTGAATGTTATCAAATATCCTTAATGACAATGAAGGCTGGTGTAACTAGTGAGTATTTTCCTGTGTAATAAATAAGTTTATTTACTGAATTATCACATGTTTAGAGTAGGTCAATATGAATTCATACTGGAATAGTAACTTTAGTCCTGTTTGTTTATCAACAGATAAACTCTATCCACTTTATTAGGAACACCAGTACACTCATGCAATTTTCTAATCAGCCAAGCATGTGGCAGAAGCACAATGCCTCACACTTCCAGGGTCCGGGGTTCGAGTCCCACCAGGGCCATGTGTGTGCATGGTTTGCATGTTCTCCCTGTGCTGCGGGGGTTTCCTCCGTGTACACCGGTTTCCTCCCCTGGTCCAAAGACAGAGTGTCCAAAGTGTCTGTAGTGTATGAATGGATGTGTGAGTGTGCCCTGCAATGGACTGGCTCCCTGTCCAGGGTGAACCCTGCCTTGTGCCCGATGCTCCCTGGGATAGGTTCCAGGTTCCCCGTGAACCTGAAAAGGAGTAAGTGGTAGAAGATGGATGGATGGACTGCATGACTGTGCAGGTGTACAGGTGTTCGTAATAAATTGGACAGTGAGTGTATATTGAATTGTTGTACCTGACCCTCTGACCTGAATTTATTACACATAACTTTATGTATGGACTGTAATGTTTGGATTTCTTTCAATCTGGATTTCTTGAGTTAATACCAAAGTCTGGTGAACATTTCATGTGAATCGTCTCATTGGAAATATATTTACTGACATTTTTTTGACACGGTCAATACTTATTTCCCCCATTGTAGTTATACTACATATAAAAGAACTATAATTTGTTACATTTATGAAATTATAGAACAACAAAAAATTGCTGTTTTGAACTGGTTATAACAAAGGAAAACACCAAATTCTTATGAAGAGGAGAAAAAAATTCTTCTCCTGTCATACTTGGTGCCCCAGCAGTAGCCACTGACACCATGTGGGTGGTGTTTATTCCTTTGACTTTTAAACAATTCACCACAGCATCATAAATGTCCTCCCCCAGTGTTTGGCCTTTTAGTGATATCAACGCAATGATTTCTTTCTGTGGCCTATCAGAGTTCACATACCTGCATAACGGCGCTGTCTGCTCAGTATCGTTTACATCACTTGACTCATCACAAGCGATTGAGTATTCTGGAGCTGAAACAATGTCCTCAACCTGTTGACTGGTGATGTTTGCTGCCATCTTAATGGTCCTGTCCTTGACAGTATTTGCAGAGAGAGGCATATCTGTAATTTTCTGAACAATTTCATGTTTGTTTTTGATACTTTTTGTTTGTTTGAATGATTCATGTATTCTTCGTCTTTGAACAGCTTTTCCGTGCCTTACTGTCTCCTGAGCTGCCACAAAACTAGCAGCAGTATTTGAGTTTGGAGACTTGATCCACTTCTTGAAAATATATTTTCTCTGCTTAGCTTTGAGAGGTTTTTAGTTAAAACCTCAGTCGCAGGTTGCCGAGCCTTGGTTTAGGTAAATGTTAGCTAGTTCCATGCTAATGTAATGTAATTAAGTTAGCTTAGCTCAACCGAAACGAAATGTAAAAAAGGAAGATCATAAAATGGTCTTATTATTTCTTATTCAAGTGTGTGTGTGTGTGTTGTTTGTGTGTGTGTTTGTGTGTGTGTGTGTGTGTGTGTGTTTTCAGCACCTGTAACTCTCAGACTCCGTTACTCTCCATCCTAACCTCATTATATCTCAAAATCTGACCAGCGTAAGATTTCAGCATGATTTCAAGTGGACATCCGATGTACACTGCCCAACACAGTATTTCCTATACTCAAATGTGAGGCAGCGAAAAAACGTGAAAGAAAGTGAAAGTAAATTAAACATGGCAAATGGCAACACTGTAGGCAGCAATTTGTACAAATGTAAGTGTAACATTGTTAGTTAAAATACATCTGTAGAATGATATTTTTAAGCAAAATGATAGACTATTGATTGATTGACAAAGGCACTTACTACTGTACTTTGCAATGTAACTTAAATTCGCAACTGTACACATCAACTGATAATATGGTGGATTGTTCACATTTATCCGTTAAAAAACATGCATGTACAGTATTCACATATATATTCGAAAACAATGTATTGTCGACTTTTTAATTGATTTAGGCATGGATAAAAATGCTAGGCTTCTAATAATGAGCAGGAGTGCCAATGGCCATCTCTTTTCTTGGGACAGAAAAATTTCAAGATTATTTGTTTTCATGACTTACAACCCCAATTCCAAAAAAGCTGGGACAATGTGTACAATGTAAATAAAAACAAAAAGCAATGATTTGCAAATGTCATAACAACCCCTATGTTATTCAAAATAGAACATAAAAAACATATAATATGTTTAAACATACCATTACGAGTAAATGTACCATTTTAAGAAATAAAATAAGGTAATTTTGCATTTGATGGCCGCAACACTTCTCAAAAAAATTGGGACGGTGCAGCAAAAGGATGGAAAAGTAAGTGTTACTATAAAGAAACAGTTGTTGGAACATTTTGCAGCTATTTTGGTTCATTGGCAACAATTCAGTAAAATAATTGGGTATAAAAAGAGTATCTTAGAGTCTTTTTAGTAAAATTGAAAATGCTGTTAGAATTGAATGCTTCTCATGACTAAGTAGCCTATATACAGTTTTTATGGAGCTACATATTTTGATAAGAAGTGTAAGATGTGAGAGGTGATTTGCGCATTTAGCTGTAATTCCCTACAGATCCACAGATTCCCTACAGATCCCGCTGTTTCTAAAATGTGTATGGCTCTACACATGAATCAGAGCTTGTGTGTAAGCCCTAGAGACTCTTGTATGTGAAAATCAGCTGGAGATGAGTGGTTTATGAAATACTCAAACCAGAGAAATGAGCGAAAAATGCTCGCTAAAATCCTTCTACTCATTTAGAAGTACCATACGAGCATCAGCGTGGTCAATGCCTTTGAATAAATTCAAGTAAATAAATAAATAAATGCATTTTAGCGACAAAAGTCAACTTTCTGGTGATAATCAGACCAGCAGGTAGTGTTTTCACGAATGCACAGAGATGGTCACGTTATGACTCCAAACCCCTGCAGTGTCAGTCGCACTGGTTGATGCTGAAGATGAAGACGGATCACGGTCTGAATCAGGAGAGTTTGTGTCACTATCAGTTTCGGTTTCAACATCGCCTGAACTTTCACTGCTGACACTATCTAGAATCCTCGCTCTCGCCTGCCTCATAACTGTGTATGTTTTCTTTTTTTTGACTGTTTTAGATGTACCTGTGTTCACTGTAGGTGTATCTTTAGCTGGAACACGATTAGCTTGTCGCTTTGGCATTTTTAGTTAACTTCTACTATTACACCAATATTCACGCTTGGATCTTCATCTAATGACGACGTAATAACGTAATCATGTCGTGACGTCATGACGTCATCAACCTTCCGGGTCAAAAAATAATAATTAAATAAGTAAGGAATCATAGCAGAGTAATGCCGGTATACCGGCCTCACGGTGATAACGTTTACACTGTAAAGCCACTATATCGGCCTTATGGGGATTTGGCATAGATGACCAAGCTGGTATATTGTCCTTACGGGAATAGATCAAAGACAGGCAAGCCGGTTTTTCGGCTATATGGGGTAAGAGGGGTAAAGGTGCATTAGGTAAGATTAGGTCTCTAACAGTTAGGTGTGTTTAACATTTGAATGATTCCCGCCCATTCAAGCGCTGAGCTACGTGGGCCTCTGGCTGGAGCTCGATTGGTGAGACCACCTCATGGGTCTCAGGTTTGAGCTCTGAGGTCACCACGTTGTCTTCTGGCTGAAGCTCGGCGGGTGAGACCACCTCATGGGTCTCAGGTTTGAGCTCTGAGGTCACCACGTTGTCTTCTGGCTGAAGCTTGGCGGGTGAGACCACCTCATGGGTCTTAGGTTCGAACTTGGGTTCTGAGGTCGCCACGTTGTCCTCTGGCTGAAGCTCGGCGGGTGCTTTCTTGTGTAGCTGTTTGCGCTTATGCCATCTGCTCTTGAAGCATCCCCTTGAGCAGAAAAATGCTTCCTGGAGAAATAGCTTCTTGCATGTAGTACACCGCAGCGGATCCTCTTTCCGGCAGCCTTCAGCCATACAGGTCGGTGCCACCTCCACCACACTGGCCAGAACCTGAAGCGGAGCTTCCCATGCTACCCGATCCATTTACATTTACATTTACATTTATTCACTTAGCAGACGCTTTTATACAAAGCGACTTACAAAACGAGAAAAAAATACAACCAAAGCGATATATATCAAGCAGAGAACAATACAGGAAGTGCTATTATACAAGATTCATTAATTGAGTTCCAGAGGAAGCAAAGTGCACAGAGTAGAGGTGTAAGTGCAATTTAAAAAAAAAAAATGTATTATTATGAGTTGGTTAGGTGTTGATGGAAGAGGTGGGTCTTTAAGCAGTTTTTTGAAGATGGTGAAAGATTCTGCGGTCCTGATTGAGATTGGAAGTGCATTCCACCACTGAGGAACAGTTTGCGTGAAGGTTCTGGAAAGGGACCTTGCGCCACTCTGAATGGTAACTACTAAACGTCAGATAATAGACGTGGAGTGGCAGGTCAGCCTTGTTCGACACATTGACTCCCTTCAACAGTTTATCCAGGATGTAGCTCAGCCCTGGATCCCCAAAATCTTTCAAAAATAGTTCCATAAACTGCTTACTGTTCTCCAGTCCCCAGGATCCCGTGGCTGCTAAACGCTGCGCCCAATGGCGAGTTGGGCCAAAAAACCGGGACACTATGAACCTTATCCATTGCCTCTTGCTGGGCTTAGTGTCCGTTAAGCTCAAAAAATATGTCTGGCAGTCAACCAGAAAATAGTCCGGGTAGAGAAAAAACCCATCAAACCGATCTGGGAGATCCATGAAAGTCTCATGCGGAAATTGGATCGAATCAAAGGCGGGGATGGTTTGCGTAGCATGAAGTCTCTCTCATTCTTCTGCTGCATCCATGATATTCTATCAAGTAGCGAGACGTAAGGGAGATAGGACGGATGCAAATGCAGTTTAACAGTTTTATTAAAGAGAGACACAGGCAGGTAAATCCAAATCTTGATCCAAAAACTTAATCCAGAAACATGCAAAGGTCAGGCGATCAGCAAACAGGCATAAATTGGGCAAGGCAGGAATCAATGTCGTGGTCACGGAAAACAGGGTCGAGATACAAAACAAGAAACATAAACTTTAATTTTGACCTGGGAGCGGAAAACCAGCATGGACTAAATGCACTAATCTAACAAGGAAATATAACATGGACAATAACTAAGACTATGACTATGACTATCTATTGTATAGAATCTATACTAATCTAATACTCCACACCGTGTGCTGGGAAGTGCGTGGTATATATACAAACAAAATCTTTAAGTGCTGACGGCTGACACACGCTTAAACAATCTAGACACACGCTTAAACAATCTAGACACACGCTTAAACAATATCCAATGACAGAACAGGGAGGAGACATAACAGAAACATAACAAAAGCACGTGTCCATAGTAAACAATGTGATGGTTGTCAACATACGAAGAGCAGGCGCTCGCGCACCTAGCTCGTGCACGCGTGCCTATACAATGGTTGACAGGAAGAACATCCAAACACAAACAAATATTAAAGACCAGAATTCAGTTTTCCAAGTGGATTAATACACTTGTGCTAAGGCCATGATTAATCTGTGTGGTTTTTTTTTGTTTTGTTTTGTTTTTTTAATGTCCTAAATATCTTCCAGGTTATTTGCACAAGTAAAGAATTTTTAACAAATACTGCTGCCCCTTTAAGTAGGTGTTAAGTGCTGTTCCTGATGTAAGTGATGACTGTAACAGGTCATACCTGTCTCTTTAAAACTCCTCCTATTGAGGAAGTGCAGAATCTGAGACGACTGCGGTCCTTCATAAACAGCCTGCAGTGTTCTGCTCTGGTGAGATTAGATTTATTCTCAGTTTATGGAGAAATCTGAGTCTCATTTTCAGCACTGTGAAAGGAAGTGAAATCTAACTGGACCTACTAAGTCATCTGTTTGGAAACATTTGAGCTGAACTCTGAGCATTGGGACTGGAGTGAACAACAACAGCAGAATTAAATGGCTTCTAAGTTTTCAGAGGAGGATTTCTCCTGTCCTGTGTGCTGTGAAATCTTCCAGGATCCTGTTCTCATGCACTGCAGTCACAGTGTGTGTAAACTTTGTTTGCAGCAATTCTGGGAGGCCAAAGAATCCAGAGAATGTCCTGTTTGTAGGAGAAAGTCGTCTCTGCCTGAACCTCCCAAAAATCTGGCCTTAAAGAACCTGTGTGAGACTTTCTTACAGGAGAGAAGTTGGAGATCTTTATCAGGGTCTGAAACAGTCTGCGGTCTGCACAGTGAGAAACTCAAACTCTTCTGTCTGGACGATCAACAGCCGGTGTGTGTGGTGTGTCAGACTTCAAGAAAACACACCAACCACAAGTTCTGCCCCACTGATGAGGCAGTAACAGACTGTAAGGTAAATAATATGTACCTGTGATGTCATATGTCACATGTAAACAAATGCTGTTGTCTATAATTATTAAAATTACTTTGTAATAAATTTATTTAAACTGAAGTAGAATAATATCTGAAACACAGAGCCTCCATGCAGTGTGTTTATTTGTTTCAGGAGAAGCTCAAATCTGCTCTGAAGCCCCTACAGGAGAAATTGAAGATCTTTAAAGACTGTAAACTGAACTGGAGTCGGACTGCAGAACATATAAAGGTTAGAAACAATAACATGATTTTGATATTATAATTATATTTTCATCATTGCATAATCAGTTATTTTTCATCTGATTTGCTCTTCAATGCAGATTCAGGCCCAACACACAGAGCAGCAGCTTAAGGAGGAGTTTGAGAAGCTCCACCAGTTTCTACGAGATGAAGAGGCAGTCAGGATCGCTGCACTGAGAGAGGAAGAGGAGCAGAAGAGTCACACGATGAAGGAGAAGATTGAGAAACTGAGCAGAGACATATCATCTCTTTCAGACACAATCAGAGCCATAGAAGAAGAGATGAGAGTTGAAGACGTCTCGTTCTTACAAGTGAGGATCATTTAGTCAGTATTTATACTGTGAGAAAGTGAAACTTCTTTCCATCATCAGAAACGTGACATTTCAGTGGTGTAAAAATGTCAATCATATCCACTGATATTTGTGTTGATGTTTTACAGAACTACAAGGCCACAGTGAAAAGGTGAGTGATGTAGTTCCTGTCTCACTCGTTCTCTGTGTTTCTGAATCCAAACCCACTCGACACTGACTCCTGAATGTTTTTGAAGAGCTCAGTGCACACTGCAGCATCCAGAGATGTTTTCAGGAGAACTGATCCATGTGGCAAAACATCTGGCCAACCTGAAGTTCAGAGTCTGGGAGAAGATGCAGCACACTGTCCAATACAGTAAGACTCTTTCTTTCTTTGAGCAAGTGTGTGTGTGTGTGTGTGTGTGTGTGTGTGTGTGTGTGTGTGTGTGTGTGTGTGTTAAACATTAATAATTTTTTTGTTGTTCTTTTCCCTTTCATTTTTCTATATTTGTCAGTAACACAAATATGGTCTTTATTATGACAATTAATTTGTGTAATATTATTATTATTAGTATTACATATGTGTCCATCTTTCCTTCTGAACTAATGTAGCATATGATGTAGTATATTTTGAAAGGCTTCTATTGCCATCAGACAGTTCAGTGTTTGAAGTGTGATCAGAGGGACTGAGTGAAGAAATGGTGCGTTGCAGTGGCTTACAAAAGTTTTAGAGTTGCAACTGTTATAAAGATTGTTTACATTTGTAATTGAAGCACACCCCAAAAAGGGCACACGGCATGTCGTTAAGGTATATATGCTTATTGATTAATTTTGTAATTACAGTTATCATTTCTTTGGTTTAGGTAAATGTTAGCTAGTTCCATGCTAACATAATGTTTAAGTTAGCTTAGCTCCATAGAATCTAAATGTAAAAAGGGAAGATAATGAAATGGAAAAGCTGTACAGTGACAACGGGTTTTCTTTTGTAGCTTTTTTCTTATTCTTGTGTGTATGTGTGTGTGTGTATGTGTGTGTGTGTGTGTGTGTGTGTGTGTGTTTTTCAGCACCTGTAACTCTGGACCCCAACACTGTTCATCCTAACCTCATTGTATCTGATGATCTGACCAGTGTGAGACTCGGTGATGAGAAACAGAATCTTCCTGATAATCCAGAGAGATTTGATAATAAATGGTGCTGTATCCTTGGCTCTGAGGGCTTTAACTTAGGAACACATTGCTGGGATGTTGAAGTTGGAGACTGTACATTCTGGTTTCTGGGTGTGATGACAGAATCTGCTCAGAGGAAGGGGATTGTATTATTCAGAAGTGGAATCTGGTGTGTGGCGTATAATAAAGGTAAATACAGAGCAGTTTCTACACCATATCCAGAGACTCTCCTCTCAGTAGCACAGAAACTCCAGAAGATCAGAGTGCAGCTGGACTGGAACAGAGGAAAGCTGTCATTCTCCGACCCACTGACTAACACACTCATACACACTTTCACACACAGATTTACTGACAAATTACTGCCATTCCTATGTGTTTTTGGTAAAGAATCTCCTCTAAAGCTCCTCCCACTTCAGTGCTCTGTAAGAGTAAATCAGTTCAGTTAGAGCTGATATTGTTTTATTCTAGTTCATTAATGAAATATTGCAGATTAAAAGATTCATATTCTTTGCGAAAGTTTGTTTTTAGAGAATCACTGAACAGTTTATTGTGAATAGCTTTATGAAGTTCTATGACATTATTTCGACTCACCTTGTCAATTAAACCAAAATAATATGAAAACTGGAAATATTGATAGAATATCTTGTTCTGAGTATCAAAATATAATAAGATAGACTAAGATAATATATCAAAATAATGATATATTTATGTGAAATTAAAGTGATTTTCAGTTAAAATTATGACCCACTTTGATGAAATGAAAAGTTATTAAGTCAAAGTAATGTGATATTACATTCTAATAACTACACATCACTTTTCATTTCAACTTTCACTTCAGAGCTTCAACATACAAAAAAACACTGGATGAAAATCAAAATAATTGTGTGAGAGTGTGTTTAAATGTAGAATTAGAAATCTTTAATAGATTATTTAATATATGTATTTTAAATCATTTTAAATAAATTGAGACTTTGAACGCATGTCTTTACTGTATTTGTACTTGTTAGAACTATGCTGTGTGACAATAACAGTTGCAGGAGAGAGTATATTTTTTAAAACAGTCAGGTAGACAAATTCAAATTGAAACGTAATATCAAGGTCAAAAAACAGGTGTAGGTCAGGCGAGGCACTATCAACATAAACTGGGCTGAACCAAGATAACAAACAAAGGAAATCAAGGCTCGGTCATTGTCAAAGGCAGATGCACAATCTGAACAGAATGAAGGTCTATCTTTGATAGTGTGTGTGTGTGTGTGTGTGTGTCTTCAATAGTCTAATGGTTGTGAACGTGTATGTGGTTGTGGGTTCTGAGTAGTGTAGTCTAGAGCGTAGAGGTGGGCATGTCTGTAGGCTGCAGTGTATTCTGGGTAACTGAGTTGACCTGACATGCTGTTAATCTTGGGTGAAATGTTTAGCTGCAGGTCTGTGTTACCAGTGGTACCAATACTATTTTACGTTTTTTAAGTACGAAGCACCAAGTAAACACATTTGCATGAAAAAGAATTTGGCACAGCTACAAATATTTGCTCGTTAGCTGACATTATCAAATCATCAAAATAATGTTAAAAAATCACTGCTCTCCGAGCTTTTCATCTAGCACTGAACCCTGCAGTAAGTTGTCCATCTGAGTAAAGAAGTGCACTGTTTATGCTCCGCTTGCTCTGTGGGTGGATTTCATTTAAAATGAGTGACTGGCTAACCTTAACAAGCTACTTGGAGTGTGATCATACAGTCAACAGTCATACAGTCAACTAATTGTTATAAAATAAGATAATATATGTGCCGCAAATGATTACATGCTCTGAATGGGCAAGAGATTTCCACTCCTGACTGAATGTGACTGTTCAAATTATACACGACAGCAGTCAATCAGGCATTTTAACGAAGTTTCCCAATGTTGATTCTGGGCCTCTCTGACAGATCTGATTAAGCCTATGTGCTCTATACATGTGAGACTATAGTGTCCTAAACTTTTTGAAAATACATTTGCAATCAGGCATGTCACAATTAGGAGCATTTGTGCACAATCATAGATTGTACTGCTTTATTAAACATGTGATAAACTATGACATGTTTAATTTGTGTAATGTTTATTATTATTATTATTATTATTATTATTATTATTATTATTATTATTATTATTACTACATGTGTCTATCTTTCCTTTTGAACTCATGTAATGTAGCAGAACGTATATTTTGAGGCTTCTATTGCCATCAGACAGTTCAGTGTTTGAAGCGCGATCAGATCAGAGACTTGACTCCGTAGTCCTGTGGTTAGGCTGTCTAGTTACTGAGTTCAAGGAAACCTTGGTTTGAAACTGCCTCTAGTGACTGAATATGCTAAGCGGTTGTAATCTTATGTAGTAATTTAAGGTAGTGTTAAATTACAAGAGCTTCAATAACTAATAGATGATAATCGATTATGAAAATCGTTTTCAATGAATCTCATTATTGATTAGTTGGTCTGCATGGGGCATGTTTACTCATTACGTTACTTCTCTTCCAAAACACGCTTTGGGGTAAATACTAAAGTTGTGTCCCAAATGACATACTCTACACTTACACTATGCATTATGTACTCTACTATGCAGTGTATGCATTTTAGAAGGGTAATATCATCTAAAATGGAACACTAGCGGGTTTTTTTTTTTACTAACTCTAAGTATATGTTGCTTCCTATTCGGTGGTGCATGACGTCACATGCACGTAATGCGATGCCACTAGGTTTAGCCTAATGCCCAGTCACCGACAATTAATTCTTCAGTTTACTTTTATCTCAGTGTTACCTTTTATTCCCATGACGTCAGTCACCATCAGATGGAGGTGAAATTTTCACGTGACCGAGGAAGAAACTGTCCTCTAAGTCCTCTAAAGCAGGGAAGCATTTCATATTAAAAACCGTGGAGAAGATCTAACTTTATAAAGTTGAGTTTGTGTAGCACGGAAGCACGATAGTGATGTTGTCGCGAGTTGCATAAAAGGTTTAGTTTAAGTTTATTGTCATTATTGTCACTAAATGCTGTATATACCACAAAAATAGTGACAAAAAATTTGCCTGTCATTTGTATCTGTCATTTCTGTGTCCAGACTGTGCCCCCTGATAGAGCGTGGGACAAAACTTACATCTAAACTTCAGGCTTCGCTTCAAGTCTCTTTTTAGAAACACTTTCTCTCTGAGTACTAGGCAAAGATTATCCAACTCATATTCCTGTAATCAGTCTGGTAACAGCGTTCGTGCGCCATCTAGCGGTAACAAGTCCAAATTATAAAATACAACCCATAGTAAAAATGATGAAATCACCACTTTTAGGGTGTTTTCACAAATAGTTCATATTAAAAGAACCGAACCCAGTTTATTTAAAGTGAACCAGAAGGGGAACCAGTCGAAAGTGACCTTTTGTTCACAATACAGTGGACTCAAAAGAGAACCCAGTTCTTTTTTTTGGTCCTCTTCAGCAATGAATTGATCTCAGATCCTTTCTTATTCACACCACAACTTCATAAGAACTCAGACTCCAGCTTGCACCCAATATTTCATCCATCATCATCATAGAAGGGCCAGTAATCCTTCACTTTAGCAGACTAAAAGATTTAGTCGCATTTTCTCACAGGTGCTCATGTACTGCTGTTGTAGGGTTTTTTTTTTTTTTTTGTTTTTTTACTTTTATCAGGCATTGTAGTGCAGTTCTGTTATAGCCACTTTCATTTTTTGAGAAAACAAAACACTCATGTTCTTATATGTTGAGGATAGTTGGTGTTTAATGCAATGCGCTTTCCAAATTTCAAGAAGCTCTTCTCCTGAGACCACACAGTCTCATGACCTGACATGCTGAAACGTTTCGTGTTGTTTCCAGCATTGACAGAACGTGGCTGCAGGTATGGCAAGCCTCGCAGTTACACCTGATGAAACGAAATGCAAAGGGGACCGGGACCTCATTGCTTTCACATATCACAAAGAAATCGAACCACAAACAAACTGTACCTAGACAACCTCCGGAGGTGGTCAGAGTACGGTTCTCTTTTGGGTCCTTTTATGGGGGTCTGAAATCACTTGGTTTGCTCACATATATATGCTGAACTGCTCTGAGAGCATTTGGAGAAAAAAAAAATGTCCCTTCAACTTCTTTCATATGTTAGTTTCCTAATGAACTAACTGCCAAGATGAATTTTCTCTAAGCAGTGAAATCAACAAACTCTGTTGGACATCAGCATTCCAGGACTTGGGAACCACCTGATTAAAGGTTCTGACTTGCACCTAAATATAAATTCAACACACACTGCATTTAAGAATGATTATCTTGGACTGGGTAAAGTTTAAATGTAATGTAAACATTTGTATGTAATATTCATATGCAGAATGTAATATTCAGAGCAAGAGAAACTGCTCCAAGTCACACATGTAAAATGAATGTTTTATTAGCTTTTATAGTTTGACTATACTTCTGGACACACTTTAGTCTCAACATTTTGTGTGCAAATATGTGGTCCATAAAGATTTCTATGAATAATAGGTTTATTTAATAGTGCACAAATGTGATGGTAAATGGCCATGAAAAATATGCTGCGACCATCATGTTAGTCCTCCCTCAATTCAGAGTGGTTCTCTTCACTGTGGTTTACATGCCAGCACACAATAGAAGTCTGTCGTGAACTCTAACTAAAAAAAAAGCTCTGTCTTGCACATAAATATAAATTCCACAAACACTGCTTTTAAGGATGATTATCTTGGACTGGATAAAGTTTGAATGTAATGTAAACATTTGTATGTAATGTTTATGTTTAGGATGTAATATTCAGAGCAAGAGTACAATTGCAACAGTTTCTTTGAATTTTACAAGTCACACATGCAAATAAAGGGTTTATTATCTTTTATAGTTTGACTATACTTCTGGACACAATTTACAATGTCTTAACATTTTGTGTGCAAATATGTGGTACATAAGGAAGATTTCTATGAATAACAGGTTTATTTAATAGTGAAAATGTGATGGCCATCATGTTAGTCCTCCCTCAATTCAGAGTGGTTCTCTTCACTGTGGTTTACATGCCAGCACACAATAGAAGTCTGTCGTGAACTCTAACTTAGTGTCAGGTGATGAGACGCCCATTTCCTCTAGAAGCCTGAAACAGAATCAAGGCTGAATGAGTCAAAATTTGTATCTATAAACACAATGTATACAAAAAAAATATCTTTCATAAGTATAAATTTACTGTACAAGTATATCACAAGAGATGATAATATGGAAGGAATAAAACACCAGGGCATGCTGTTATAGGGAAATAATCAACAATGAGGTGGTATGATGGTGTTTGGTTTATTATCCTACAACAGCACGTACCATTTTATATCTTACATTATATTCATTGGATTATTGAATAAAAAATTATATTGTACTTTTTATCTGTTTATACTTGCATTTAATGTTTTGAAATGTCCTCAAGACAAGCTACTGTTACCATATTACACCAATTATATAAAACTACATAATATATTGAATTATTAGTAAACTGGTTACCGTTTCATCATTGACTCTAAAAGAGCAGCTGCAGCTTGGGGATCTTTCTTAAAGTAGGTCTGACAATAAGAGAAAGACTCCACAAAGCCAACTGCACCTGCAACCGTCATCTCCATCTTCAGTGGAATTCTTTCAATCCTTCCCAAGTGAGACAGATTAAAGGTTAAGACAAAAATAGTTTCACACAAACCTTAGTGCTGACTCTGAAGTAATGTAGATTTTTACATTACATTATTGTTGGCAACATGTAAAAGATGAATGAGTAAATAATGTATTTTCCTACTGTATACTGTAAACTATCAATAACTATTTGCCATCAATAAATAATTGTACCTCAGTCACTCACCTACAGGCATTATTAAAATAACTAACTAAGTAATCACATCTGTAATCACCCTTGCTTGTGGGAAAGTGACACCAGTTGTGTGAACCAGAACTTGTATTGAAAGTGACACCAGTGAACTGTAGCTCTTGGAAGAATTACACATATACAGAGCTTCTTTGTTGCTGCACAATTTTTAAATATCCATCCTTAAATTGGGTAATAACCCTGGACTGTGTTCTAATACAGCTCAGAAACAATCCTCCACACCTGAATGATAAACCCACCGATTCAAATAATATATTTTGTTTGGTGGGAATGAATACTTCATTAAACTGCAATGATCAAACTTGGTTTGTGGGTCAGACACACACAAACGCACAGTGAGAGCGGCTGTTCGAGAAAACCAGGTTAGCCCGAAATCGTCAAAGTTGATTAACCTGGATTGCCTGCACCTGCCAGGCGGGTTACTTAAGGCCAGCTAGTTACAATGCTGCGTAAAAAGGCAAAATTATATTATTAAATGATCACTCTACAGTTAGATATTTAGCAATATAATAACACAGTTAAGGCCCAGACATAAACCACAGTGAAATTTTGTTGCTGAAGCAGAAGTTATTTTGACTCATTGGGAAGGCTTTCCACTAGATTTTGGAGCATGGCTTTAGGGATTTGCTCATTCAGCCACAAGAGAATTAGTGAGGTCAGGTACTGATGTTGGGTGAGCAGGCCTGGGTGCAGTCAGCGTTCCAGTTCATCTCAAAGATGTTTGGTGAGGTTGAGGCCAGGGCTCGTCCATCCTTTATACCCCAGCATGTCATTTAATTAAATGAGTAGTTTTATTTGTCTACATTTATGGGTTTAGATTGGCATGCTTTTCTCAATGATACTATTAGTCCTAGTCAACAAGCACAAGTATGTATTTTTTGATAACGTGATCGAGTATATACAGTGGGAGAAATAAGTATTGGATGAGTCAACATTTCTTTTTCAGTAAATATATTTACAATGAGGCTATTCACATGAAATTTTCACCAGACATCAGTATTAACTCAAGAAATCCAGAGATATAAAGAATTCACAACATTAAAGTCCATAAATAAAGTTGTGGAATGACACAAAAAAAAGTACTGGACACGCTAACTGAAATTAATTTAATACTTATTGGAGAAGCTGTTGTTTGTAAAGACAGCTTCAGGACACTTCCTGTATGAAGAAATTAATCAGCCGCAGTATTCAGGTGTGATTTTGGTCCATTCTTCTAAACATATTATCTTTAAATCTTGTTCAATTTGATTCAAGTCAGGTGATTGACTGGGTCGTTCTAACACCTTGATTTTTTTTTTATTTGAAACCAATTGAGATGTGAGCAGTGGAGTGCATTGCATATTGTTTTCTCTATGACAATGGCACCTGCTGCCTCCAAGTGTTTCGGGAGCTCTTTCTGATTGGTCATTGGCTCTGGGCTACTCTTCTGACTATTCTTCTGACTCCCTGGTCAGAAATCTTGCAAGGAGCTCCTGTGCGTGGCCGGTTGATGACGCAGAGATGGTGCTTCCACTTGTGGATAATGGCCCCAATGGTGCTTACTGGAGGATTCAGAAGTTTTGAAATACGTCCGTATCCGATTCCATCAATATGTTTCGCAACAATAAGGTTGTGAAGGTCTTGGGAGAGCTCTTTGCTTTTACCAGTCACGAGATGTTACTTGTGTGACACCTCGGTAACGAAAAGCCTTTTTTATAGACCATCAATTTACTAAACAACTGATATAAATTGTACAGATAGGGGGTATAATTACTTACGGATTTCAGCTGGTTCCCTGCCTTGGAGAACTGCTTTTTCTTAGCACGTCATTTCACTTTATTACACATAACTTTAGACTTTAATGTTGTGAATTCTTTATATTTCCGGATTTCTTGAGTCACTACTGAAGTTTGGAGAAAATTTCATGTGAATAGCCTCCTTGTAAATATATTTAATGAAGAAAAAAAATGTTGATGAATCCAATACTTATTTTCCCTCACGTATAAGTGTCTGAACACTTTTCTGCTAAAAGCTGTAAACGTTATAAAAAATAAGCAATTGACTATAAAAGTGCAGTAATTCATGCATATTCTATGATCTGAAGTCAATCAAGGTTCACACTAGAGTTAGGCTTCTTATATGCATAAGTTTGCACACACTCAAGAGCATAAGTAGGATACAAACATTTTTAGGAAATTTCATTAATACAAAATTTCTCATGTAAGTAAACACGTGCAAGCGATTTACAAATATCTTTTTGTACATAGTGTAATAAATGAGGCTCATTGTCTATTTATTCAGAACATAATTTGATCCTGATTTGACTCATCTTATGCATTATGGCTTGTGAACAGTAGATTTGAGATGCAGGCTGATGCAGAGAACAGAATTATAGTGCTTCTGCAGCTCGGTGCATTCTGCATAATTTAATCTAATAATTTATTAAATAATAAAGTAAATTAGTAGCCACTTTTTCTCCTCCATACTCAATAAATTTATGTTATTTATATGCAGGCTTGCAAAAAGATTTTTCACTGGACGTTTTTCTGAACAATGAATTTTCTTAAATGTTGTCCATTTTCAGCCTCGACCCATCCTGTCCCAAACATGCATTTTTATTCATTTTTTGCTTGGTTTAATTCTGTGCAATCTGAAACAAAATCAAAAGTATCTAGTTAACTCAGAAAAATGAATAATAAGGATTAATTCTGACTAAACAGGAGGCAGATAGATTGAAGGCCAAATTGAACTGATTAAACTGGTGGCTTGCACCAAAATTCCTGGTGAAAGACTACAAAAGACTAAAAAAACACACAAAGCATTGGACTGATGCTACTGCATAAGATTTGTGTTAAAATAAGAGGCTGTGCTCACACAGGTTGTCATTTGCATGTACCTCTCTTTGTCAGGGAAGGGTATAGCTTCAAATAAAGCCTGTAGTCTACTGTTGGCTATCACCACCCGAGGACTAGCATACGGTTTGATAACCTTTTTCACCTGAAGAAACAGAAACAGAATATACCATTGTATTTGATTATTATAGTAGTAAATGTATAAAAGTCATCTAGGCATTTGCATGGCAATGTATCAATACATTTTCTTTAATAGTTCAGGATTCATCCATCCATCCATCTTCTACCGCTTACTCCTTGTTCAGGGTCGCGGGGAACCTGGAGCCTATCCCAGGAAGCATCGGGCACAAGGCGGGGTACACCCTGGACAGGGTGCCAGTCCATCGCAGGGCACAATCACATACTCACATTCATACACTACGGACACTTTAGACATGTCAATCAGCCTACCATGCATGTCTTTGGACTGGGGGAGGAAACCCCCGCAGCACGGAGAGAACATGCAAACTCCGCACACACGGCCCCGGCGGGAGTCAAACCCCGGACCCTGGAGGTGTGAGGCGTGCCACCATGCACCACCGTGCGCCCTAGTTCAGGATTCATTTCTTTAGATTTCTGCAGGACACCGATCTTGGCAAACCATGTCTTCATAGTTCCTGTTTTGTGCACAGGGCATTGTCCTGCTGGAACAGGCTTGGGCCCTTTCATTCCAGTACAAGGGGAAATCTTAAAGCTACAGCATACAAAGTAAACCTAGTCAACAGTGTGCTTTCAATTTTGTGGCAACAGTTTAGAGAAGGAACACATAAGTTTGATGTTTAGGTGTCCACATACTTTTGGCCATATATTGTATATCTTATTCCTGCCCCCAAAACCTTCATTCAACTTGACTCATGAGCAGAGCTTTGCTTCTAAAGGGAGTGAAAATGAAGCGACTCTTCACTGTGCACCCGATTCATTAGATCACACCACCAGTCTGGATTTGGCCATCCTATTCTGGGGAACTCTGAGGGGATGCACATGTCTAAAAGGTACTCCAAAATTTTTGACAGGCAGTGTCCTCCAGTTCTCACCTCTGCACAGATGTTGTTCAGTTTGTCACCACAGGAGCCATAATACAGGCTGAACTCGTCAGTGTAGCCCAGAAGAGCAATACAGCCATGAGGCTTCAACACACGTGCTGCCTCCTTCAGGAAACGCTCAGTATCAAACCAGTGAGCTGCAGATGCTGCAGTCAGTAAATCCACAGAGCCATCAGGAAACGGCAGCTCTTCAGCTGGACCTGACCTGTGATAAGCACAATGATTCAAGTGCACAATATATAAAAAATTTCCGCATGAACCCTAGAAGAGGCCACAGAAAAAGCTTCATGGCAGACCTGTAGGTAACATTGGCAAACCCTGGCACTGCCCGGGCTTCCTCCACCTGGCATTCGCTGACATCAATGCCCACCACTTTCTGGAAGTGAGGGGCGAGCAGACGAGTGTTCTGTCCTGTCCCACAGCCCAGGTCCACAGCAAGCTCATGAGAAGATCCTTTCTATCAAACAAACCATATTTATATTTACATATTTTGCAGACACTGATATCTAATGTGACCTATAAGTGAGCTGAACAGATGAAGGTTACGTGTCTTGCTCAATGTAGTGGCTCAGTAGCACACCCACGGTGCCAGGATTTGAGCTCACAAACTTAGGCCACTGCATTTTTTTTACACTGTTGCAACACTTTGCATAAATTAAGAAAAATAAAAAAACTAGTCTTTCAATTATAACAAAAAAAGGCTGCCATATAAACAGAGAATGAGACATTCTGTACATAACCATAAGCAGTAAACAAGTGGCTCAGCTCACAAAAGATTCAAACTTATGAAGGAAACAAAGACTTCTCTATTTTCATTTCACACCATTTTCTTGTCACCTCACTAAATTTACATGTAGTTCACCTTTCAGAAATATGTCTCTACATTCTATGTTTTTCAGGTCCTGTTACACCGCTACATATTTTTATTGGCATAGAAGGGAGTCAAAATAACTTCCATTTCTGCCTTTATGCCTTTTTCCTCATTGATCCTTTCATGTTCCCAGCCGTCTGTGCACTTGAACCTTTATGGAGATTTGTGGGCGTCATTACCTGCTAATGATCTGTGTTGGGAACGGTTTCTGCAATTTAAGGGTGATCAACATATGCACACAAGTATGAAGAAAATCAAAGCCTTTTTTTCCCTAAAAGTTTTGTAATTCCAGTGTTAAATTTTGGTTCAGTGTGGCTTACGCCAACATGTAGTGTACACAACACACAAAAAGATTTATAAAATGACACACATGGTTATTATGCCATGTTTGTAAAACAATGCAGGAATGTTTGTAACCATAACCTTCTTATAAGTCGAAAATATTCCTAATGTTTTGATAATGTTCTCTGTTAGCAAGGTTTTAGCTAGTATTTTTGTCGAACATTAGCTGATGAACTGAATCAGGTGTGTTGGTGCAGGAAGGAGCCCAAACCCTGCAGTGCCGGAAGGGAGACTGGGACATATGATCTTTATTTCAAAGCCATGGTTAGTAGTATAAAATTAATGACAACAAGAATGAATATCTGTCCTACCTTTTTGTTCAGGTACTCCAGAATCAGCTCCAGAACACTATCAGGTGGATTTATGCGATACTTTTGGTAAATTGACGCATGGTGTTTCTCCTCAAACAGCCTGTGGGCCATGGCAGTCTCCTCTCACTCCAGTTTCTTCCCAAGACTGATTCAGCAGGCGTTTAGCTCATGTACTACTCACACTCTGGCTAATCATTCATTTAAAAAAAGAGGACAGAGAGCGATTATCTACTGAACAATCACATGGTAAACATTATATGTTGAATGTTATCAAATATCCTTAATGACAATGGAGGCTGGTGTAACTAGTGAGTATTTTCCTGTGTAATAAATAAGTTTATTTACTGAATTATCACATGTTTAGAGTAGGTCAATATGAATTCATACTGGAATAGTAATTTTAGTCCTGTTTGTTTATCAACAGATAAACTCTATCCACTTAACACTCATGCAATTATCTAATCAGCCAATCAAGTGGCAGCAGCACAATGCAAAAAATAATAATAATCATAACTGAGTTACAACCTGCTATCTTTGAGATGGGAAGTTTTTTTGTGTGTGTGCTGTGCCATATTTTGTGTGCAGGTCCGAACTCCCTCCCAGAGTTTCCAGCCTGCCCTAGCCTGACTTGTTCCTGCCTCCCAGGATGACCTTACAGATTGGTGGCCATTTTTAAAAAGGAAGAGCAATGAGAATGGGGTGGGATGTTGGAGAATGGGGTGGGATGTTGGAGGTGGTTATACATGTGTGTTTAGTTGTGCTGCTTTATGCTATATTCTGACAGCTGTTCTGGTTTTTGACTTAGAGTTTGGTTGTCCCTGTACCTGTTTATGTGCATTCTATCCACCATTGTATATATGATTCACTTGATTTAATGGCAGTAGGGCTGTGGCTGCCATTTATTTTGGGAGAGGGTCATTTTGTCTCTGTTTTGGCTTAAGTAGTTAGGGAAGTATCCTTGTATTTTCTTTATTCTCCTTTAAAGTAAGCTAGCTACCTAACAGAATCAAACTAAAGGAAATACAGCAGGAGACCCTTAATCTTGCATTATAATTTTAGACACATCTCCCAGAAAAGAGAAACAGCATTGGTTATTTACTTTCAGGTCATTTCTTAGCCAACGTTTCTATCCAGGTGGCATTATGTAGTGACTGCAATAATTATTTATAAAGCACTACTGTGATTAAATTCACTGAGGATTTGAAATGTACATTGTACAGATATACACTGTACAGAAAAGTGAACTAAACACACCCGAGCTTTGGGTCAGAGTTCTAGCTGCAGAAGAGAAGTAATATACTGTAAAAGGAATATAGCAGGGAGGAGCGTAGAGTTGGATATTCTCAACCAAATACCAGGGAGTTAATAAGCATGGTTCAACCTGGGACACTGCGCTTCCACTGTTTCTAAAACGAACACAAATGACTGATCACGAGTCAAACTGATTCTCACATCAAAACACAGTGTAATGTATAGCATCTGCGGTTACAGCGACATCTACAGCATCCAGTACGTAATGGATCTAATCCTATACGTCACCGCGCTACGGGCTGCAGTGAGGACACACGTTGTTAATCACTGTCTTGTTGATTTCCCAATTAAGTGTGATAATATAAATAAACACATGCACTTGACAGGCGGCCCGAATGGTTTTAATTAGCGTCGCTAACTGTGTCACGTGATGAAATCTGACAGAGGGCCGCTCGAGCCTTTTATTTATAGTTAAATTACTATTATACTGAAACTCCTTTTGATAAGGGTCTCGTGCACGCCTTTCCAAAAAAGTAGATATTAAAAGAAAATTTTCCAAAAAGCTCTGTGTGTGTATGTGTGTGTGTGTGTGTGTGCGTGTGTGTTTGAATCGAACTAACCTTCGGCGATTCTTAATCTTTTTTTATATATATATAATTATGCACAGCCAACTAAATACAGTACATCCATAAAGTAGAAATGAAAAAGCGGTAACGATAACACAGGAAATCTCACGCCGCCTCGAGCCTTTTCTCGCGAGATTTTCACAAATCTCTTAAAGAGACACGACCTCCCCTTTCACTCTGCTGTACATGCATGAGGTCAGTTTTCTGAACGCGGGGGCGCGCCTCTGGGGGGCGTGGACACATCGGAATGGACATGCGTGGAGACATCGGAAGGGGCGCGCAAATTGTTTTCAAGAAAGAAAAAAACACTAAGACAAGGCATCATTTGGGTTCTCGGTGTATTTTACTGGATTTCAATTAGAATGTGCGTAAATGAAAAACCCCACGTTTTCTCTCCTGTGTATTTTCTTGTTGCTGGGGAGAGGCGGAGCTTAGCCTGCCTTTTATCTAGTTGTCAGTGCAGACCAGTGTTGCCAGATCAGAGACTTTTCAGAACCCTTTCACGATTTTTTATTTTTTGTTTAAAAAAAAAAGAAAGTTCCTAGCGACCTTTTGGACAAACCTTAGCGACTTTCCAAACATCGCCAGTACTGCCCTGCAGGCACGACGTCTTGCTTTCCCTCTGCACTCTCACCTCTCTCTGCGTCTGCTCTGTTGAGTGAGTGTCTGAGAGCCGGAGATTAAACAATGTCATGGATAACGAGACGCGACCCTTCATCCCAGATTACATCATTCATATGTGAATTCACATCCTCCATAGGCCACGCTATGCTCTCACCCACGCTATGCTCTCATGCTATGCATCTACCACACCTTTGTCTACATGCCCATATCTTTGGCAATTATAACATCTGAAAGGACGCAGTATATCCTCTCTTCCACTAATAGCTCATGAATCCAACCATCACTCTAGTTGGTATTCCTTCTTCTTCAAACTGCATCATTACTGATTGCCTAAAATGTGTTCGTATTGTAAACTTTTACTGATCTCAGAGCTTATCTTTTGCAATAATCCAAAAGCCTATGGGACAATCCTATTGGGTTTTTGTCGAGGGGACCAGTGTGATGCTAAATTCCAGGTACACAATGACGTCATTCATTGTCAGAAAGCCTGTCCTAGGATCTGATCCATATTCGGCCGCCTCAACCAGTTATGAAACTTTGTGTAGTGAAACTTTGCTACATTCCTGCACAACTATAGCCTGAAACCTTAGGCTACTTAACAATACATGAAACCACTTTATTTTTAGTGTTTGTCCTTTCTTGTGCTATGATCAAGTAATAAATGTCTAAATTATGGTCAGTGAATTAAATGATATGTTGATATCATGATTTGATATGTCTATATCTATGGGATGGTGGTGCAGGTGCCCTGTCGTGACTGTGCTATTACCCTGTGTTATAATTACCATGTTATAACGGTCTTATTACAATACATCGTTATTCCAGCGTTATTACACTGTTCAATGTTATAACAGCCAAAAACTGTTATTAAAATATTATCGTTATGACCATATCATTGTATACCATTGCTCTAATACAATACATTGTTTTAACAATGTTATATCAGTGTTATTGCAATGCATTGTTTTTAAAACTGTTATAACTGTTATTAGCATAGTATATATAGTGTTAGTAAAATAATGTTAGTGAAATACACCATTTTACATTGTATTGCAATGTTATCAGTCATAGCTCTGTTATAATAGTACACTATTATTGCCATTTAACTGTTATTACCTATATTTTTTATAGCCATAGAAGCTCATTAAAATGTTCTAACTGTTATTACCATACAGTAGATGGTATTACCACATTATAACTGTCCTATTACAATCATGTGTTCAGAAGCTCCAAGCAGAAGTAGAATCAGGCAAATGTGGAGGATGAGCGGAGCCACAGCAGTAGATGTGTGTCAGGATGAGACACTGGCAGAACATCAGTCACCAAGAGTACACACAGAGCTTGTCAGAGAAAGATATTTATCAACATTCTTAATCCTACAGTGATTATATTCTCTTGAATTATTTCCACCCACTTCTGCTTTTTGGCTATGTAATAGTCTACATCTTCATTACTATTTTAACATGATTTATATTGAATACTATATTCAATGTCATATTATAGGAATCCTAAGAATCATGCTCTTATAGAAAAACAGTTACAAAGTAACAAAGAAACAACTGTTGTGTGTTCAGTGGACTGTACGCTTTTAAACATTCCAGTGATTAACTAGTAGCAAATTGCCTGAATTAGGACACAAGTGTTGGTGTTAGATCAGTGTGAACTGATCACAAGGAATTGCTTGTTGTATTGGTGGTGTCCTTTTATATTGTCTTTATTTTGTTGCAACTCGGTTATTTCTTCTTCTTCTTCTTCTTCTTCTACTTATTATTATTATTATTATTATTATTATTATTATTGTAGTAATAAGGAAATGGATAAGGCTGGCAGAGGCAGATAGATGAAAGAAGGAGAGGGAGGAGTTGTGAAGTGGCCCTTTGTTAAATAGATGTCATACACTGTTCAGAATCCATTCAGCTGCGTGGTGTGTGAGACTGCCATCGACTGGCATGGAAACTAAAATAATTTATTTTACTGTAAATGGAAGACCAGAGCAGGCTGAGTTTCCTATCGACTGTCCTGCACAAGATGTCAAAGGTAAGGACTTAGTCACGTTATTGCTTTCGCTTTCCAGTTTTGATTGTTTGAGAAAAAACATCACAATGTGATCAATAATCATTCATACGAATTTGTTATCTTCGATTAAACAAAACATGCCATTTAATGTAATATGACTTTTTCTGTATTGATAGACATTAAACATTTTGGTAATTTGGCCTTATAATGAACTAAATTTAATCTGAACAAGCCTGACTTTAATTAATATTTGATTTAAGATGGAAAGTCAAAAAAGATTAGTGTTGCTTTATTTTCATCAATATCAGTATATGATTTTCTTTTTTACGTGATAGATATTGAGTTGCTAAAATCATCCAGCCCTGGCCAGTCAGTCTTTCACTGTCACAGAGGATAGTATGGGATCAGAAATGTTGGTATAAGAATAAACTGTTTACCAGAACATTGTAAAATATGTCCCAAAAAACGATGCACCCTAGAAGCACAATTCTGACATCCTGCTACATATTACTGATACACACACTAACATGGGTCCTGTTACATTATTACACTAAATTAAATATTTAATATTAAAGAATTATTTTGTTATATATGGGAAAGATACGATTTATGTGAGTAAATAAAAAGTGTTTTTTCTTTACCAGAGTGTGCATACTGAAAGGCTGGTGCCACAGGTGCTGCTGACAGAGCTCTCTTCAAGTGGCAGCCCTGTGTCAAGCGTATACTATTCATAAAACTCGTGCTGTTGTCTTGATTGAAATCAGATGTATGCGTGTACACACTACTCTTACAGATCTGTTCAGATCGGCAGCTGAAGCTGGTCCGCATGATATCCTAAAACTCTACAATCCAAAGGGCAACATAATTAATATCTCCCCTCAGCTGAGCCCCAACAGCCCTCACACATGCTACAAGCTGGAGGTGGTTGCTGCAGACTACAACAGTGAGCCATTAGGTATTTTCTGCCTCAGAAATAACCGATTATATTTTGCAAACCTGTAAGATGTTAGATGATGGATGACATACAATGTGTTTGTGCCTTAGTGTATGTGTTAGACCTCAGTGCTACTGAATTCTCAAATCTGATTGGTTAGAAGGTGTTAAATAAGATGGTGAAAGCTTCTTTGACAGTAGTGCTGCCTGAAAAGCAAATCACAGATTTACTTAACATTACATTACATTATATTACAAGTTATAATTTCTTTACAAACAACTCACACATGGACTTGTGCAATGGCTCCAAATAAATAGATCTGTGTAATTGGAGTAGTGATGATGTTTTTTGTGAGGATATGTTTTTTTTTTGGCATTTATTGATGGACGTTCAGTAAGTTTTACAACATGACCAAGGACTTTCTTGCAGTTTCTCAGTAACATGCACATTTTGCCTTGTGAACTTTAAGAGAGAGAGAGAAAAAAAGAGAAGTTGAAGAGTGTTCGACAACTTTAAACGTAACTATAAAAGGTTAAAAAGTACATTAAAATGGTTAGCATTGAAATTGCTGTGGTATAAGAGTAATGATGACTTCGAGGCATGATATTCATAAATTAACAATTTCGGGATATCACACTATTGAATATTTGCATAAAACAGCAAATAAAAATTTTATTGGTCACACACCACCATACACAGTACATTGTAACTGTGAATAAAAATTTTAAAAAGAAAAAGATATATGTATATATTTCTATATATAAAGCAGTTGGGGGGTTTGGGGGGTTGTTTGCACAGTGGCTTAGCTGTTGGCATGTGTGGAGTTTGCATGTTCTCCCCGTGTTTTGGGGGTTTCCTCAGGGTACCCCGGTTTCCTCCCCGAGTGCAAAGACAAAGTGTTGTAGGCTAATTGGCATCTCTAAATTTTCCATAGTTTGTGTTCAATTGTGCCCTGTGATTAGTTGGCACCCTGTCCAGGGTGTCCCCCAAATTGTGCCCTGAGTTCTCTGTGGGACATGATCCAGGCTTCCCGTGACCCTGTGCAGGATAAGCGTTATTGAAAATGGATGGATGAAATATAATGGATATAAAAGACAGATGGCAAAAAAAGTATGAACTACATATGGAATAAAGTGCAGGTCTGTGCAGTTGTATGTGCAATACAAAGCTGTGCAACAACCAGCTGACAGAGTTGCAGTGGAGAAGACATATATAATAAATATTAATAAATACGGGATATGCAATGTATATTAACAGGAATGTACGCTCTGTATATATATCTATGTATAAGGCGTTGTCCTGGTTAATGGGCTGTGGGAAGAAACTCCTCCGCATTCTCTTCAAGGAGCGCCCCTCCTCGCCCCCAAAAAAAAAAAGGGGGGGGGGGCAAAAAAAAAAACTTTGCCCTGAAGCACTTCCCGCCCCCAAAAAAAAAAAAAATTTTTTAAGTAAAAATTTAAAAATCTGTTAAGCGGCCGCGCGGAAAAAAATTTTTTTCCCTTCAAAATGCAGTTAGATAATTAAATTGGCTTATAATGCATTTTAAAGAGCTATGCCATCTTCTAGGTACAGAGCTGTCGGTGTCACTGGGTTTTGATCTTTCCTCCATGGAGAAAAGGTATGTATCATTACAAATTAAACCACTCAAGTCATGTTTTCTCCATTGTAATCAATTCAGCTATTGTATACTTGTATAATTGTAGTAATAATGCAAAACTGCTTCTTTGAAAATGGGTACTAACACATTCTCTAATAGGTTACAAAGTCTAGAGAAGAAGATTCTTGTTGAATCTGGAAAGACACCAGCTGTTGTTTATGAAATGAAGCAACAGGTGGAGTCTTTCAGGGAAAAACTCGAGGTAAACAGATAGGTTCACTACAGACGGTCACAAGAGTCCACAAAACTGATCTGCATAATGTTATCTTGCTCTCTTATTGATCGGAAAAGCTCTATAGTGAGAGCAGTTAAACAGTAATCAATACTGTTGTGACCTTGATCTCCACCTACTTAGTGATCTGTTCAATCTCTTTAGAGTGTGGAGCACCTGAGCTGGCTGGGTCTGTTTAAGGAAATGTCCGAGGGCTCTCACAAACCCTCTCCATTCTACCATAAGAGAACACTGCGCAAGACACGTGAAGAGTGTGAACATGTCAAAGAAAAGTTCTTCCAGATGAGGTGAGTGCAATCTCCTTGATCTCTCTCGACTGGGCAGTTAGATTGATAAAACAATCCAATTTATCTTCACATAGTACCCTGGAGGTCTCAGAGGAGGTGAGGCAATACCTAAAAACTCCAACCTTTGATAACTGGTAAGTTCTTGTTTCATCTCAATCTCAAGTGTTTCCCAAACTGGTCCTTGGTAACTCTGTGATAATTCACATTTGTTGATGCTGAAAGGGAATAAGAATAAGAATATGAAATGGTAAGTAGTACCTAGTCAAAAGTACCTGGTCAAGGAGCACAAATGAACCCTTATGGTAATTCAGTTTCTGTCAGTGTAATGGACATACCACGCCATCCATTAATATTGGCACCCTTAGTCAATATGAACAAAGAAGGCTGTGAAAAATTGCCTTCATTTTTTAACCTTTTGATCTTTTGTTCAAAAACTTCACAAAAATACTCCGCTCTCATGGATATTAAACAATTGCAAACAAAACACAGATTTCTAAAAAAAAAAAAAACAACAACAACACATTGTTAAATATAGGTGTTCAATTATTGGCACCCCTATGAATTAATGTGAGAAAAATATATTTGAAGTATATTCCCATTGATCATTTAAATATTTTTTGTACAACTGGGTGACTAGGAACAGGAAATTGATCAATCATGACTTCCTGTTTCACACGGATATGAATATGAGGTAAAATATGAGGTAACACAAATTGGCCAAATTCCCTTAGTCATTCATCACAATGGGTAAGACCAAGGAATATATCTGTGATGTGCGGTAAAAGGTTGTTGAGCTTCATAAAATGTGAAGTGGCTATAAGAAAATGCCCATTTCCACCATCAGGGCAATAATTAAGAAGTTATAGTCAACTGGAAATGTTATGAATCAACCTGGAATTGGACGTGTGTCTATTTTGTCTCAATGCACTGTGAATAGGATGGTTCGAGTAGCCAAAAAATGTCCAAGGATCACAGCTGGTGAATTGCAAGTCATACTGTATGTATGAAGTATGCACCAGTGTATTGAGAACTAACATCTCAAAACCACCCGTTTTCCTTTCAACAGTGGCAGAATGTTTCTAGAGTTATTGTAAATTAAAATCTAATGAAAGAAAAGGATTGGTGGAATGGTGGTGTAGGTTTGTTGTTTAAGTTGTTTAGTTCTGGTTACTGCTTGTGCAGAGACAGACATGATCACATGATTTCCTTTGAGTTCTCTGGTATCCTCCCACCTCCCAAAAACATGCCAGTACTTAAATTGGCTATAATAAATTAGGTGTGTGTGTGTTTAGTGTATTTAGTGTGTTTATATTTTGGTGCAGACCAAATGTCCCCTCAAGGCATATCTGACAGTTTGGACTGCTTTTTGGAATGTGAACATTGGGATATGACGTGGAAAATCATTAGTGCTTTTGCATCCTTTTGACGGCATGGTCAATTCTTCTGAAAGGAAGCACTTAGTAGTTTGTTATCCATTTGTCAAAATCAATCTAAGTATTTCTGCAGCAGAGTAACAGAAGTTGAAATATGGTGCTACTGGACTTTTTTCATCATCTCTAAAACATTTTTGTATACATGAGAACATACAGATCAACTAAAAACAGAAGAGGCCTGTAGCCACAATGATGACCCACTAATTGTTGTAAAGTCTATAAAAATTACCACATGAATGACAGTCCTGGCCTATTTTATGTAAGATGATATCCAGACAACCTTTTGGTTAATGAGGTTACGGTTAGGTTATGCTTAGGAGCATTAATTAGTTATATTAATAATGATGTCAATGTCAGTGAAAGGACCTCGCAAGGATAGTAAGAGAAATGTGTGTGTGTGTGTGTGTGTGTGTGTGTGTTTGAGAGAGAGCAAGTTTTTTTTTTTTTTTTTAAATAAAAAGAGAAAGTTTTTTAAATAAAGCAAAATGGTTCAGTTTCTTTCAGTGTCATCACAAAAGCAAAATCTGACTTTATCAGTTACCGGATTCTACTACTTATCAATAAATTCATCACGTAAATATCAATTCTGGATAAAACAGAGAATTTAAATATCTATAGCGCAAACTAAAGCTGGCACTATATTTCTGATGAGAAACAATGCGTGTCTACATTTTGTGAGCAGCTTAATATCATATCATATTTCAAATATTTAATATCTCATCTCATTATACTTCAGGGAATATGTTGCAATTTACAAACTAGATATTCTCCTCCTGCCTCGAGGTGCAGGAAGGGTTGAAATATTAAACCTCATCAGCCCATGGAAGTTGAGTAAATGAGCTTTGCACCTGCTATAACAAAATGGATGTTCATTACTGAAGCACTGCTCTTTTACTCTGCATAAAGAGGCCAGAGAAGATTCAGTCCTTTGATCTGCACGAATGGCCTCATATCATTATGAATGGTTGTTTGGAAGCTTAGCAATCAATAGGAAACCCTAAGCTTTCAGTGGTGTTTTTATTCAGTGGTCTTCTAGCTTAGTGTTTGAACCCATGCCTTTCAAATTTACAAAACAGGATGCATCTTCTCCAGAGATGTAAAAATGATTTAGGAAATATGACATGAGTCTGGTAGGCCTCTGCATTATGTTTTTATATTTTGGTGGGGTTCAAAGTCCCACTAAACAGTTCGGATTTTATATTTGTGTGTAGGCAGTGGGAAGATGCTGAGATCATGGTGTTGCTCCAGGTGATGTACACAGACCTCGAGTTTATCTCCACCTTTAACATAGAGCTGGATGTGCTGCAACATTTCCTCTACGAAGTCTACAAGCGCTACAACAACATCCCTTTCCATAACTTCAAGCACTGCTTCTGTGTCACTCAAATGGTGAGAGAGAGCGAGAGAGCAAAAGAGAGAGAGAGAGCGAGGGAGAGAGAGAGAGAGAGAGAGAAAGAGAGAAATGTCCGCGAAATCAGCTCACCTTGGTTTTCTTCAAAGTACTTCAATTTTCTACTCGATGATTTTCATGATTAGTGAAGGGCATGACCTCATCCAGGTTTCTGCTTGATATAAAACTCAACTCACAGTCATACTTTTTTAATTAATGTTGCTGCCTTGTAATCTGACACTCTATACGATTACTGTACATCACAACCATTTATGCACCTCCAACTGCTCATTATGTCCCTTTTGTTGGCAGATGTATGGCCTGATATGGTTAACAGATCTGAGGGCTAAGATAGATAGCATCGACCTCTTAATCATGCTGACCTCAGCTGTATGTCATGATTTAGACCACACCGGTTACAACAATGCGTACCAGGTAAGAGAAGCACCTTATCATACAATCACACAATCGACAGTTTTACGGTAAAGTAATGTGTTACTGTCATTTTTTAAAATAAATGTTGCTCTGACAATTTGCAATATAAAACATAGATAAAGAATAGATGTGTCTTTTCTCAGTCCCAGAGGGGCTATAAATGACCACTATGCTGCCTTTCAGATTAATGCACGCACTGAACTCGCCTTGAGGTACAATGACATCTCTCCTTTGGAAAATCATCACTGTGCTGTAGCATTTGAGATCCTAGAAAAGGTAACACTTTCTTTAAAACTTCATGGCCACATGTATATACACGTTATTTTATCTTGTAGCCTTGTTAATAAATTATCAGTAGAATACTTATAATGAGTCTTTATTGGTCACATATACATTACAGCACAGTGAAATTCATTTCTTCGCATAACCAACATGTTAGGAAGTTGGGGTCAGAGCGCAGGGTCAGCCATGATACAACTGCCAAGCCACTACTGCCCCATTGGCTAATATAAAATGGTTTAGGACGTATTTAATAGACATAAAATGTTTCTCTTTCTCTGCTATTGCTGTCCTTTGTGGCAAAAACATCTTTCTGTGACCTTTGTGTGTTCAAAAACTGGCCTCTGACCTCTTTATGTCCTCTAAAGTGACATTAAAAGGACTCTCTATCACTTAGTAAACAATTAAACCCAACCCAGAAACCATTTCTTTTTAAGCTATCTCTAGTTTAATAGTTTTGGTGTGAGGTGCTGAAGGCTGTAAGGGAAGATATAAGCATACTACTACTACTACTACTACTACTACCACCACCACCAACGCTACTACTACTACTACTACTACTACCACCACCACCACCACAACGCTACTACTACTACTACTACTACTACTACTACTACCACCACCAACGCTACTACTACTACTACTACTACTACTACTACCACCACCACCACCAACGCTACTACTACTACTACTCCTGCTACTAGTACTACTACTACCACCACCACTACTACTACTAATACTACTACTACCACCACCACTACTACTACTACTGCTACTAGTACTACTACTACTACCACCACCACCAACACTACTGCTACTACTAGTGTTCCTAGTATTACTACTACTACTACCACCACCACCACCATCTACCACTACTAATACTACTACCGCCCCCACATTAGCACTCACCACTACCACTCACCACCACCACCACATTACTACCTGCCTTAGTACCTACTACTACTACTACTACCAATACTAATGCTCTGCATACCACATACTACCACACTTTCACCACCACCACCACACAACATCACTGCTACTACTATTCCTTCCCATCACATTATACACAATACCAACATCATCATCACCACTACTCACTCTCCGTTACTGCCCCGGCCCCGTACCATTACTACCAACCACCAATTACCACCATACTACTACGGTCACCTGCCACCGTCTTACCAGCATTAGTATCACCACCGGTCAATCACACCGCTACTGTCACTACCAACAATTGCCAACAACCACCGCCCCACCACTAATACTACTCATCATCATTACTAGCACCACTACCACCGCCGTTTGTACGACACATATTAAGTCACCTCCCGTTACTGGGGTGTACCAATTAATTAATACCGCTACTACTGTATTTCATTACTGTTCCCGTTACCAGTACCGGCTTCAGCTATCATCGTTGTCATGTTACCGACACGTCTCACTAGTATCACCACCACCACGCTACTGGTACTGCTCACTACCACGTCTCTGCCACTAGCAATTGTCACAACCGGTCATTGCTCAGCACCACCACCACCACTGTTCGTTACCAGGCTCACTACCATCACTGTCACATCACCACTGTCAATGCCCTTCTACCAACACCATCAACGTCTCGTTACCAGTACTACCACAATCATCGTCTCCGCCACTAGTATCTACTACCACTACTACTGCCACTACTACTGAGCCATCGCCCTGCTACTAATAACATTACTGCCAATATTACCACCACCACCACCACCATACTACTACTACTGGCCAACCACCGCTCTGTTACTAGTACTACTATCGTCTTACCACTACCACTACCACCGCTCCCTGCCACTGAAATTACCAGGTCAAGCGTCTTGTCATCAGTACCATTATTGCCCCGTTATTAATATTAATACTCCGTTACAGTACTACCATTGCTGCTGGTCATTGAGCTACCGCTCCCGTTACTGCGGTTTCACACACGCTGACACCCCGTTACTACTGTTTAATACTGCCCTGGTTACCAGTACCACTGGTTAAATCATTGCTCCTGACTACCAGTACCACACATCTCATTACCATTACTATCGCCCCGCCACACATTGCCTGCCCCGTTACTACTACCACCACCGCCCGTTATTGCATACTACCAATGTCTACAGTTGGCTGGCATCACTACTGACCACCACCGCCCTGCCAGGCATTAGTAGCAGCGGAGCGGCGACAGCAGCAGCAGTAGTAGTAGTAGTGTTGTTGCGGTGGTGGCAGCAGCAGCAACCCCATATCACATTAAGCGAAAGAAAGGCCTGTCATCGGCGGCATGGCAGCAACAGCACATTGGGTTGTCCAGCTGTCACATTGCCAGCAACCAGCACACGACCACAGCAGTTGTTGTTAGCCAGTCCATACACAGCTGTTGTTGCTCAGCCAGCAGCTGTTGAGCCATGGCCATGTTGTCACAGCACCGAACACGACTGTTGTTCAACAGCTGTTGTCAACCTGTTGCCACGACTGTTGCCTGTCAGGACACAGCCAGTTGCTGTTCACAGCCAAACCCAGCTGTCGATCACAGCCTGTTCAAGAATCTGTCCCATGGGCCACCAAATGTCGTCTGTTGTTCCACAGCCAGTTGTTGACCAGCTGTTCAATGACTGCCAATTGTTGCCAGCAGCATACAGCAGCTGTTGGCCAACCAGCGTCGCCAGCCAATCAGCAGTTGTCTGGCCAAGTAAGCAGCGTTGTTGCTGAACCAGAAGTGTTTATTAAGCAGCAGCACCAGCAGCTACAGCAACCAGCAGCCAGCAGCAGCAGCACAGCAGCAGCCAGCGCCTGGGCGGCAGGCAGGCTACAGCAGTTGTTGTTGTTATCACAGCTGTTACGATTAATCAGCAGCAGCAACCAGCAGCCATGACAGCCAGTTGTTGTTGTACAGCATCGTCATCGTGGCTGCCATGCCAGCCACAGCAACAACCCAGCCGTCACGACAGTTACTGTTGCCTGTTCAGTTGTTCACCACAAGGCCACACAGCTGAGCCTGTTCAACCCAGCTGTCACAGTTTGCTGTCATGACGGCCAGTTGTTGCCAACCTGTCGTCGTCAAGCTGAATCACTGTCACGACCGTCAGTTGTTCCGGCCATGATCAGAACCAGCAGTTGTTGCACCCAATCACGACAAGTTGTTGTTGGTTGCTGTTGGCATGGGCCATGTCACAGCTGTCACAGCAGCCAACCCAGCCACATCACAGCCAGCAAAGCCCGGCGGCTGCCAGCAAGGAAGACCAGCATGACAAGCAGCAGCCAATCCAGCAGTTTAATGTTGTTGTTGTTGTTGCCAACCAGCAGCAGCGCTATAGCAGCAGCAGCAGCAGCAGCAGCAGCAGCAGCAGCAGCACCAGCAGTTATGACAGCAGCAGCAGCAACCATAGCAGCCTCAGTAGCAGCAATCCAGCAGCATGACAGCAGCAGTGCCTGTCACCGCAGCAGCAGCAGCAGCAGCCAGCCAGCAGCAACCCAGTGTTGTGACACAGCAGCAGCAGCCAGCTCCAGTTGCCAGCAGCCCGCAGCAGCCAACCGTGTCACATTGCCACAGCAGCAGGTGCCCAGTTCGGGCTACAAGCGTTAAACACAGCATGTGTTGCCCGGCGTTTAATGCCAGCAAGAGCACCATACTGTTTGCCAAACCACGGCTGTCCACAACCCAGTCTGTCTGCCTGGCAAGCCATGTTCGTCTGTTAACGCCTTATGGGCCGCTGTTAACGAGCTGCCTCGTCCTGCCACAGCACCGCTTCACGTCGTGTTGTTGCCTGCCAGCAGGTGCCTGTTGTTGTGCCAACCAGCACACTGCCATGTTCCCAGCACAGCAGTTGTTGTGCTAGCAGCAATCCAAGTCATTGTTAAATTGTTTTGCCAAGTTAGCAGCAGTAGCCAGCAATCAGCCAGCCAAGCGTTGCCTATGGGCCAGCCAGCAGCATGACATGTCCAGCAGTTGTTGTCCCATGCAGCAGTTAGCAGCACAGCAACCAGCAGTTACGGTCACATACAGCAGCAGTAGCACGCAGCAGCATACAGCAGCAGCAGCACCAGCAGCTGTCTATTGCCAGCCACCAGCAGCAGCCACTAGCATATGCCGTCACAGCAGCAGTGGTTAATCAGTGTGTCATGATTGGTGTCTGCCCGCTGTTGTATACAGGGCAGCGCGTTGTTGTTGGTGTCTGCCCGTGTAAGCTGTTTGAGCTGTCACGATTGTCAGTTGCAGACAGCTGTTGTTCGCCAGCCATTGTCCCGGTTGGCAGTAGCAGCAAGCGTAGCAGAAGTAGCACGAGTGGCAGTAGCTGTACAACATGTCCAGCAGTCTGGTAGCCAAATACAAGTGTTCGTCGCGGTGGTATACAGCATCGGCCGGTGCTGCTAACGAAAGTTCAGCAGCTGTTGTTGTTCATTCAGCTGTCACAGTAGTAACCCAGCTGTCATGACAGTCAGCTAGCAGCTGTGTCAGTAGCCGTTGCTGCATGATTGCATGTTGCCAGCACCAACTGTCATACGTCACAGCAGCCACCAGTTGTCATGATGTTGTTGTAAGCAGTCAGTCAACCCAGTGTTAAAGTACACATTAGCAGTTATGCAATCAGCAACAAATCACAGTTCGGTGTTGTCAGTGCAGCAGTACAGCACAGCAATGAAAGAGCATGAGCAGCAGCATAGCAGTACTAGTTAAACTGGAGATAGTAGCAGTTTAGCATTAGCAGTATGAGCAGTAGTAGTCACACCAGTAGCAGTGAGCAGTAGTAGCACTAGCAGTGAGCAGTAGTAGTAGTAGTAGTATTAGCAGCAGTAGTAGCATAGCACTAGTAGCTAGGCAGTAGCAGTTAGTAGCACCAGTACAGGAGCAGTAGTTGTAGTAGTACTAGTAGCAGGAGCAGTAGTAGTACTAGTAGCAGGAGCAGTAGTAGTAGTAGTAGTATTAGCAGTAGTAGTAGTATAGTACTAGTAGCAGGAGCAGTAGTTGTAGTAGTACTAGTAGCAGGAGCAGTAGTTGTAGTAGTACTAGTAGCAGGAGCAGTAGTAGTATAGTAGCAGGAGCAGTAGTAGTATTAGTAGCAGGAGCAGTAGTAGTAGTAGTATTAGTAGTAGGAGCAGTAGTAGTGCTTTGGGGGTTGCCTGCGGGTACTCTGGTTTCCTTCCCCAGTTCAAAGACTTGCATTGTAGGATGATTGCCATTTCCAAAATTGTCCATAATGTGTCAATGGGTGTGTGATACCCCTTGTGCCCCAAGTCCCCTGGGATAAGTCTCCAGGCTGCCCTGTGTAATATAAGTGGTACAGAAAATGGATGGATAATAATACAAACTAGATAAATACAGGACCAAATCTAAGTCTCCCAGCACAATTCCATGCTGTTGACTAAAAACTAGATAACAAACTATTTTTAATTGTTCTAGGCAGATAGAAGGGCAGCCGTGTGACCCACATACACTCACATCCAGAAACAGACAAAGAGGTGCAATAATAAAGGTTCTCGTAGGGCCATAATTCTATAATGTATTTAGAAAGTATATTCAGCAACCGACCACTGCCTATTCACACCTACACACAACTACTCACAACATAACTATTAATTCTGAATATTTAACATTATATTTTCAATATAAAGCCTGTTTAAATGAATTTAGACCACAGACCTAATTTCAGTCTTTTTCAGACCGAAAGCAACATTTTCCGGAACCTGACAACAGATCAGTACAAGAGGATAAGGGAGGGCATAATTAAGTATGATCCATCATGTCCATTTTACAAAAATAAAAAGAGTTTTGCAGCCATAGCTATCCAGTTAACACTCAGTAAGTCTGAACATAATCATGTTTTTCCTCAGGTGTATCCTGGCCACAGACATGAGTAGGCACACGGAGATCCTCAACAAGTTTAAAGCCATCCTGCCTGTGTTTGACTTCAGCAACAAGGATCACAGGGATGTGGTAAACGCAAAGTCATACTCAAATATACTGATGAGTGAGGCATTGTGGGAAAATAGCTTTAATTAACCAAGAACGTTTCTATATGCGTGTATTTATTAAAATGTATTCATTTGGAGTTCATTTATCCAGGTACAGGCCTTGCACTAGGATCGTGAGGAATGAAACGGGGAATTAAGGAATAAAACATGATGGGGTGTGCTGTTATAGGATAATAATCAACGATGGGGTGATGTGATGCAGCATGACATAAAGCAGAGTTGATTATTGTCCAATAACAGCACATCCCGGAGATTTTTATTCCTCAGAACCACATACCAATCCATTTGCCAAAGATTACAATTGAAAAAATTTTAAGTAAAGAATGATGTTACACTTATAACCATTAATAGTTACATTTAAATGTTGTGAAACGTCCACAAGACAAGTTAGCTCCTTATTTGAACACACTTCCTGTCTGCTCCTTTCTACTTTAGCTGATGATGATTTTGATCAAAGTGAGTGACATCTCTAATGAAGCGAGGCCCATGGACGTGGCTGAACCATGGCTGGACTGCTTGTTGCAGGAGTTTTTCAACCAGGTCAAAATAAAAGATCATTTAAAAACGACTCCTATTTATTATTTGAGAGTTGGAATGTTTAGTGTTAAAGCATTGTGAATGAAGACACTTGCATCCAGTGAATAAGGTTATAATACGTCTTCTTAGAGTGACATGGAGAAGCTAGAGGGACTTCCTGTCACACCATTTATGGACCGGGACAAGGTGACTAAGCCCTCCTCTCAGACTGGCTTCATTCGCTTTGTTCTCTTCCCGCTGTTCATCGAGCTAGCTAATCTCTTCCCCTGTCTCGAGGTAGGCATCAATATTGTACGTTTCAACACTAATAAGGGCTTTACAACACAAACCAATTGTAGTGTCTTTGTGTCCAACAGCAACATATCATTGACCCAGTGAGGAAAGCCCTGGATTATTACACGGAGATGGAGAAAGCTTTAGAAAAAGAGAAGCAGAATCGAAACCAGAGTGAAAAAACAACGAAGCCCAAAGAGAGTACAAATGACTCTGAGCTTCCACTAGAGCCTGAATGGACACTGAAACCAAGCTCTGTGTAATGACAACATGCTGGCTGTGTGTAATGGCGGGAGAGAATACTAAAGTTTTACTGAATAATGGGCTTCCTTTTTAAACATTACATAAAAGCAACAAAAAAAATAAATAAATAAAAACAAATAAGAGGATTAATAGTGTTTGGTTCAGATGCTGTTAGACAGCTGTGATGAACATGCTATTCTGTCTGAGGAAAGGACTATTTTGTAAGCTGTTTGTGATGTGAAGTGTTTAAAATTTATTTCCTTTAAATTTCAAAACGGTCTTTAATTTAGAATATTGGTACTGTGAATAAATTTAATTGAAGTGACAGAATGACTTCTGAGTCCATTCTAGAAGGGTACGGAGTGCTGTTACTATATTTAACAAAAAACAGACTTGTGTGGGGGTGTAGTATACAGCAGGGAAGCCCATAAAATGTTATTACTTTACAGGATAATATAATGTGATAAATCATCATATACAGTGTATAACAATGTCTTTTACGAACATGTACTGAACATGTACATAGAAAAGTAGTGATGACATCACTTTTGCATCTGTCAATATAATTACTAAAGTGCACCTATTATGGTTTTTCAGATAATACGGTTCATGCAGTGCGTTATAGAGCTGTTTGTGAATGTAAAAAGTCTGCAACGTTTCAAAAAACAAAGTGTACGACACACAGAGTTATTGATTCCCAAAAGAAGGAAGCGATTCTGAACAGCTGAAACGAGTCGTTAGTGATTCCAGACTTACTTCCTGTACTAACCTACGTAGGTTTGTAACAAAAAGCCCCGCCTCTGGTCTTCATTGTCTGCTCGCAAACATACAGAGCTGAAACTCAACATGGTAATGGGAGTTTCCTTTTTGAAAAACGCTGACAGTGGTAGACCAATCACAACAAACTTGGATATCTGACCAATCAGAGCAGAGCATGCTTTCTGAAAGGAGGAGTTTAGAATGAATCCTTTAGAACGGATCATTTAACCAGTCGTTTTTGACACTGGGGGAAAAAGGTAATGTTGCAGTTTTAATTATGAGAACGTTAAAGTGTTTTTGGCCTTGGATGCATGTAAATCTATTGCATGAGACCTTTAAAACAAAATTAGGAACATTTCAAAACCATAATAAACACGCTTTAACATTCTTATGGCTCTCAGGTCAGCGATCATGTATCTACTCTGTATTATTGCATTTTGAGTGTAGACTAAGCCTCTCATGGCTGCCTGTATGAGGACAGATGAATAAATTAACAGAGATGAACAGAGCTTTGTTCACTAGTCTTAAGATCAACATTAGTGACATCCATGTGAAAGCAAGATACATATTAGCCAAAATCCATGAGTAGGTGGTGCCTGAAATAAATACAAGGAATAGAATTGCGAAGGAGTATGTGATAAATGGAATTTTTTGCAATATACAAGCAAATTTATATTTGGATTGTTTTCTCCCACAGGCTCTGAGACACACAGTCTTAATATAGGAATTGGCACACAGAGTCCACACAGGCAGGCTATAACCAATCAGACCCAGCTTGGAAGTGGTTCAAACGACGCAGGTGGTCAGTGCTGAGAAAGAAAAACTAGTATTAAATCGTAGCTTTTTAGATCTTATAGATTCATTTATTTTTTTTTACTTAAAAGAAAACATTAACAAATGCAGCTTGATCTATCTTACACATATATGCTCTCACATTCCAAAAACACACGCTTTCTTAATTAGATTAATCGAATCAAGTGGAATAGGATGCATGCAGTTTTGCATTGCTCTCAGATGCCATCCTGCACAAAAAGTATGGCAAAATTTCAACTGAACTCCAAAGAAACCGCAGAGGGAGGGAAAGCGTCAGCATGCAGCACTGTACACATTTGCATAGTAAATGGTCGTCATTTATTCTCGATTATATAGGTATCCGTCTCGTGAATCTGCATCACATCAGCCATAGTAGAACAAAAAAAATCTCTTTTAGGGAGGAGTGTCAGGGTAGAGATGGTTTTACTAGACCCATAAATGAGGGAAAAGTAACTTCTCTCATATCAATGAGAGAAACGTGTCTACATCACATTATTCATCATCATTATAAACTAGAACTATATAGATTATATCTGGAGTTTTATTTAGATCATGTCTTTGCAATGAGAAATAAATTGAAATATAATTATGAAAGCAAAAAAAAAAAAAACATGATTCGGTGTATCAGATGAAACAAACTATACATTGTGTGATATGACAGGACACTTTGTAAATTTACAACAATATAAAATGGCAAAAAATGTCACAACCTGATGATATTGTAAAGACCCTGAGCATTAGCTACAATACATAAGACATACAATCACATATGAATATAAACATTGAGAACTTACACATAAATAACTAAATACGTCTGTGTGTGTGTGTGTGTGTGTGTGTGTGATATTCAGCGTATGAACCTAAATGATCTTCACCACCATGAAGGAGTGTAACAAATAAATGTGAAACAAACATCTCACTGAAACATATCATTGTGAATGATGTATATAGAAGGCTTGAGTCAACATTCTCTGTTTCCTTTCTAATGAATGAAAATGTGTCCCTGTACAATACATGTATTTTTAAAAGCAAACTGTTTCCTACCCTATTCAGCAAATTGCTGGATGTAAACTAATGGACGTTATATAATGCTAAAGGCCTGGCAGAATGGGGCTGGCACCAGTAGTACAGTAAGGTCACTTTACTCAACTGCACTGCATTTCATTGGCTCAGGTTTGGAAACTGCTTAGTGGATGTTTTCTTAGTGGATAAGGCTTTTAGTGTAATCTGTCACTGTGCAACTGAGAGCCTGGCATGTACTGTATATTGTTCAAAGACAACACACACCATGAAATAGGGGACACTCTTAAAAGCTAGCATCTGATCTAAAAGAGCTCCGTGTCATTCTCGTGAATCGTACATTACTAGTACATTAGCACTGCAGTAAATAATGCTGTCCATGGCATATGAAACTACAGCCACAACATTTCCAGAAGTTCTAGGACACCAATTACTGACACTCAAGATTTACCCTAATATTAATATTTACTTATATTTCATTTATATTGGTGCGTTCACATTTGAGATATTTGATTATAAATCTATGTATTGCTTCATTAAGTTACTCTATACACAGATTTGACAAAACTAAGTGGGCAAACATATATCTTTGCTCATTTCAAAATATCATTTGAATGCTATTTACATTTAGGTTTCCTATTTCTAGCCATTTACATCTTTGACTTAAAGACTTAAAGATTCTACTTTAAAGATATAGCCATTGTGTAATTCCATTGCAGAATGCACGATTACTATCAAATGAGACTGTAGACTTCTCTATGAGACTAAAATAGGTCTTTGTAAGTAATCTACACAATGTGGCTCATATTTCAGTATTCTCAATATCAACATACGGAGAAGGGTTATGTTTTGGTATAAAAAGCGTTCACGTCCGTCTGAAAATTTGCCGGTTTTGTGATTGAAAAAAAAATGAAACCAATATAAATCATCATGTCAGATCTTGTTCTACAATTAAAGTGATATAGCAAGCAACAAAATCTTTTAGAATTATGTCAAAAAGTTCTGCTTTGGTTTCATCAGATCATAACACGCTATGAAACACAGTTTGGGGCGATTTTTATAGTGAGAAAGGGCTTCCCTCTAGCCACTCTACCCCATAGCCAAGACATGTAAAGAATATGAGCGATTTTTGGCACATGGAAGGAGTGGCAAGTACTTGCCAGATATTCCTGCAGCTCCTTTAATGGTGCTGAAAGTATCTTTGCAGTCTTTCTGATAAGTTTTCTTCTGGTCCTTTCTTCAATTTTGGAAGGACATCCTGACATCTTGATAATGTCACTGTGGTGCCCCATTTTCTCCACTTGTTGATGATGATGGGCTTCACAGTGTTCCATGGTACATTTAATCTTTAGGAAACTCATTTGTACCCTTCTTTTGAGCGATACTTTTCATCAATGAGATTGTACATGCTTTGTAAGCTCTTTGCAGACCACGGCTACAGCAATTGGATGAAACCAAGAACTTGTCAAGAAAATCCCACGGAAACAGCTGATCTTAATTTGAGATTAATCTGAATGAATTTGTCCATGACCCTGAAAAGGATAAAGCGGTATAGAAGATGGATGGATGGATGGATGAATGGCATTGTTGATGACAGCTGTGTGATAATTACTTTTGAACATTAGTTTATGTGATTGGTTCATTCTGAGCACAAGCCACACGCCCCATTATAAAAGGGTGCGCACACACATGCAACCAGGTTATTGTTTTTGTTTTTCTATTGTTATTTTCTTTCTTTTCTTCCTAAATCTAATTCTATTCACTTCGATCTTGTTGGTTTCTGTATAACATTAAAGATTGAAAAATGTCTGACATGTTTTATCTTGGTTTAATTTTTGACATCACAAAACCCTGCAATTTTAACAGGGGCATGTAGACTTTTTATATCCACTTTTTATGTCCTGTTCCTGAGGCTCGCTGAGCACTCTCAATCAGAACTGACAAAATATGAACAAATGGCATTGCTCTGGAATTCTGCACTCTATTTCTAGTAATTACTAAATACGTGCAAAAGGGTCTTGACGCTGTGCCATTTCTGCATCTTGACCTCAGCCATCCTACTTCATCACCTGACCCTGCAAATGCACAGAGAACTTACCTACAAGACCTGAATCCTTAGAGAGATAATTTACCAGAGGGACAGCAATTTATTTTTGCCTATCCACGATCATAATTCCCTTACTGAGATATTTTGAAGTGCAGAATACTGTACCTCAAATTTCTCTGACAAACATTTTACAGACATTAAAGCAAACGTGCCCTAATTTTTCCGCACTGGTTCTCACCAGTGGGGAAAGGAATACTAGGTACTATGCTTCAGAAAAGGTCTCCGATGATGACAGAAGAGGGAGCAGAAACTGAACTTAGGTTCTGTGGTGTGACTCATTGCTGTATCCCCCTGGAGAGCCACGGCTCCGGTGTGGTTTGTACGTGTCCTGGTATGGGTCGGTGTAGTCCTCCTCCACCAGTGGCCATTGCTCCCGGCTCTTCTGTTGACGCTCGGTGTTGTGGTAGTTTTCAGTTGCAGTCATTAGACTGCACTTCTCAATTGGAGAATGGTCGCTAGAATGGTTCCTATTTTTGTTTCTTTGGCTCTGTTGAGAAAAGTGTAAATGCGTCCTATTTGTAGTGTCTCATGCCATTTGATGCTACCCAAATACCTCTGTTATCCCAAACCGATTTAACCAATTTAAGTATTTTTAACCCCATCCTAAACAGTAGACACTCTGTTTCAGTAATCATCTCATGACCTCAAAATTACAATGTTCTGTCTGGCATTTTAGCTGAAAAACTACATAAACTTGATCACTACTTATACTCCTGTAACTTGTACTCCCAAGCTGCCACTGCTGGGCCCTTGAGTAAGGCCCTTAACCCTCACCTACTCAGGTGTATAAACGTAAGCACTCTGGATAAGGTTGTCTGCCAAAAGCCATAAATGTAAATATTACTAATATTAGTTATTTATGAAATGTGCTGAATGAACTGAACATGTATGTTCCAATGCATCAGTCATCAATTAAATTTGATATGGGGCTTAATTAAAAACTCAGCTTAATTGCGTTAATATTTTTCACTCATAGCTATAGAATTTTGGGCTGTTCATGTGACAATACTTTTGTACTCTGGTTCTACTTTAATGATATTTTGTACACACGTCTTCAGTGTGAGAGGGTATTGTGTAATTCAATGCTTTAGCCTAAATTTTAAAATGAGATTTTAAGGATAAATATCTAACATTTCAGCAGTGAAGTATCTTGCATTTTGTTGTATCAAGGAACACAATAAAAAACAAAACATAGCAGTCTAAAAATGCTGGGTTATTTTTTCTACCCAAACACTGGGTTGAGCCTTTTGGGTCATTTAACTGGGTCATTTTCTCAGTCCTGGGTTGTTTTTGGGTAGTTTTGTGTATAACCACTGGGTTAGTGGCTGAGTCATTTTCACTGACAGTTGAATCAATGCACCCCTCCCCCATCTATACGCATCAGCCCAGCTCCTTGGGTCAAATCAACTCAGTTTGAATTTGCCTCAAGTGGAAGTCACAGTTTTAACCCAGACACAGTGTTAGATGTATTTGGAGAAACAAGGTTTTTGTCAATATATTTATCAATAAAACTATTACTGTACACTAGGAAAAGCAAAAGCGTGCAATAACAGTCCTGTTTACATGACATTAAATGCACCGCTAGCTTCGTTAGCTTTGGCTTACTTGTTTGTAATGACCACTGGATCGTAAAATCGGATACTCAGTTTTTTTTTTTAATGTTTTAAACGTCTCCTTTGATCAAAACCTGACGTTTTCATTTAGCAGCTCTAGCAATACCTTTCTGAACACCTTGTGTATAAATAAAGGAGATACCATGTTGACATATTTGTTTATAATGTGGTATATTTGGTAAAAATAACCCTGAAAATATTAACCCATTTATGAAATTAAATTTACCCAGCGTTTTTGTAAAAATTAAACTATCCTTTGGGCTGAAAAACAACCCATTTACTGGGTTAAAATTAACAACCCAACTTGATGGATTAGTTTAGCCCCAAATGTGTTCTGTCCTACATTAACCAAGCCGTTGGGTTAAAAATAACCCAATTTGGGCTGTTTTTAATCCAATGTTTTTTTTAGAGTGTAAAAAGCATATATGATTATGACGTAGACATAGGCTTAAAATGTATTTTCTCTGTGTAGTTGTATTTTTTTTATTAAATTTGGAGATTAGTTAAAGAGCTAGTATAGCTTATAAAAAAACATACAAACAATATTTGACCTTACAGAATATTAAGCTTCTGTTTGCTTTTGGCCACTGTAAAAAAAAAACCCACATCTCTTTATGCTAAAAAGGCCGGAGGAAACTGAAACTACTGTATGTTTCTCATCATCACTGCAAAGCTCTTTTTAAGCTTTTAACAGGCTTTTGCTGACTTTCTATAAGTGCTGACCTGCAAAGTAGAGATGGCTGTGGGGTAAGCTGTGAGAGCAGTGGAGCCCAGGTTGCGTCCCAGAAGAGGGTTGAGTGGAGTGCTCAGTGATGTGTGTGTTGCCCGCCAGTAGGCTTCCAGGTACTCTGACAGGTGTTCGCATGCATCCTCTAGCTGGTTTTCATCCAAAATAATGTCAAACATTTCCTGGATGGGGTAAGGCATATATTCTGACTTAGGACAACCGACGACTGACATGAATGTTATAGAGGGATCCAGAAAATGTAGAATAAACCTCCTATTATGGTTTATGTATGGATACTGACCGGAGGACACTGAGCCAATTTGTCTGCAGCCACCAACTGCACATTGAGGTGCTTGCTCTGTGATTTCCCACGTGATTTGATCAACCGCTGCAAGACCTGTCAGCACAGAGTAAACTGATTCAGAGGGACCATAATATGTAACAATGCTGATTTAGAAGGAACATGAATGGAGGCTGCGAGAAACATTATTTTTTTGTCAACCAATATAAATAAACAAAATCAATTAACAAAAACATGTATGATCCATATTATTGAACCTACTGGTTTATAGCTAACAACCTTTCACCACCTAGATAAAAAGTGTTAGTGTTACCCAGGAGCACTTGAACAGAATGCATTAACCAGAAGAGGGCAGCAACACATCAACTGCTATAATAAAAGAACAGGATGATCCTTATTATCCTTAAGATTTATCAGATGTGATCTGTCTACAAAGGAACTTACACATTTTCTTACCTTGGGAGAAGACACTTTGACATGCACAATAATGGGTGCTAATGAGGTCTTAATGAGCTGAGCTGGGTGGTTGATCGTGTCAGCATCCAGAACAACCAGCTGAAGAGATCTAGCCAGCTCAAAGATCCTCTCGATCTCACTCTGGACTTCCGCTATTGTAAAGAGAGATATTATTCGCGATTAAAGATCACGGCACAATTTTTTAAAGATATACTTTCCCTGCAACTTGTATTTGGGTTGTAACACTAACATGTAGCATGGTAGCATGTGGCAACTTCGTTAACCCAGCAACTGGGTTAAAAACTATTTGTCACGTAAAATTCAACGCTGTGGCCCAATCACTGATGACCATGGAAAATCTTCTATAGACTTTTCACACCTACAAGATGGACTAGCAATGTAATGGTCTCTAATAAAATAGCAAATAACTGTATTTAGTGTTTGAAAACCCACATTAATACTGCTACGGGTAATTCTTTTGTAGCAGTACTACACACTGCCATGTAAGGTTCAACTCTTTTGGTCCCTTTCTACTGATGGACAAGGTGGAAGTGGGCTGAAAACATGTATCTAATAAAGTGTCTGAACTAGGTGTATTTGTAAAATGAATGATACCAGCTTAAAATAATGTTGAGCATAACAAGCAGAGCCCAGAATCTATAAACATACCCAAGTTTGACCTCGTGTTGGATCTTTCAATAATGGCTCTCTTGCTTGGGTTGTTGAGCACAGATCTCTTTGCTAATGAGATGTCAGCTGTCACTCTTGTAATAGATATCCTGCATTTGATGAAACAATTTCATAGCGTGAAAAGGATGGCTGGAAAATGTGCCTTCTCCACAACACAGACATTAAACATAGACCAAAATAGCCTCTACTGATAAGTAAATGCCTCCTCACCTGCCATCAAACCTGTGCTTCAGGAAGTCAAAAAGTGCTTTCTGCATCATATCTGTCACCTGAGCACAAACCCCATTGGAAAGTCAGAATGGAATGAGGAGAGATGAAAGAGAGAGAGAGACAGAGGAGGACACGGTAAGGAGAGGAAAACAATAAAAAGAAACTCAGTAGTCATGTAACAGCCATAGAAGAGTATTACAAAGTCAGAAAACTAAAAGCAAAAACAGAAAATTCAAAGAATATAGTCTTTGTTCTCATATTTTTTTCTTTACCCTGCCCCCGAGCCCTGCCTGAAAACGAAAACATTCATTAAATGTCTGGAAAAGCGAGCTTTACCATTTATTCTCATTATGCATTCAATATTCAAGGTGATACAGTAAGAATCAAATAAAACATGGTTCTTGTTCGAAAATCTTTTGAGGATGTAGAAAATATCATATAAAATTGATGAGGATGAAAATAAAAGGTGCTGTCGTGCTGCCACATCTATGTCCTGTTTCGAGCGCTCGGGTGAGTTGCCATAAGAGAGACACACACACACATACACATACACACAAACAAGGTCAGATAGCAAAATCTCCCTGTTTATTCAAAAAGACAAGAGATTATATTTCTATATATATATATATATATATATATATATATATATATATATATATATATATATATATAGATATAGAGAGAGAGAGAGAGAGAGAGAGAGAGAGAGAGATAGATAGATAGATACTGTATAACATATATATCTAATATATTGAACTGTATATCAAATCATCAGACAGTCAGGTGCCTCAACAACCGTGTGCTCATCGTTCAAGGTAAAATGGTGATCTGTTGGTACATCGGTAGCATGTTTTTCAAGTTGAGAGGACGACACATTCCTGTGATATGGATTGTCGAGGAGATGAGAAAAAGGTCATAATGTTCTCAAGAGAGAGAGAACTCACATAAATTCATCAGCTAAAGTAAGAGAGCGTGCCATATAAATATTTATCAGTTCTTAATGCCAAAATATACTTATTTTGAGGGCAAATATACAATTTTATATCATGTCCCATCCCCGTGAAACAGGCTTTAGGCAGTGTATATTTATAGTGTCTAATAGCTAATTAATAATTACTCAGTGTCATCGCTGTACTGAGACTTACAATGAGCCAGCAATAATATATGACCAGCAGTCATTCTAATCTGATCTAACTTTTCAGCACTGGCTAGCCATTCATCCATCCATTTTCTGTACCGCTTGTCCTAAACAGGGGAATAGCCTGGAGCCTATTCAGGGCACAATGTGGGGGACACCCTGAATGATGTGCTAACCCATCTCGGGGCATATGCAAACTCCGTGCATGCAGGGCAGATGCAGGAATCAAACCCCCAACCCCGGAAATGCGATGCAAACGTGAAAATGGATGGATGGATGCAGCCTATCTTATCAAGAAATCAGGTAGCCATATCAAATATTCTTCATAGTGTACTGTGTGTATGTAGGCCATTCACAAGAACAAAGCCTATTTTTCATTTTAATTTCCCATAGATAAATAATGAATAATACAGACTTCATCCATCCATCCATCTTCAATCGCTTACTCCTTTCAGGGTCGCGGGGAACCTGGAGCCTATCCCAGGAAGCATCGGACACAAGGCGGGGTACACCCTGGACAGGGTGCCAGTCCATCGCAGGGCACAATCACATACACACTCACACACCCATTCATACACTACGGACACTTTAGACACGCCAATCAACCATGCATGTCTTTGGACTGGGGGAGGAAACCGGAGTACCCGGAGGAAACCCCTCGGAGGATATGCGGGGAGAACATGCAAACTCCGCACACACATGGCCCCAGACCCTGGAGATGTGAGGCGAACGTGCTAACCACTAAGCCACCGTGCGCCCATAATACAGACTTATTAATGTAAAAGTAATTTAAACTCAATTTTGCAACTCAGTCTCACAGAAAAAAAACATTCGCATAAAACGTATCTGCAACACCTTCTACATGATGAGCAGCAATTTTCTGACAAAAGCATACGTTGCGTATCAATGTGTCAAACCTTCATTCTGTACGTTGCTCTGTATGTCTGCATAAACATACTTCAACCAAACCCACATCTACCACTACACTTGAGTTATTTAATCTTGACTTTGCAATATTGATTTTCACTCATCCCTTGCGCACAGTGTAGAAAATTTATCCATTTTGGCAGTTATTTGATTAAGGCTGAAATGATCAGAAATGTGTTTCAGAGATACCAGGTAAACCAAAACTGGCCATCTCTATTGTTTAATTACAGTACTCCTCAGGGTATGTTTGGAATCATTTTGATCCAATCTTCATGGTGAACGATGTGGTTAAATCATAAATATAATTTACGGTATTTGGCAGATGCCCTTATCCAGAGCGATTTACATTGATCTCATACATCTGAGTAATTGAATATTAAGGGCCTTGCTCAAGGGCCCAACAGTGGTACCTTGGTGGTGATGGGGCTTGAACTCATGAGCTTCCGAGCAGTAGACCAAACCTGCGTGAAGTTGGCCCCCCCACCAACGCAAAAAAGTCAGCAAAATAGTCTCAATCGTTTGTGCTTCGTTTGTGCTGGTTTGTGCCGTTAAAATTTTCATTTGTGCTGCTTTGGTTCCGGAGATATTAAAGGAATATTCATAGGTCATTCTGGGGTCACCCAGCCCCCCACATGCTCCAAATTAACCCAAAATATTCTCAATCGTTTGTGCTTCGTTTGTGCTGGTTTGTGCCGTTAAAAGTTTCGTTTGTGCTGCTTTCGTTTTTAAAATATTAGACATTTAATTATGGCGCGGTGACGTCACCAGCCCCCCACATGCTCCAAGTTCATTCAAAATAGTCTCAATCGTTTGTGCTTCGTTTGTGCTGGTTTGTGCCGATCAAAGTTTCGTTTGTGCTGCTTCGGTTCCGGAGATATTAAAATAACATTTATAGGTCATTCTGGGGTCACCCAGCCCCTCCACATGCTCCGAATGAACCCAAAATAGTCTCAATCGTTTGTGCTTCGTTTGTGACGTTAAAATTTTCATTTGTGCTGCTTCGGTTCTGGAGATATTAAAATAATATTTATAGGTCATTCTGGGGTCACCCAGCCCCCCAACATGCTCTGAATTAACCCGAAATACTCTCAATCATTTGTGCTCCGTTTGTGCTGGTTTGTGCTGATAAAAGTTTCGTTTGTGCTGCTTTGGATTTGGAGATATTAAAATAATATTTATAGGTCATTCTGGGGACCTCGAAGAATCACCAACAAGTGGGACACAATTGTGAAGTGGAAGGAAATTTATTGGATATTTTAAACTTTTTTAGCAAATAAAAAACTGAAAAGTGGGGTGTGCAAAATTATTCGGCTCCTTTACTTTCAGTGCAGCAAACTCACTCCAGAAGTTCAGCGAGGATCTCTGAATGATCCAATGTTGTCCTAAATGACTGATGGTGATAAATAGAATCCACCTGTGTGTAATCAAGTCTCTGTATAAATGCACCTGCTCTGTGATAGTCTCAGGGTTCTGTTGAAAGCGCAGAGAGCATCATGAAGACCAAGGAACACACCAGGCAGGTCCGTAATACTGTTGTGGAGAAGTTTCAAGCCGGATTTGGATACAAAAAGATTTCCCAAGCTTTAAACATCCCAAGGAGCACTGTGCAAGCGATCATTTTGAAATGGAAGGAGTATCAGACCACTGCAAATCTACCAAGACCTGGCCGTCCCTCTAAACTTTCAGCTCAGACAAGGAGAAGACTGATCAGAGATGCAGCCAAGAGGCCCATGATCAGTCTGGATGAACTGCAGAGAACTACAGCTGAGGTGGGAGAGTCTGTCCATAGGACAACAATCAGTCCTACACTGCACAAATCTGGCCTTTATGGAAGAGTGGCAAGAAGAAAGCCATTTCTCAAAGATATCCATAAAAAGTCTTGTCTAAAGTTTGCCACAAGCCACCTGGGAGACACACTAAACATGTGGAAGAAGGTGCTCTGGACAGATGAAACCAAAATCGAACTTTTTGCCCACAATGCAAAACGATATGTTTGGCGTAAAAGCAACACAGCTCATCACCCTCAACACACCATCCCCACTGTCAAACATGGTGGTGGCAGCATCATGGTTTGGGCCTGCTTTTCTTCAGCAGGGACAGGGAAGATGGTTAAAATTGAGGGGAAGATGGATGCAGACAAATACAGGACCATTCTGGATGAAAACCTGTTGGAGTCTGCAAAAGACCTGAATCTGGGACAGAGATTTATCTTCTAACAAGACAATGATCCCAAACATACAGCAAAATCTACAAAGGAATGGTTCACAAATAAACGTATCCAGGTGTTAGAATGGCCAAGTCAAAGTCCAGACCTGAATCCAATTGAGAATCTGTGGAAAGAGCGGAAAACTGCTGTTCACAAACGCTCTCCATCCAACCTCACTGAGCTCGAGCTGTTTTGCAAGGAAGATTGGGCAAGAATTTCAGTCTCTCGATGTGCAAAACTGATAGAGACATACCCCAAGCGACTTGCAGCTGTAATCGCAGCAAAAGGTGGCTGTACAAAGTATTAACGCAAGGGGGCCGAATAATTTTGCACGCCCCACTTTTCATTTTTTTATTAGTTAAAAAAGTTTCAAAAATCCAATAGATTTCGTTCCACTTCACAATTGTGTCCCACTTGTTGGTGATTCTTCACAAAATTTGACAATTTTATATCTTTATGTTTGAAGCCTGAAATGTGGCAAAAGGTTGAAAAGTTCAAGGGGGCCGAATACTTTCGCAAGGCACTGTATATATTAGTTGTGTGTGTCTGTGGAAATTTAATGACTTAAATGACTCAATAAATTCAGATTTAAGCCAAAATGATTTTACTTGTGAAACTGAATTACTGTGAACTATCAAAAATCCTTTTGCTGACACTTTACCGAGTAAGACACCACAACACTCATTGATGTAGGTCTTCAGATCAGGATGAGGAGTAAAAGCCTTGACCAGAGCTCCAAGCAAAGCCAGAGAAAAGTCACCCACAACCTCTTTTGGAATTGCTGCACCTGCACGTATCCATTCTGTCAGCCAATGTGTTATTGCATTAACATCGTGTCTCTCTGACAGCATTTGCACCACCGGGACACTTGAACTCTCATCCCCTACCAGAACACCCTGATATAAGATGATATGGTCAGACATGCCATTTGGTCTCTGTAGTTTTCTCACCATGTACCATGTGCAGCTGTAATTAGCATTGCATAGCTCCATTAGCCATACTAGTATTAACAATGAGTTTTCTGTTCAAGAAACATTGACAATCTTAGCTCTTTGAAAGTTGTACCATTATGATTAAAGTTAACTAATAATATTTTAACTGACAGTGTTAAAAAATTGTACTTACACTGGCCAGAATTTTTATTTAGTAACTGTGTCGACTTTTCCTATACTAACAACACTAATTTCCACAAAAGCACCGTGAACAGAAGTGTCAAACCTAGTGGTGGGAGTGAAGTGTAACAGATTATTCTCCTTGTAAATAAATGAAATGTTCAATCATGAGAGACCAGTGAATGAAGTAAAGAGAATTGTTTATTGAACAAATGATGATATGATTTCTCTTTTAATATCTCCTGAACCGAAGCAGCACAAACGAAAATTTTAACGGCAGAAACCAGCACAAAATATGTGCTCTTGTTTCACACGCACACGCTGGCATCCCTGGTTTGCATGGGAGACATTTTTCCTTTAATCCCATCAACCCATTCTCAGGAATTTTATCAGCATACAGTTCCGCAGGATGAGCTAATTAGCTGTGAGTCTGTCCTGCCATAAAACACATCATTCCTATTTGGTATCTTGGTCACTAGACATTTCAAAGAGGCTCAGGGGTATAAGAGGATATGCGTGGTTGAATGCATTATGCTATTACCAATGTGCATCCTATGTCAGACGTTGGTCCCCATTTCTGTAAGTTACATTTGTCTCTATTCTCTCTGTCTTTTTTTGTGATTTTGCGTAATAAATTTGTGTTATTGCTATCTATAATATCCAGTGGTTCTTCTGTAAGAAAGTATGTTGCATTAAAAAAAGTGCATGACTTGAAAAGTTTCCTAAGTTAAAGTTAAAGACCTCTGACAAGTAAATAGGAAAGGCCTACACTTGCATGTCGATTTAAACCTCTGAGCTAACAAAAAGAAGTGTTTAATATAAGATATATAAAATCCATTGACGTAGAAACATCTCTTTAGAATGAAAGCTACGCATGAAACTGTTTTAGACTAAACATAATCAGAACACTGAGATATTATACTTCCAGCACTAACTAGAAGATCAGATATTTAAATCATCAATTAAAACACTAATAAAACCTTTCATCTGCACCTATTTCCGTCTTTGGTTATAGGAGAGCAGTGGGCTAAGTAATTGAACCTTAATATTTTAGCCCTACAACAGAGATTTCTCCAGATTCTGAGAATTTTTTGATGATATTATGTACTGTAGATGATGAGATATTCATAGTCTTCGTAATTGTATGTTGAGGAACATTATTCTGAAATTGTTAAACAAATTTTAGACGCAGTTTTTCGCAAATTGGTGAATCTCTGCGCATCTTTAGTTCTGCCTCCCTAAGATACTCTTTTTATACCCAATCATGTTACGGACCTGTTGCCAGTTAACCTCCAGCTGTTTCTTTTTTAGTAACACTTACTTTTCCAGCCTTTTGTTGCAATAACATGGATTTATGAGATTTGCAAGTCATTGCATTGTGTGTTTATTTACATTTTACACATCATCCTAACTTTTTTTAAAATTAGGTTGTAGTATTACAAATGAATAAATTATTTTAACCAGGGTCAAAATTTGCAAGAAAGGCGTGCTGTGACTTCACTTTTATTCAGTGTTTTGGAAACCCTGACATCTAACAATCTGTGTCATTGGTATATTCATTGGTAAATTCAAATAACAAAACAAAATGTCAGAATGGCAACTGCTGCACCCTCTCTTTTCTCTTCCCTTTTTCGTCACTCTTTGTCCTCCACTATGCTTTATTTTCTTTCTATCTTTTATAGTTAACGATCATTAAATAACTGAGAAGCGAGATTGTCAGGATTACAAGTGGCTTTCTAATGCAAATGTATTATTGTCACAGTGATTTGGGGGGGACTGAATTTCTCTGCTTATAATTTCAAAACATGCTCCACTTTTGAGACTATGGCATGCTGTACCCAGAAGGTTGTTGCCTTGGCAACCCAATGTGGAGAAGATGATGGGTATTCAGTGAGGACCCAGGTTACCTCTCCCTCTGCGCTTAAAGAGAAACACTCTGCTCCTTTTGGGATCTCTTTAGCACATCTAAATATACAGATGAAACAACAACTCGCAAGGGATGATGCCTACCTCATATCCCTTTAGTGAAGGTCCAACCAAAACCACTGGCCTCATGGAGGGGACGACATCATATGGAGGAATATGCTCAGCCTACAACATGACAAATGGTCTCCAAATCATTCAATGAAACAAAAAATATATATGCACATATTAAATAAAATGTGAACTGCTTGAATGACCAAACACAGGCCTAGGGAAAAATCCACGTTCTTTATTTTCCTGATTGAAATGCTGTCTAATGTTGTAACAAAAGCATTACTTACCACTTTCTGTTTCTGTTTAGCTGTTGACAGGAGAAATGAACAGCATTACAAAGAAGAACTACAAAGATATTTTTTTTAACACTGAAAAAAAATCAACAGAATTCTCTTACAACGTTTTCACAGCTATCAGTCACTGTTATATCCACTGTTAATATATTTTAAATACTGAATATAGTACGAGCTTAAATCTCAGCATGCACTGTGCTTACCTGCAGATGGAGGATTGGTTTTGAACGTGCCTGACACCATCTCTCCAAGGCTGGAAGAGGAATTCCCACTGGACTTCCTGCAGGGTCCAGAACAAAGCTTGTGTTGAAAATTCAAGCGATTCTATGTCTACCAATCTTTATAATTATAATTATTATATCAAGATCTTGAATTCTCAGTTCTGATTGGTCAGAACGTTCAAGGCACTGACAGTAGTGTGGGCAGCAAGATGAATATTAATAATGCGTTCGTTAGAATTCATTGGAATTGTAACTTCCAGGTGGTAGCAGTAACTGCTTCACAATGGGCCACTTATAATGAAATGAAAAAAATCAAGACATATACAACAATGATGTGGAATAACATTTTGACATCCTGTCCTCCAATTGACAACATTTAGTTTAGTTTTTTTTAAAGCAAGAAATTGATTAAAGTCCTCTAACCCTATCTGACAGTAATCATCACAACCAAACTAATATGAAATTCTGGACATGGCTACTTGAAAGCAAACACAACCAAATTGTTTAAATGAATGAATACTTTTTTTTTTAAAGGCCACATTTAACCCAGTGTGATATCCTCTATATTATTCAGTTAAATCAAGAAGAACATATTCTTTAGTTGAAGAGGTGAAGTATGACTAATGTGTGACTCAACACAGAACACAGCGTATTAGTGATGTTGACAGGAAACCGTGTAAGCCAGGATCCAATTATGTGTTTCATGCGTCATAACAATCAGCACATTTTGAAGTTATTTATTGTTTAATTAATATTACGGGGGGCACTGAATTTAAACAATTACTTAAAGCTTATAATATAGTCTAATATTGCCTGGTTTAAAATATTACTACAGATCCCTGAACTGGAAGGTTTGCAATGTTAGAAAGGAAAACAATACAACAGTGACCAGGCTGATGAACCTGATGTTACTTGGTACCTCAAGAACAAACACTTGTGAAGTAGAAACATACATGGCTATCATCACTAAAATGTATATGTTCTTGTTGTGTTCTCTTGGAAGTTGCCAAGTCCAGTCAAAATATAAAGTTAAATCAAAACAAAGATTTTTTTTTTTTTTACATAGGTTGGAAGTGACAATAACTTAAAATCTCTAAGGAAGTACTGTTAGCTAGATACTTCCCCATACAGACAATTCCCACACAATAAAATCAGTAATGTTTTTAAGCTGGTTAAATGATTAAAACATTAATGATGGCTAAAAGAGGCCTAAAACAGAATTTTGTCTCACTTCACTGGCCTCATTTTAGTAGTATTAACAGTGGTGACTCAGATGTTAAGGTCCTACAATAGTGACTAGATGGATGTTAAATCTCAGAACTGCCAGAGAGCTTCTGTTCGGTTCTTGAGAAACCCTCAACCATTCAGCTAGTGTATGAGTGCCATGTGTTCTGTATACTTCTAAGTCATTTTAAATAAAAAATATCTGCCATATGAATAAATGTAGGCAGACAAAATTAAGCACATGCTCTCTGCAGCAAAGGCACTCAGTTTTACCCATGGAAGCGCCCCCTCTTCTGCTCCTGCTGAAGACAGATATTCTCCAGTTTTAAAGGGCTCGGGATAAAACCAATGTCACACCCCTCCTTTACCAGTCGACCAATCCACCAATCATTGTTGTACTTCTGTGGAACACATACAGAGGATTAGGGGAAAAGTTACAGTAAAATCCTCAGCATTATATTGTGTCTTTATATCCTTATATCCTGGTAGCTTTACCTCCTTGATGTGGAGAAAGTCTTTAGTGTCAAAGGAAATGGCAGTTCCAGCAACAGGAACATCTTCATCCAGAGCACCACAGTAACTGACATTCGTCTTCACGGCAAAGGCCACGGCTTTGACCTATAACACAGAGAATTTCAAACAATGATACTTTTAAATGTCTGAATGTGAATGAAAATTAGCTTCAGACACAATTACTTGTAGCAAAAAACCCTCAAAGTCCATATAGTGCATATGGTTGAGTGACCTTAGCCCTCTCCAGTTGCGCCACGGCCTGTTGCTCTCTCTCCTGGCGGCCACCCTGCTCTTCCTCCAGAGACACATCTGAGTCAGATGGCCTGCTCGTGTAGGAATCAGCTGAACCCTGTAAACAAGATGACTCACAATTACAGTCACCTCACAATTCACACACCTCTGTAACACTTTCAAAAGTATTACCAGTGCAGAACTGATTTAGAAAGTGGTCTAAATAACTACAAACATTGTGAATTAGACTGTAAGGGAATGCTTTTTGATTATTTTAATAATGACAATCACTGAGTTTCGTCTCCCAGCTAAGAAGACAGCTTAGAAAATGAAAAGAAAAATGTTTTGGTTTTTGGGGTTTTTATGAACACACCCAATTAGATGGTAATAGCACTAAATTGCATTTATATCAGCTCTTGATTGAGAGTTTTCTGATGATTCAGTTGAGATCTACTTTGGCTTTACCATGCTAACCTCTGTAATGAAAGGGCATTTGAATATGTTGCATGGGTAAATGAAAAGACAGAATGAGCATCTTTGTCTGCACTGTATATGAGATCTTCAGCCTTGTTAAATATATGTTTCTTTACTCACTGAGAGAAAGGCACTGAAGGGAACAATAGCTCAAGGCTTTGATCCACTAATCAAAGCCAACACACTCCTTGAAGGCTGATCGAGCCTCCCAGTCTGGTCTGTAAAAAAACACTCATCTCCTACCAAGGCTCTTTCTACAGCATGAATAAATGCAACTAATCATGTTTCCATTTTTAATACTTCTAAAAACTTATCCGTGGACAGACACCATTATTCACTATGACAAATGGCAACAGTCATGAAATACTGATGTCCATTTTCATCACCTCACACTCACGGGCAAATAAAAAAAGCAGTTGAGTAAGCAGATCATCCAGGAGAGTTCAACAGATAGAAAAGGTTATGCTTAAAGTAAGCAATAAAAACTTAATTATAAATAATGTTTTTGGTGCTTTGGTTTGATCCAATTTAGCCCTCGGCACAAGAGCATGGTATTTTTACCATTATAAATATGGGTACAAGATAGCAAAACTGGATGACATAATTAGCTATGAGGGTGGGTATAGAGCCTTTCTAATATTTTTGAGGACTGTATATATAATGTACTTGGTAATGCTCTAAATGAACGTGCCCTGTTTTTCCATCTCTGTCCATGTGTTAGTCTGTATGTGTACATGTTTGGGGGTAGGACTGATGCACTGCTGATCCTTTTCCTGGTTGAACCAGTATGATTTTATTACTATCACGAGAACTACAAAAGCAGTCCAAAAAATTTTACCAACAGTTAACTAGCTCCAGGAAGACGGGCCGAAGACAGACGCAAAAAGATTGAGAAAAATGGACACAGAAGAAAGGAAGACAGACGATCATAGGCACTATACAGGAAAAGTGAAAAGGACAGAGTGACAGAACTATTATTCACTATTCATGATAAATGTAGATAATCATCAGTCTTCTTTTAATTAAAAAGTACCACATTTACAGTCTTAGCATAATTAGACTTGGGAATCAGACTCTAAAGAACATCCAAAATGTGACCTCCCAGCCGAGCAAGGTCATATAACCAGTGTTACATTAAAAAATATTTGGTGGTTTGTCTATTGGCAAGCACTGCTGAAGCTCTTGAGAATACCAAAGTTAATAACAAATAATAACAAAGCAAATTGTCATCACCTCATCCTTATTCCCTCAGTCCCCAGCTTATTATCTCCCCTTGTAGATAAGCGACAGGACTCTCTAAGTAAAGCAACGCGTGTTTTAATTTCTCATGAGAAAATGAACCAAGTCTATTGGCAAAGCAAGAGTCTTAGGGGACCACTGTGGTTGGTGTAAAGGTATAAATAATTAATAAACATTAATATTCTACTAGTGTAGGGTGACATATTACATAGTGACAGAAATGACATAACTTTACATAGTGACACAATGAATTATGTTGACGATACACATGAAGATAGAAATTCTCCAGCCTTGTACAGTATGCCCACATACTTCCTGACCTTAGTATTATCAGGTTCAATCTGGGTTAAGAATAAATAGGAGATCCATACAATACTAAGGTCATGACTTCGCAAAGGATGAAACCCAGAATTCAGAAGCTAATTACTTATTTAATTTATCGTCCATCTACCACTTGAAGCAGATCAGAAAAGGATTTCCCCAAGTCCTACTTTGTGCGCTTCAGCAAATACAGAAACAGACATTTATTTCTTTTTTAAATTCAAACTGAATTCCCAGTTCCTACATGAACTCCAAATAATTAACTCAGAAAAATCCTGCAAGCTTTTAAGCAAAAGCTGCAGTCAGTTTTTTCTGTGACAACACAGCCAGCCTATCAGCTTAGTCTTCACAGAATGTGCTGTCAGCCGAGCTCTCCACTTTGGAACGCTATACTCAGCAGCTGGGTTTCTTCCACTGTGGTGCCAACTCAATGGAGAAAAGTAATGGAGAGTAGAGCATGGTTCAATATTTACCCAACAGATGACAGCACAGTCTCTGTACAAACGGCTGCCAGCGTGTTTCCCCAGCTTGAGGCACCATCTACTACACATACAGACTAATGGCACAGAGTGTTCAAAACCGGTCAATAATATAAAACAATATGGGTTAATAAGAAATCTGTCTGACAGTGAAAACATATTTCTATTTTAAATTGAGCTTTAACACCCTCACATCAACACCATGTCCATCCAGTCGGGACCCGCAGTGTGCTGGGACTCATCAAAGCCCCAGCAAAGCAGAGATTAAAGCCCTTCCTTACTACATGATACAGAATTTCTTATGAAACGGCATCTGTTGAACTTCACTTCATTTCACTCATGGGTGTGTGTAAACATCACATAATACAGATTCCATTTGAGAACCATCAATTTTTCAGCCCACAAAACAAACAAACAAACAAACAAAAAAACATCAAGATCATACAATTCCCAGATTTATACCAGCTATAACATATTAATATAAAATTCCTTGGAGAAGAGGAGGTGGAACCAAGTCTCACTGCCTTTTTTCAGTCCTCTTCATTCATCACATACTGTAGATATACACATACTTTAGAAGATCAGAGCTGCCTATAAAATTATACGGCAATATACAGTAGGCTTCTGTGTAATAGCGGCTGTTGCATTTTAAGTACACAGTATGGCAATATGTTTGAATCATCATATCATTGAATCACTGTATCATCCTACTATTGCCACCAATAATGCGTTCAAAATTATACTGATGATGTTCATTATAATACAAACACTCATCTCTGATTAACCATCAGTTTATCCTAATAGGCTTTCCTACACAGTGATGACTAGTTGTGATATTAGATGGGAAGACTAAAATCTAATATCAATCGGTAGATTGACAATGGAACTGTTATGGTTGAGCAATGGATTATATCACGGTCTCACTGATGGCATAATAAGATTGATGCAGGGCAAACTATTATACCATCCACCGCACACACACACACACACACACACACACAGACACACACACATATTTAAAGGCAAACAGGCAGCTGTATTTGAGATTTCTTATTTGGCAAGTTTTTCAAGTCCATAATGCCTTACTGCACAGGTTCTCAACCCTGGAGTAACCTGCACATTTTTGTGTTTTCCTTATTCTATCATACACAGATAAACTTAGGAAGGGATGCTAATTAGCTGATTAATTAAATCAGGTGTGTGTTTTTAATTCCTTTTGTGTTGTGGTATTTTGAACTTTGGTTAGAGAATGTGGGTACACGATGGCTTAGTGGTTAGCACGTTCGCCTCCAGCATTGGGGGTTTGATTCCTGACATGGCCCTGTGTGTGTGTGCAGAGTTTGCATGTTCTCCCCGTGCTGCAGGGGGTTCCTCCGGGTACTCTGGTTTCCTCCCAAAGTCCTCCGGTTTCCTCCCCAAGTCCTCCGGTTTCCTCCCCCAGTACAAAGACATTCATGGTAGGCTGTTTGGCATGACCAAAGTGTCCATAGAGTATGAATGAGTGTGTGAATGTGTGTGTGATTGTGTCCTGTGATGGACTGGGACCCCATCCAGGGTGTACCCCGCATTGTGCCCCATGCTCCCTGGGATAGGCTTCAGGTTTCCCACGACCCAGTAGGCTAAGTGGTACAGTAAATGGATGGATGGATGGATGGATGGATGGATAGATGTGTGCTTAGTCGATCTACTTTTAGTTTCTCATCAAAAAGCATTTTTTGGGGGAAAATGGACTATCCATTCATCCATCCATTTTCTCTACTGCTTATCCTACACAGTGTCGCAGGGAGCCTGGAGCCTATCCCAGGGGACCTGGGGCACAAGGCAGGGGACACTGATGATGGGGTGCAAACCCATCGCACGGCACAAATGCACACACACTCACAAAGAAAAAAAGAATTATAGTGTAATTACTCCATGCATTTGACTTTTAGTACACCCAAAACTGAATTTCTCTTGCACCTTCATAGTCACTTCTCAGTTACACACATATTATGGATGTGTAAGCAAATCAGGCTGCTAAATAACACAGCAAATCCAGATGAAAACTAGACTTCGTTATGTAATCACCTGGCATGACTCACTAATAAACTGCATGAATGTACAGTCTGGCTTACAAAGAAATCAGCCTGAGCCTCACTTCTTCATTCCATTCTGTGTATTTTTCTTATGGCCACTGGTAGTGGTCGGCTCTGTTGTGCTTGGGTCCAAAAATTCAAAATAATTCACTTTAAGTCATTTATAAACGGAAAAAAAAAGAATCTGATTTTCAAAATTGAAACTTAATATTAATTAAATAATTAATTACTTTTTTTTTCTTTAGTTCTCTTCATCCTTGCCACTGTCACCTCTGGCTTGCTCATTACATATTTTTTAATATAACTCTATAAAGCTGCTTTGTGACAATGTCTATTGTTACAAGTGCTATACCGTCATGTAATCAGGGTTGTAGATGGATGCAAGTGCCGTTAAAGCTTGTATTTATTAGAGACCGGCAGGCAAATCCAAACGATGAGCAAAAACATGGTCAAAAAACAGGCGTGGGTCATGCAATCTACAAACAGGCATAAATGAGACCAGGCAAAGCACAAAACGAGAAATAGGGACAAGATCAAAGGCTTAGTAACGCACTGGCGGCAAAACAGGGAAACACGATACTTCGCCCTGAATAAAGACACGCGGGGGTTTAAATATACAAACTAATTAAAAAGGGAAATGAGAACAGCTGATGACAATAGAAACAACCAATAACATAACAGGGACGAACACAGGACAGAAACCAAAACAAACCCACGTGTAGAAATTAAAAACAGTCAATGAAAACCTGGAAGTGCGCGTTGTCACACTTCGTTCTGTTCCTTCATGCGGTATGCTCCAACACTCAGCATATGGGGAAATCTGTGACCGAGCCCCATCCCCAAGCCGCTTCCCCTGAAGTGTGCAAACTCCCCCTACCCCTAGTGGTCCTGGCCCTCTGGGCAAAATGTCCACAAAGAACTCAAAATCCTGAGGCAGGCATTGTCTTAATAATGGTCTCTTTCCAGCAGAGCCAGGGAGCAGATATGTGGAATATATTATATATTGGGTGGCTGTCGCTCAGGTGGTAGGGCGGGTTGTCCACTAATCATAGGGTTGGAGGTTTGATTCCCGGCTCACATGACTCCGCATGCCGAAGTGTCCTTGGGCAAGACACTGAACCCCAAGTTGCTCCCGATGGCAAGCTAGCACCTTGCATGGCAGCTCTGCTACCATCGGTGTGCGAGTGTGTGTGTGAATGGGTGAATGAGAACCAGTGTAAAGCGCTTTGGAACAACTAGGGTTAAAAAAGCGCTATATAAGTGCAGACCATTTACCATACAGGTGGAAAGCAGGTGGCGAGGGGAAATTCGTGATATATACACAAATAAAACTGAATTGAATTGCATTGAATATAAATGTCTCTATCACTGAAAGAGAGGAGCAGCTGATTTACACCGACTGCCACTTCTTATATGGTGCAATGTATTTGGCGCCAGCTAACTGCATAAAATACCTCTTACATTTTGAAGGCACAGGGGTTACATGTTCAAAAAACATTAATGTGCCAAACTAAATCAGCTGGAGTACCAAATCACAAGTAGCTCTTGCTGTAGAGTCAATTTCAACTTCTCAAAAGTTATTTCAGTAGTTATGCTGGTAATTAAATTCCATTGTCATTTGTAGTACAGTAACAAGCAACATATTTTACATGCTGATATTAGCATAAGGAATTAGGATGAGACTGAATTTGAGAGAACTAATAATCCTAGGAAACATTAGAAGCTATAAAGTCTCTTTTCATCTATAGAGAACCTCTTTGTTTTGGGTGCATTAATTTCTGCTCATAAAATGTGCTGAATAAATTCTCTGGTTGAAACTGGAAATTAATATCACTCCATATACCTACGAATTATAACATCATAAACTAGCCTGCATATTTTGCAAACTTCAAATCATTCTTTTGTGCTGCTAGTTCTCTTCCAGAAACTAGATAAAGTGTAGATAATCTGAGAAAAAACACCATTACCGATTATGTGCACAACTTAGCGGAGCATGAATACCCATGAAAATTATTTACATGCACTTACTATACATTTATTTACAGATCTTTTCAAATGAATAAAATGTTTATTCAATCATACATATTCAGACATCATAACACCAAATCTATTAAAATCGGTGCCGGACTAAATTACCAATCAGCCTCTGCACATCACATGACACCCCTAATCACACACCTGTTCCTGATTGTGCCTAATGAGTACTGTATTTAAGCCCTGGTTTTTGTGTGTTCCTTTGTCTAGCGTTTGTTGTGTGTTGCTTGCTGTTTGTGTGTTACTCATCTCATGTTCATTGTATATGTTTCATATCCATAGCTCATGTTTAGATTCCTAGTTTTTGTACTGTTTATTTTTGTTTGCGTTTCACCTATAAATAAACCACTTGAATTTGCATCCGACTCCCAAATCCCTGACAGAATGCTAGACCCATCAATGAATGCAGCAAGTATGTTGAAACTTGTGAAGGCATAGAACCGAATGCTCATGGAACAAAAATAACTGTTCTCTTGGCCCGACACCTTTCTGGACTAACTCCTGGCAAGGAGCTTGCATTTATTACCCACATCGTGCTCACATCGAGCAGAGAGGTGGGGCACTGCGGATATACCACCTCAATCTCATTAAACCATAGAGAGAGGCGGTCCCCCATTCTTTAGGCCATGGTAGTTTCAGAGAGGGAGGAGCTGGGACCAGAGGTGAACCTAAAACATGTGGCTCAATCCACCCCAGTCCCCTGCCTGTCCCAAATGTATTTAGGTTGCCAAGTTGCAAGTGGAATTTTCCGACATGTTCTCGCTTCTACCCAGGGGGTGGTGTTACACAGCCGCCTGTACCATTTGCCCGAACACAAAAAACAAGTGGTACGGGAGGAGCTAATAGCCATGTTTGATATGGGTGTAATCAAGGAGTCCCACATTGACTCCAGCTCTGTGATCCTGGTTCCCAGGCCAGTTCTCTGTGGATGTTAGGAATGTAAACGCGGTGTCTAACTTTGATGCATATCCAATTCCACTCATTGACAAACAGCTCATTTGCTTAGCTGTGATTCGCTTTTATTAGACACTGGAAGTCTCAGGAGAAAATGCCTTTTCCCACTCCATTTGGTTATGCCAATTTGTCACCCTTACTTTTGGGTTAATCAGAGCCCCAGCCACATTCCAACAACTCATGGACAGAATCCTCCTCCCCCACGCTGCCTATGTCGGCATGTTCAACATCTGAGGATTACCCTAAGATCTTTGAGACATGTGGGACTCTCAGCAAACCCAAAGAAGTGTGCAATTGGACTGGTGGAAGTACAGTTGCTGGGCTTCCACTTGGGTCGTGGGTAGGTGTGTCCCCAATTCAATAAGATCATAGTACTTGCAGCCTGCCCGAGAAAAAGTTGAGAAATAATGTCTGGCCATCACATGGGCAGTCCTCACCCTCTATCTGTTGGGATGGGCCTTCATCCTCTGTCCGGATCACACTCTGCTCCAGTGGCTCCACTACTTGAGAGATGCTAATGTCCCAATTGTGAATGGAAAACAGAGTCAGGAGCTTGAGTGGTAAGGATGAGTCTACACCTGTGGATGACTGACTAACAATGACGTGGTGTTTCAATGCGTGACTGCCATGTGAGAGATCTGAGCTGAACTGTATTGTACTGTATGTGTACTGTGTGTTTATGTTGGTGTGTCTCACAGTGAGACCAAAAAACACAACATGCTGAAAGGTCCTTGTGAGTTGTCCCAAGCCTGCCTCCTGCGTTTGCATGGGAACATCAAACCATTAAAGTTATTAGGTGGTTACAAAATTCTGATTATACAGGAGTACTAAATCTCATTTGTTCATTGAAGGCATCAGATTAAGATAACAAAACGTCTATCACAAATCCAACATTAGCAAAACTTTTTCATCTTAATGCTGAGAACCACTTGTGTCTAAACACACACACACACACACACACACACACACAACACAAACCATTATCTGACCATGTTAGGAGTATAGGAGTAGTATGGGGCTTATGACCCCAGAGGCCAGGTGAAGAGGCCAGTGCTCTGTTCCAAACCTGATATCAGTGTGAGAGCCAGTACTTGAAGCACTTAGTGTCCACTACATACCTGGATCTTTGCCCCACCTTTCTTTGAAACTACCATGAATCCAAAAGGGAAAGAGACAAATTTGTAGCAGTGACTGTACATTTTTACAAATGTTTTAACATCATGATCAGTATGTTATTCATTATGTAGCATGGCACTATGTTTAATTTGCTTCATTTTGAAAATGAAATGTTCATACATTCCAGTCATTAAACATTAATATTTTGGTCTCTTATCGTAAAAGAAAAGAAAAGAGAGCATCATCTGCTCCTTTTCTACTACTGAAATGGTATAATAGTAGAATTAATTGCAACTACTTTAGGCCTTGATGTCAGAACAGAGATTAAAGAGCATTATCATGTCCACATGAAAAATAATGTATATAAGGAATAGAGATTTGCTGCTCAGTTACATTTATGATTTTAGTCCACAACAGAAGAGAAAAGAAAAGCAGGCACAATTAGTGATTAAGAGAGCATGGGGGTATGATAAGATTGGCTAGACACCAGCTGGCAGCTAAACTGTACCTACTTTATAAATTTACTAATTAGATTCTGAACATCATTTCCAGAAGAAGTCTTAATGCTATACAGCAGTTAGTTCTGACTATGCAATCTGACTGGTTGAAAAACTGTCTAGCTGTACTGTTATATGTGAAAACAGCACATTTCCATACAAAATCTCTCATGTCTTATATTAGGTAGGTCAGATTGGGAAGAAACATGTGACCAAATGGCATCCATGTTTTGATTCAGGATAACACAGATAACACTAATTTTCATTTTTAAAACAAAATTGGCAGATGTCGCACTTCACACCACTTTAGTTGTGATGATGTATTCAAACAAATGACATATGACCGTTTGTGGCATCCTCTAAGAACAGAACTTGACACTGACATTTATCATTCATGATGTTCACCAGAGGTTTTACAAATCACCGTGGCACCAAAGACTGCAGCCTCTTGTACTTACCTCCAGTTTATGGTTTTTATGCTACACTATATTGATAAAGGTTTGTGGACACCTAACCAATTACACCCAACAAGAACAGATGTGCTTTTTGAACAACTTGTTCCACATTTAGTCCCCCATCCCCCACAACCCCATTTCTGGGAAGGCTCTCCACTAGATTTTGGAGCGTGGCTGTGAGTATTTGTGCTCATTCAGCCACAAGAGCATTAGTGAGGTCAGGCACTGACCTCGGCCAAGAAGGCCTGGTGCGTAGTCAGCATTCCAGTTCATCCCAAAGGTGTTCAGTGGGGTTGAGTTCAGGGTTCTGTTTAGGCTACTTGACTTGGCAAACCATGTCTTCAAGGACCTTGCTTTGTGCATAGAGGCTTTGTTATGCTGGAACATGTTTGAGCCCCTTTAGTTCCAGTGAAGGGAAATTGTAATACTAGAGCATATGAAGACATCCCAGACAATTGTGTACTTCCAACATTATGGCAACAGTTTGGGGAAGAACCACATACAAGTGTGATGGTCAGGTGTCTATAAACATTTGGCCATATAGTGTATATATGCCTCAGTGAACAAAATCCAGGAAACTTCACAAATGTATCACTTAATGAAAGAATTGAAGGTCCATCCCACAGACAAAACTTCATGGAGCTATCAGTAGAGTCGATGAGTCAGACTGGATGTGCTTCTTTTAGCTTTGGTGCCACTATCTAATGATAAGAAGGCAAACCTGCAGTCAGTGAAAAGGTCTAAATGAATTGTGGTCATGTGGTAAATGTCGTTTGTCAATGAAAGTACCAAATTGGTTAGCTTTGCATTAAAGGAAGTGTTCTTCTTGTTTGCTGTTCACAAAAATATTTTTCAGGGTTAATCCTTGAAGTAAAAGAGCACCAAAACTTGCTCACAGATATAAAATACAATCAGAGTACACTACCTAAACCATAAGCACAAGCCCTGCAGGAAGGAATCTTATAGCCTCATATTTGATAAGTGGCTTTCTCGGTCATTTCTCTTTTCAAGCTCATGGTGTATGAAAAAGATTGGTACAACGTGTAAAACATTGCTCCTTTAAATCAACTCCCAATTTTAAGAAACATACTTGGTTGAAAGCACAAATGAGAGTGATAGCCTTGAAAATCCACTCGTTAACGCAGAAACCACACCAGACATGCTGTGTAGTGAGTGGATGTTCAGTGACATGGAATAACAGGCTGCTGTTTCACTGCCCTCCCCCAGGTCCCTCATTACACACAGCCTCCAAGGAAGAGAGAATGCATTTCATGGAGAAAATGAGCAGGTGTCACTGACACACACTCACAAAACACACAAGTCTTGTTCCGCTGTCCACTCAGTGCAGCTGTATCTAGTGCTGCATATCTTCAGTTACCTTTGTGTATGTATGTGTTGACTGATATTTATATAAAGCCACCAAACAATCTGAACATGGAGCTCACCTACATGCAAACACCATGGTACATACAGACCCATGTGTCTCCCTCTTACTTACCGCCTCCGAGTCTTCAAACCCATGCAGGTACAAGTTGTCATACATGGAGGTCTGATATCCCCAAAAGTGTTTCTTATTCGAAAGGTTAATGGGCGGGTGCAATCCCCGTCCCAGCAAAAAGACCGCCAGAGCAAGGATGCCAGAAAGACGGTGGTCTCAATCTTCTTTCCAAAACCTGCTCTCACGCAGATGTTTTCATGAGCATCAGGTCTGATCCTTCACATCATATAAGGCAAAGAGTATCTCCCAAGAGGAAGCAGAGACCTCACATTTCATCAGCGTTGCACATACAGTGCAGGAGAGTGGAGCTTTTCTCAAATCACAGGCTGATGACAATGCAGGGGGAGGAAGGGGGTGTTAGCTGCTGATTGGCTGGCACCAACTCCAGTCACATTGGCCAAGTGGTCTCTCTTCCCTTGATGGTGAATAATAGGGATAGAGGAGGGAATGGGTCTCTAACCATCCTCTCTTAAACCAGTGGGGCCTAGTTCCTGTATTTTTTCCTCACACCCTTTCTATTTTTTGCCTGCACTCTCCTCCCTCTTCTTGGCACTCCCAGCTTTTCTTTATATTCAATGTCTCAGGGCCTTGCTAAGATATGATGCGAGGTCACACCTCAAAAAAATTTAATTTTCTCAAAATCAGAATTATTTTATTTTTTATAACCAACATTAATACTATTAGTTAAAATCTGTAGCTTGTTGGAGATACGTGAAAAATAAAATGAAAGCTTTAATAATGAACCATGTTTTGTGTAACTGCTAATACCCCTGCACTGGGGGTAACTATATTCTACATTTTGTATTCTTATTCATCATTTAATCTAGTGATGTAATGGTAGGTTACATTCATATCATATAATTATGACCAAATAATCTACTGGGATCTACTACTGATAATTACTGCATCACACTCTGGAGGGAATGAAGACAGTGGAACACAACAGCCCTCTAATGTTCAACAGAGAAAGTGCAATAGTCCAAGATTGTCTATTTTGATAAGGGGAGGCTTTTTTCACCCCTTAAAGACTGGTGGATCAAATTAAACCTAAACTGCATTAAACTTCAGCTTTGTTGCAGCTCTGCTGCTGACCATACAAAAATACACAGTAGTGTTCTTCATTTTATTTTATTTTTTACATTTTGAAGTCCATTATACGTGCATTAAGTAGATAGAATAAAATAGATATGAATAATAGAATTTTTTTTTAAAGGTTTTTTTATGCTACCATACTGTTTTGATATATGTTTTGGACTAAACTTGGGCATAAAGTAAACTTTTTGGGGCATATACTGATTTTTTTTTTTAAAGAATATTTCAGAGATATTATGAGTATTAGCCATATATTTAGTAAGACTGTACTTACATAAAATGAAACTACAAGTCAGTCTAAAATCTGCAGTGACCCTTTAAGTTATATACCACATCTACATCTATCGAAATAATTGTGCTTTACAATAAAGTGATGAGTTAAGTTATCTACCAGTACATATAGTGTTAGTAAGTATTGACTTACTATAAGTGTTTTCTTTATACTTGTTTGTTCTGCTGCTTGGGCATATTAACAAATCAAAGCCATGAAAAATAAGCGGTTGTAAAATCTGCATTTGAATAAGCTAAACAATAAAACAAATAAACATTACATTATACACCAATCAGCCAGAACATTAAACCACTGACAGGTGATGTGAATAACATTGATTATCTCGTTACAGTGGCACCTGTCAAGAGGTGGGATATATTAGGCAGCATGTTGAAGTTGATGTGTTTAAAGCAGTGGTTCACACAGAACAACCTCCTGGACACCAAGCAGTCTGGCTTCTAGAGCAATCACGCCACGGAGACTGCTCAGTTTTCCGTCTCTGAAGCCTTACGACTAGCAAGAACAACCTCTAGATCATCTGTCCTCATCGTACTTGACCTCTCTGCTGCTTTCGACGCTGTGAACCATCGTATCTTTGTGTGCCTGTCTGACATCTCGGTCTGGTTGAAGCTCAACCTGGCAAAATCTGAGCTTCTCGTCATCCCAGCCTGCCCCTCAATCAACCACAACTTCACTGTACAGCTCGGCTCAACCACACTCAAGCCAACCAGGATGGCCAGGAACCTCGGGGTGATTCTCGAGGACAGCTTGACCTTTACAGACCACATCTCAACAACTGCATGGTCCTGTACAACATCAAGAAAATCCCACCCTACTTCGCCAAACAGGCTACACAGATTCTAGTCCAGGCTCTTGTTATCTAAAAACTGGACTACTGCAACTAATGGACTAATGAAACCCCTTCAGATGATTCAGGATGCAACAGCACCCCCACGTCTTCAACCAGCCCAAGAGAACCCATGTCACACCCCTCTTCATCTCCCTCCACTGGTTTCCTGTAGCCTCCCGTAGTAAATTCAAGCCCTTGATGCTCACGTACAAGACCTTGTCTGGAACAGCCCCCCCCTACCTCAACACTCTCCTGCAGGCTTATGTTCCCTCACGCAATCTGCGATCGATTAGTGACCGACGCATAGTAGTACCTACTCAGCATGACACAAGATCCCTTTCCAGAACCTTCACACTAACCGTTCTGCAGTGGTGGAATGAACTTCCAAATCAATCCGGACCGTGGAGTCTGTCACTAACTTCAAAAAACAGCTCAAGACCCACCTCTTCTGTGAGCACGTAATCAACCCATAATAAATAAATAAATAAATAAATAAATAAATAAAATGTATTCTGGCACTTACATCTCTACTCTGAGCACTTTGCTTCTTCTGGAACTCAATTAACAGATTAATTAACAAATATAAACTTCAGACTAGAACTTTACATAACTGTCCAAAATAGAAAAAAACCCAATACACACACACACACTTTTTATATATATATATATATATATATATATATATATATATATAAATTTATTTTATAGTATTTATGCATTATGTTTATGGATGCACAAAAAGCACCCAATTAAACTTCAGTCCTAAATTAATAATTAAAACTCACTTTCACTGGACCTTTTGGTTTCTGTTTCTCACTGCCTTTAGGAATATTATTTTATTTGTGTTTACGTCTGCTCATAGTGTTTTAATTAGACATTACAGATCTTACCCACGCTACACTCCGTATCAGCGCGTGATCAGCAACGTGGCCTCGTTACTAACATCACTTCCGTTATAATAGTTGACAGAATTTACACTGCAACTGCGCAAATACAGCATATAATGACAATAAACTTAAATTAAACTAAACCCTTTAAGCAGCTTGAACCTTTTAACTAAACCTAAACCTTTTAAACAGAGGACTTGGAGGTTACACTTTCTTCCTCAGTCATGTGATGATTTCACCTCCGTCTGGTGGAGAGGGAGGTCATGTTGGGAATAAAAGGTAACGCTGACAGAAAGTAAACTGAAGAAAGTAATTATCGGTGACTCTGGGTGTTTGCTAATGCTAGCGTGTGTATGACGTCATGAGCCGTCATGGCTTATGCTTCCGGTTAGTAAAAAAAGGCTAGTGTTATATTTGAGGTGATATTACCTTTCTAAAATGCACACACTAGACAGTAGTGCAGAGAGCATAGTGTAAGTGTACGGTACTTCATTTGGGACACAACTTTAGTATTTACTCTCCAAAGCGTGTTTTCTAAACAGAAGTAACGTAATGAGTAAACATGCCCCATGCCGCGTGCAGACCAACTAATCGATAAGATTCGTTGACAACGATTTTCATAATCAATTATTATCGATTAGTTGTTGCAACTCTAGATCTGAGCAACTTTGACAAGGGCCAAATTGTGATGGCTAGATGACTGGGTCAGAGCATCTCGAAAACCACAGGTCTTGTGGGGTGTTCGCGGTATGCAGTGGTTAGTACCTACCAAAAGTGGTCCAGGGAAGGACAACTAATGAATCGGCAAAAGGGACATGGGTGTACAAGGCTCACTGATGCATGTGGGGAGCGATGGCAAGCTCATCTGGTCCGATCCCATAGAACAGCTACTGTAGCACAAATGTTGCTGAAAGTTGCTGAAGTTAATGCTGGCTATGATAGAAAGGTGTCAGCAGACAGTGCATCACAGCTTGCTGTGTATGGGGATGTGAAGCTGCAGAGTGTCTGTCTACTGCCGAAAGTGCCTACAATGGGCATGTGAGCATCAGAACTGGACCACAGAGAAACTGAAGAAGGTGGCCTGGTCTGATGAATCAAAGCATGTGGTCGGCCCAGTGCGCATACATCACTTACCTGGGAAAGAGATGGCACCAGGATGCACTTTGAGAAGAAAGCAAGCTGGCAGATGCAGTGTGATGCTCTGGGCAATGTTCTACTCGGAAACCTTCAAGCTGGCATTCATGTGGATGTTATTTTGATATATACCACCTTCCTAAACATTGTTGCCGACCAATTACACTCCTTCATGGCAACGGTATTCCCTAATGGCAGTGGGCTCTTTCAGCAGGATAATATGTCCTGCCACACTGCAAAAATAGCTCAGGAATGGTTTGAGGAACATGACAAAGAGTTCAAAGTGTTGACTTGGCCTCCAAATTTACCAGATCTCAATCCAATCGAACATCTGTGGAATGTGCTGGATAAACAAGTCTAATTCATGGAGGCCCCACCTCACAACTTACAGGACTTCAAAAATCTGCTGCAAATATCTTGGTACCACATACCACAGCACACCTTCAGAGGTCTTGTGGAGTCCACACCTTGACGATTCAGAGGGGGACCTGCACAATATCAGTAAGGTGGTTTTAAAGTTATGGCTGATCAGCATATGTGACCTTGCCAATAGTGTCAATTTGATGTAAGTGTTCTCAGTATTGGCTGATATAAAATTAGAAAATTTGTATGTGATCCTTGTATATGTGCCATTATAATTTATATTTATATATATATATATATATACACACACACACACACAGCTTTTGTTTCCACAGTTTCATGCATTTCATTATATTTTGAATTTTGTAAACATCCCCCTGTTTTTGCCAGTTAAATCCTACAACCCCAATTCCAAAAAAGTTGGGATGCTGTGTAAAATGTAAATAAAAACAGAACGCAATGATTTGCAAATCTCATAAACACATATGTTATTCACAACAGAACATAGAAAACATAAAATGTTTAAACTGATTAAATGTACCATTTTAAGTAATTTTGGATTTGATTGCCGCAACACGTCTCAAAAAAGTTGGCTAAAAAAGTGGGCAACAAAAGGCTGGAAATGAAAGTGTTACTAAAAAGGAACACCTGGAGGAACATTTTGCTACTTAGGTTAATTGGTAACAGGTCAGTAACATGATTGGGTAAAATATCAATGATTTGCAAATCATTGCATTCTGTTTTTTATTTACATTTATTTACATTTTACACAGCGTCCCAACTTTTTTGGAATTGGGGTTGTAAATCACTTATTACAAGTTGTGTTCCTAATCTGACTATCAAACATTCAATTCAATTTTCAAGTCAATTCAATTTTATTTGTACTGCGCTTTTTACAATGCATATTTTCTCAAAGCAGCTGTAGAAAAAAATGTATAAACATGGGATACAGATTTTAAGTGGGTGGATTAATTCCTATTGAGCAAGCTGGTGGCGACGGTGGCAAGGAAAAACTCTCCAAGGTGACACATTCATTAGGAATATTATTAGCTTGGTGAAAATAATCATGAATCATGACTGAACTAATGAAGAACCAAATGATGTTAATGACAGAGTTACCACGTCAGTGTTAACTGTAGTCTCCTGGTGAACTGTTTAGGGTGGTGTTCATAAGATACGGCAACATTAATAATAAATAGATTTAATAAAAAACAGCTCACCTATGTAGTGCACAGCTCATGAACTAATGTCACTCTATGACCAATAATGTTAGGTCAACAAAGTTTATTACACGTTAGTAATGAAATCGCGCACTTAACTCTTTCTTTGCATGTATATATGTGCCTTTTCAGCTTTATTAAATTAAAAAGATTAGCCCATTTATTTCTATTTAATTGTGTACATTACCACAGATGTCTATTAAATTAAATGCTGACAACACTTAACACTAATGACCCGATGATAGAAGACAATAAGGCTGTCTAAATCCCAGCGCTGAGCACAAATATTTCCTTGTGATTTAGCTATGGGATTTTGACTAACATTAGTTATTCATTAAAAACTGAAGTAATAATGTATTTTCTGGTGCGTTTTTTTTTCCAATAAATGGTTTTGGGTTTAGAGCATGCTGTGTATAAAACGTTACCTACAAATACCTATTGAAAAATAAATAAATATTTGAGGCAAGACCAAGATATGATTTAAAAATTGTGAAAAATTGTCCTTGTCAATTATGGAGTTGTGACTGTACTTCAATGCAGTGGAGATCTGACTAGTTTCCATGGCTGCAGCTCAGTGCCTGAGTCATATTCCTTTACTGAGGTATTCATCTGCGTCAACACGGGGCCACTCTTTTGTAACTCTTTTGTAACAATTATATGAGTGGGTTTAAGTTTATAGAAAAAAGGACTAAACATGCTGTGCCATTTAGCACGTAGTTTGAGGATATTTTTCGGTACCAACCATAGGCTCGTTCAAATAAATCTAAACCATGAGTCCCAACGAAAACCCAATCCACAAAGGCGAATGATTAATGTTTGCAGATGGAGGGCACTGTTTTGACTTCACTGCTAAAATAAAACTTGCAAGCTACACAATAAAGGAAGTTCTCAAGACGCAAAGGGACCTATATTTTATGCGCACTGTTGCACTCCTGCATTACACAGATGTGCTGTATCCTACAACATATAGTTTAGTACTAAATAAAAAAATAAAGTCTTTATCCCTGATGAGGATAAAGCAGTTAGTCAGGACCAGTGTACAAATGAATAAATAAGCAAATTAAACAACAGAACATGAAAATGACAAAAAAAAAAAAAACGAGATGTACAGTAGCCTCGTTATCCCAAGTAGCCTTTCTTCTGTACCTATGGCAACTGATGCGTTCACTCTGGTAGGCACATCATATAATAATGACTTTACAACGCAAGAACATTTGCATTTGTCAAAGAGCCGAATAGAGATCTGTTAAAAGCTGCCTGCCTTCCATGAAAGATGTATGAGGGATGGTGAACTCAGAGGCTGCTGTAGCTAGACAAACTGACACGGACATTGAGGCTATTATTCCCTCAGGAGCACTTCAAAGTCCATCAGCCTCTTCCAGTTTAAACGCTAACCAGTGTTAATGCATCTGAGACTGTACCACACTTTACACTAATCAAACTCTGAATCCAATCTTCGGCTCTTCAAATATCACAGAGATACAAGGGGGATATATAAAGTAGAACCTATGGGTTTACAGCTTCTCCTGAAGCTCCTGAAGAAGCAACTGAATGTATTTTCAATTACATCAAGAAAAGTGTCATCTTCCTGGAGGTCATGCATTCATTTGGACATCAGTATTGTGCTATAAAGCAAGTGCTAAAATTATTCCCAGCTAAATCTCTGAATACAGGGTAAATATTTCTGTTTTCTTATTTAACTTTGGTGTTTTATTACACCAAAGGTCCAAAGAACAATCCACTACAAGGTTTGCTTGAGTGCACGTCTTAAGGGCAGTCACCCTGCAAATAATCCAACGCTATATTCTGTAGAAAAGGAAAACAATGACCTACACACCAATTACTGACCCACTGCACTGCTACTTTGTTATTTTTCATACATACATACGTGAGTTATTACTATAAAATTCACAGTTTGTTTTACTATGAGTCTCAATGCTGTTCTAATAAAGTCTGGTTACTGACAAAGATGGTCATAAAAAAAATGATCAGTGCACTGCAATTACTGCTCAAAACGAGCTTTTCGGTAACAATTTCATCATCCTGCCATTATTTTATTCTTATTTTCCATCGTTCTTATTCAGTATCCACTTTATCCTGGACACGACTGTGGTTGATCCAGAACCTATCCCAGGAAGATTTTGGGAGTAAGGCAGGAATACATTCTGCACGACATGTTAGTACATCACTGTGTATTCTGCATGCACATTCACACTTGGGGCACGTTAACATTGCCAATCCAACTACCAGAACATTTTTAGGAAGTGGAAAAAAAAAAACTCAGAGGAAACCCATACAGACAACAACTCCAGTTCCGTATGCATCTCTGAACCCTGGAGCTATGAGGCAGTTTTGCCACAGTGCTGCCCTTCATTAATTCTCAGCTGGCATATGTAATGTGATTAAGCGCATTTAATTCTTGGGGAGAGGCTAATTTTTAACCCACACAAAATTTATATATATATATATATATATATATATATATATATATATATATATATATATATATATATATATATATATATATATATATATATATATATATATATATATATGTGTGTGTGTGTAAGTGTGACAAAACAGAGTGCAAATAATATACATTAAAAATATATATATATATAAATAAACACACATATATGTATACACATACATATATGTATACACGTGTGTGTATAAATATATATATAAGTAAATGTATTTGAATGTATATTATTTGAACTCTTTGTTTTGTCACTGCCAATTCAAGACTACTAGCAAGGTCTCTCTGCCTGTACAATCTTGCTTGCTAGCAAACTTACTTACTAGTATAAATCTCACAATGTAATACTCAGTAGATGTTTAGTAGATAGTGGGATTCTCGTGCTCAATATTCCTACCTGACGGAGGATGAAACTGGTGGAAGTAGTGCTGCCGTCAGACCTCTTGAGACGGCTGCGACGGGAATAGGTGCCTCTGTTGATCTGCAGCAAGAGCACAGGCCATTCATCTCACTCTCTAGTTTAGGTATAACAAGGGCACCTTCACACATACCTCCTCCTCTTTCTCACACACACGTACACACATACAGCCCTACATTCTGATGCGAAACCATAAGTCGCTGAAACCTGCTTATATTTTGTCATAATATGTTTATGCATAATATTCATAAGCAATATGAAAAGTACACTGAGTATTTATAGGAAGATTATTTCCACCATGTACATTTTGCGACTAAGTCACATACTGATTCTACTAAAGATTCTGATAACGCATTAAAGGTGTTGTATTTTGGAGTATCGAGGGTGTTAAATGGCAATGTGCCAAATAGATGCAAAAGCTTATGAAAACGTGTCACATCGTCTCCAAGGAGTTTTTGGATGCAGCAGCGGCACAAAGCCACCAGGATGGCGTCTCTACATGGATAAACTGTCCTTCAGACCATCTGCTTACAGTGTGATCAAATGCAGTCTTCTCAGATTACACAACACGCACGCACATGAATAAATACTTCCTTTCGTTATTAACCATGGTTATAGTACAACAAGCTAGACTGACGGGCACGCTTTCAGAACAAAGTGCCTTTCCTTGTCGCTGCTCTCATAGCTTTTAATATGCATCTTCTACCTAGAAATGTGCATGGAGTGGGTCCTTAAAGCTTTCAGTTCAAAGCTGATTTCAGTCCATTTTACACAATATCCACGTTTCCAGATGAATGATAAGCGACATTTTAAACGCCACAGATGATGGAGAGTACCAACTCAGCATCAAGGAAAGCTACACTTAAGTATTGTTTTTGGGTTGGTTTTTTTTTCCTGTGCGTGGATGGAGGAATGGGTGAAGTCATTTAGAAATGAATGAATACTAATGTTCAACATTAAACCCAGGAAGAAAACTATTGTCTTTCCTGCAATAAGCATCTTGCTTCGTGAATTCTGAAATAAAGCTTAATCACACACACACACACAATGCATTATGAAATTTTCATAATCCACAATACCAAAAAAATATACAGTATATTATAAACATTTATTATAAAAGATATAAAAGATAACTTTTCCCAAAGATAACATGAATAAGACACATCTGGAAGGAACTGAGAACCTGAGATCTCGCTGTAACGCTTCCCAACACTCCTAATATCAAAATAGTAAAGATCAAGCAGTATTATAGAATCGATGCACCCCCACACAGGGCTCCATACAGTCTGTGCTCCGAAGCGTTTTACCTGAAACACGGCTTTAGACGCGCCGTCATTTGTCCCGTGTCGAGTGTAGATGTGTCGGGACATTTGAGCCAGTTCGTCGCTCCACGGAGGAGGCTGTCTCTCTCTTCCGCTGCACTCATACTGAGGAGAGAGATGCACGCTGGCCTCCAGCTTCACCTGCGGCGTGTCGGCTATTTACACAAAGAGAAATAGAGAGAAGCTGAGCTACCGCGCGCGCTTCCTGTTTCTACCGAGCGCGAGCTCCAGCTGTGTGTGAGTGTGTACATAGACGCGCGCGCTCGCCTTTATAGCGCCGAATGAGCTCCTGCGTCATCAGCTAAAGGTCACGCAGGTGAACGTGGGACTGTCCCTGTGCAATTTCACCACGACCAGGTGGATTTTTTTTATTATTATAAATAAATAAATAAATAAATACACGTTCAAATAAATCAATCAATAAATAAATGTGTAGCATCATTCTAGAGTGGAAATGTTCGAATAAACTGTCCTACCTACAGTATCGATAGAGAACTAGAGCACTTCACTTTTACACATACACACATACATATGTGGAAAATATAAGTGATAAAAAATGTAAAAATAAATAAATAAATACAAATAAAAATAATTACTTATTTATTTTTTATGGGGGGGGTAACATATTTGGTCAAGCAAACATTTGACACGTGACACATAAAATTGACATTGTGTAGTAATTTTCGCAATTTGAATAAAGTAAGTACACCCCTACATTTATCACACCTTCATATCCATAAAATTAGAATCAGGTGTTCAAGATTGGAAGACAGTGAACAGAACCTGCTTATGGAGTGCCAGTGGAACCTGACTTATTGGAAAGCTAGGGTGAGGCAAAACACTAATCTGCATCCGTAGCAAATGACAAAATGTGGCTCCTCTTATCTGTGTATGGTCTGGGAAGAATCCCTATAAGACATTCGTGCTGCAAGCTACAAAAAAGTAGCTAACATAATTACCATTAACATTAAGCTACATATTATGAAGAACACCAGTATTACGAATTTGATATCAGCCTAGGTAATCACAGAAATTTGAATGGTTTCCACTACAAATACCATTACAGACCATCAGCTGACTATTAAAACCATTATTGATCCTTAATGGTATCCACTAGACATAACATGCCACCAATAGAAGGCGACAAATTACCAGTAAAGACTCACAGGGACCACGATTCTCCACCAACAAGGAAACAATTCTCATTAGAACCATTACAAATTCTATGAAAGTTTCAATTATTTGTTGGTTATTTTTAAGTGTAGTTAGCAGTACCAGGGAAAAGTTTGAAACTATAGCTAAACTTGCTTGTTTCTCATGGCGGACAATGAGACCCAACTACATTTGCTTAGAAAGGGGTGAGCTTTCACAGGATTTCATCGATTTTTCCTTTTATTTACCCTATTTTAATGATTAATGAACTGACAACATTGTTTAAAAAAAAGCTGACAAAAACTGGATGGACCGAGAAGTTCATTCTCTTCACATCAAATACAACACAAGCCGGTTAGAATCTGTCGAGTCCGAGTCTTCAGTCAAAAGTGGTAACTTGCAACGGCATTGTGAAACAAAACATAGCCACTTGCTTATAACCATAAACTAATCACTAATGTTTACACCACCCATCCATCCATCTTCTCCGCTTACTCCTTTTCAGGGTTGCGGGGGAACCTGAAGTATATCCCAGGGAGCATCAGGCACAAGGGCGGGATACACCCTGGACAGGGTGCCAGTCCATCGCACGCACAATCACATACACACTCACACACCCATTCATACAATACAGACACTTTACACATTTAAAGGTAATGTCAAAATTTTTCTGTTTAATACTCCTGATCTATACTATAGTTGGTTACCTTGCCGGGATATCAGATATAAGAGCAATGCAATGAAAGTTTTGCTTTTCAGCGTGGTACATTTTCTGCACATCACTAATAAAAAGTAATACTATTTGTGAACTAAATTTAACATTTTCTTCACCAGCATGATTGCCTTAATCTTTTCCATACGCATGGCATATCTTGTTCATGTTCAATGTTGTTGAACAGTACTCCTGCTTAGACAGGAGAGAGGAGAATGAGCAGATCTATTCCTAGAAGATTCGTAGAAGCCATTTGTGGCACATAACATTGATTTGAGGTGATGTGCCCATTTCAAGCATTAAGGACACAACCACAAGGATCTGAGAAAGTCAGAGATTTAGTGTTCGGATGAAAGCCATTTTACTAAATATTTACATTTACTGCTCTGTGAACAGGCTAAATAGTCAGACAATTTCCTGACAAAATGTTCGGCCTGACAAAGTTTCCAGTCATTAAAACCAGAACAATATTATTTGAGGTATTCATATGTGTATTATGTATAATGAATGCCTTGGTAGGGTGGAATAGAATTCTAAAGGTCATGCACCCTGGTGTAGATTCTCATGCGTATGTCCATTAGAAAGGCAGCACTGTCAGTCTTCTTAATTGCACTGCACAGGATCTTGATTGACTAAAGCAGAGGCTCTCAACCTGTTGTAACTAAAGCCCCCACAAGCCTCCCCTATCATGTTTCATGCCCCCCCAAATATTGTAGACCAGGTATAATGATGATCTATTCTATTTCATATATACATTTTTCTTTATATATATATATATATATGAAATAGAATAGATCATCATCCGGCTTGAAACTTCTCCACAACAGTATTACGGACCTGCCTGGTGTGTTCCTTGGTCTTCATGATGCTCTCTGCGCTTTCAACAGAACCCTGAGACTATCACAGAGCAGGTGCATTTATACAGAGACTTGATTACACACAGGTGGATTCTATTTATCACCATCAGTCATTTAGGACAACATTGGATCATTCAGAGATCCTCGCTGAACTTCTGGAGTGAGTTTGCTGCACTGAAAGTAAAGGGGCCGAATAATTTTGCACGCACCACTTTTCAGTTTTTTATTTGCTAAAAAAGTTTAAAATATCCAATAGATTTCGTTCCACTTCACAATTGTGGCCCACTTGTTGGTGATTCTTCACAAAAAATAAAAATGTTATATCTTTATGTTTGAAGCCTGAAATGTGGCAAAAGGTTGAAAAGTTCAAGGGGGCCGAATACTTTCGCAAGGCACTGTATATGTGTATATATGTGTGTATATACATATACATACATACATACATACATACAGTGGTGTGAAAAAGTGTTTGCCCCCTTCCTCATTTCCTGTTCCTTTGCATGTTTGTCACACTTAAGTGTTTCGGAACATCAAACCAATTTAAACAATAGTCAAGGACAACACAAGTAAACACAAAATGCAATTTGTAAATGAAGGTGTTTATTATTAAAGGTGAAAAAAAATCCAAACCATCATGGCCCTGTGTGAAAAAGTGATTGCCCCCTAAACCTAATAACTGGTTGGGCCACCCTTAGCAGCAACAACTGCAAACTGCGGCGATAACGTGCAATGAGGCTTTTACAGCGTCCTGGAGGAATTTGGGGCCCACCCATCTTTGCAGAATTGTCCTAATTCAGTTAGATTAGAGGGTTTTCGAGCATGAACGGCCTTTTTTAAGGTCATACCACAACATCTCAATAGGATTCAGGTCAGGACTTTGGCTAGGCCACTCCAAAGTCTTCATTTTGTTTTTCTTCAGCGCCATTCGGTGGTGGACTTGCTGGTGTGTTTAAGATCATTGTCCTGCTGCAGAACCCAAGTTCGTTTCAGCTTGAGTACACGAACAGATGGTCAGACATTCTCCTTCAGGATCTCTTGGTAGACAGCAGAATTCATAGTTCCTTTTATCACGGCAAGTCTTCCAGGTCCTGAAGCAGCAAAACGCCCCAGACCATCACACTACCACCACCACATTTTACTGTTGGTATAATGTTCTTTTATGAAATTCAGTGTTCCTTCTACGCCAGATATACTTGGACACACACCTTCCAAAGAGTTCCACTTTTGTCTCATCGGTCCACAGAATGTTGTCCCAAAAGTCTTGGGGATCATCAAGATGTGTTGTGGAGAAATTGAGACGAGCTTTGATGTTCTTTTTGCTCAGCAGTGGTTTTCTCCTTGGAACTCTGCCATGCAGGCCATTTTTGCCCAGTCTTTTCCTGATGGTGGAGGCATGAACGCTGACCTTAACTGAGGCAAGTGAGGCCTGCAGTTCTTTGGACGTTGTTGTGGGGTCTTTGTGACCTCTTGGATGAGTCGTCGCTGCCGCTCTTGGGGTAATTTTGGGCGCGGCACGACTCCTGGGAAGGTTCACCACTGTTCCATGTCTTCGCCATTTGTGGATAATGGCTCTCACTGTGGTTCGCTGGATTCCCAAAGCTTTGGAAATGGCTTTATAACCCTTTCCAGACTGATAGATCTCAATTACTTTCTTTCTCAATTGTTCCTGAATTTCTTTGGGTCTCGGCATGATGTGTAGCTTTTAAGGATCTTCTGGTGGACCTTACTGTGTCAAGCAGCTCCTATTTAAGTGATGCCTTGATTGTGAACAGGTGTGGCAATAATCAGGCCTGGGTGTGGCTAGAGAAATTGAACTCAGGTGTGGACAACCACAGTTATAGTATGTTTTAACAAGGGGGGCAATCACTTTTTCACACAGGGCCATGATGGTTTGGATTTTTTTTCACCTTTAATAATAAACACCTTCATTTACAAATTGAATTTTGTGTTTACTTGTGTTGTCCTTGACTATTGTTTAAATTGGTTTGATGTTCCGAAACACTTAAGTGTGACAAACATGCAAAGGAACAGGAAATGAGGAAGGGGGCAAACACTTTTTCACACCACTGTAGATATATAGATGTTTTTTTTTCATGTGTTTTTGTAGTTTATTACTTGTCATAACTTTTATGATTAAAAAATAATTATAAAACTGTACACCATGAATGATCAAAAATATTTCTGAACACTATAACTACTTTGAACAAGGGAACTAAGCTGTAATAACGTGTACTATTTTACATGTTGCAGTCCATTCATCTTGCGTTCTATGCATTCACATATGAATGATGTAAACTGGGATGAAGGGTCGCGTCTCATTATCCATGACATTGTTTAATCTCCGGCTCTCAGACACTCACTCAACAGAGCAGACGCAGATAGAGGTGAGAGTGCAGAGGGAAAGCAAGACCTCGTGCTTGCAGGGCAGTACTGGCGATGTTTGGAAAGTCGTAAGGTTTGTCCAAAGAGTCGCTAGATATGTCACCTGGCGCTTTAAAAAAAAAGAAAAAAAAGTCACTAAATGGGTCTGAAAAGTCACTAAGCTGGCAATACTGGTCTGCACTGACAGCTAGATAAAAGGCAGGCAAAGCTCCACCTCTCCCCAGCAAAAAGAAAATACAGGAGAGGGAATGCAGGGTTTTTCATTTATACACATTCTATTTGAAAAGCAATAAAATACAGAGTGCCCAAATGATGCCCCGTCTGTGTTTGTTTCTTGAAAACAATTCTCGAATCCCCCTCCGATCTTTCCTCACCCCTCTGGTTGAGAACATTGGTGTGCATATTGTATTGATCACCTCATTTATAGAGATTAGTTGCAATATGGATGTGTTGATTTTAGTACAGCAGGCCCAGCTTGATCATTTTAATATCTGATCTGCAACATTGGTGCCAGGGGTTTCAAGCAACTCCAACAATCCCTAAACACATTTGGAACACAGGGCAAATTTATTTGGAAAGATATTACAATTTACTATGTTACAAAAAGTAATCTTAAAAGTGAGGACAAAGTGACTTATGTTATAAAACATTGGGTGTGCCAGAAGTATACAAGCTTAAACAGGAACATTTACCTAAATATTTAAATCTCATAAAACATACTGTTGTTTTTTTTTTGTTTTGTTTTTTTACAGATATACAGCAGCATCTGAAGATAATTCCAAAAATTGCATGCTCTTATTTGACTTCCATCATCTGACAGAACAAGGCATCTGTTGGTAAATGATTATCGTACAGATAATATAGATGTTCTATATTATCATACAGATAGGTGCAATACAGAAAAGCCAAATATTTTACAATGAACATACAATACATTAATTGAGACAGGTTAAGAAAATAAATTGATCACGGTTCTAATGTCCATCATACTTACTTACACACTTTATCACTGGCTTTGCTCAATTCTCTTTGACATGTTGAGAAACTAAGGATTTTCCAGACTATATTCATCTGATATGAGTCTTGCAATAAAGAACATTAAGGAAACAACAGAATACTCCATAACTCGTAAGTAATGATGGTTATTTGGTCAAAGCATTATAGTTGTCCTCCAAAATATATCGTTTTACATCTATATATCTAACACAAACAAAAAGAATCTCACACTTAAAGGCCATATAAGGCATCATTTATCATTTCCGTTTAAAGCATCGCCAGGATTTATTTCTGTGGAGAGCAATTTTCTCGAAGTTAAATTTGAGAAAACCAACCAGAGTGAAAGCACTACTACTATTACTCGCACAATAAAATAGTACTTCTACATAGAAACTCAGGAATGAAGCATAAAAGGGATTGCATTTGTGCCCACTTTCAGCTCATATCAAAGCCAATCTTATAAACCAGCTCACGTGAGTACTCTGAATTCAGCAGTTTACTGTGATGGTCCCCATCTGCTAATGCTTCTCCATGCATCAGCAGTCTGATTTTACCACAACAGCATTAAACGGAGTTACACTGTTCAGGCTTTTGATGTAAACATGAATATTAACCAAAACTGCTGAATGACATGGCACCTTCATTTATTTCAGCATTTGGGTGGTTTATGAGCATTTTTCATTATTTCCTGTCTATTTATGACTCCTAAATAAACATCTTAATCAATCTGTCAAAAACATCCATCAGCCAAAAACAGAATGAAAAAAATGATATACATATGTGTGTGTGTGTGTGTATATATATATATATATATATTATATACATACATACATACATATATATATATATATATATATATACATACATATACATACATATATATATATATATATATATATACACATACATACATACATACATATATATACATACATACATACATACATATATATATATATATATATATATATATATATATATATATATATATTAGTGGGCCATTTTTAAAGAATCCTATAACTTTTCCCATAAATTATATTGTTCTCATCTTAGGCTGGGAATGTATGTCAAAAAATTCAGTTATGAAAATATGGCGTGCTGGTGAAGACTGGTGTGTATTCTGTACATAAAAGGGAAATTAGTGAGTTGAAACAAGTAGTGAGTTGCTGCTGAGCTGGATGTCTAGTGAGTTGCTGCAGTACAACCTCAACATCAGTACATCAGTTGATTTCAGAGTCTGACCGCATTGACAGTGATATGCACAGATTTACAGGAGTGGCTGTTGGTAATAAGCTGCCTGCTGTTGCTGCTGGGATGAAGGATGGGTGGGAGGTGCCACTGGATATGTAGGTGGAGGCATACCAGGATTAGCATTCTGATAAGCTGAAATGTCCATATTCATATGCAGTGGGTAAGTGCCGGGAGCAGGAGTCTGGTTCATATATTGTGCGCCCATACCACTACAAGAGGAATGCAAGGCAGAATTATTTGTAAAGAAGCTACAAAAACTTTACAATAATCTATATTATTATATCTATAATAATTATACACTTTAACAAAATATGTCAAGCTTTGAAATAAGTATTGGTTTGAGAGTCATAGACAGCGGTTACACTGTAGTTCCACGAGTAAGAAGGTACCTGATATAGGGATGCTGTGCTTGTTGACTGGGGGCTGTAGAGTTCACTGTGGGGGGCATCGAGCAGAGGGGGGCAGCTTGGTCTGAGCCCAGACTATAGCCTTGTGGGACACCACCAGGTATGTAGGCTCCTGAGGGTTGACCTGGGTAACCCTAAAAGAATTGCAAGATAAATATGAGATACGCATTCATGCGATTTAGCATTCCTAAACAGACCATACACTATATGGCCAAACGTTTGTGGACACCCGACCAGGACACCCTGGTTCTTCTCCAAACTGTTGCCCCAAACAAAGCTGAAAGCACACAAACCTTTGTCCAGTACGACAAAGCAAGGTCCATAAAGACATGGTGTACCAGGGTTGCTGTAAAGGAACTTAAGTGGCCTGTACAGAGCCATGACCTCAACTCTACTGAACACCCTTTAGGATGAACTGGAATGCTCACTGTACGCCAGACCACATCGCCTGACCTCACTAATGCTCTTGTGGCTGACTGGGCAGATCCCTACCCATACGCTCCAAAATCTAGTGGAGAACCTTCCCAGAAGGTTGGAGGTTATTATAACTGCAAAGGGACGACTAAATATTGAATGGGATATTTAAATGTACACATGGGTGCTATGGTCAGGTGTCTACAAGTTTTCCCCATATAGTGTATATACCTAACAAATTTAATTGTAAAAAATCTATAGGGATGCATACATAATCCATTCTTTTACCAGAACACCATTAGAAATAACGCTACTTTTTGCCAGAAAAAAAAAATCCTGGCTTCTTAGAAATGAGTATTATAACACCCATGTGATGTAACATGTAACAGTTCATTACACTATAATATTGTGCTCACAACAGTCATGATCAGTCTAATGAGACCAAATGATCTGAGGTAACGTAACTGTACATAGACCCTTTGTGCTAATTTCCACAACTATTTTGTTTTGTTTTGCTTTGCTTTTGGTAAATTTCACACATAGTTTACTTTTCACTAGGTTAATCTGGCAGATTACACTTAAGGTGCGATTTCAGAGTCAGGACAAGAGTATTATGCCCGACACGGGAAATCTTACTATTACCATATTTCCAGTGCATCTAGCCCTTTGCTTTGGTCAATTTCACTTGGTGATTTGCTGCTACTGGTGTTGCGATTTATACCTTACCCACTATGAGCTCTAATTAATCAAAATACATAATAAAGAAACACCTCTGCTGTGATGTGGCAGCATCAGCCTGTGTATGAAGCCTTTGTCGTGTTTGGATTGAGCTCATGCCAAACCCTGTACGTCTACCCTATTTACCGACCTATTAATATAAATCACTAGAACAGAACATGCTCAAACCTAAACTCCACCCCCCCATGCTATTTTCTACAGGTCTCTTCACCATACATACGTCTTTCAGCGGTTTACTTCTGCTGTCACAATCTACACCACCGATCTCCAGAAAGGCCAATCTGTACCCAATAAAGCTCAATTTATTCCTATTTTGTCCAATTCCTGGGACTCACGGAGACATGAATTTGTGACTCCGCCCACGCTTCTTGTTCAACTGGATGAGGGAGAACAGGTTTGCTCATATTCAAGACATGACAAGAAATTACAATTATATGACTGAGTACTAAACTCTTATTTTTCCAATACAACAAATCCTTATTAGCAGCACCATGACGTGTATAGGTAGCATGACGATATTCAACAATTCTTCATTACATTCACCATAATTCTTAGCCATACTCCTCCATAATCTTCAACCTTTAGATGACTTTGCCACATTGTTTGATTTGAAGGATGGAGCCTTGAGCAACTAAATTCTACCAGCCTTACAGCGGCTTGTGGAGGTTGCTAGGACAAGAAGACGCTAGGTCTCCCAGGGATCAATGCACTCACAGCACATAACCTTTCCAGACCCAGTCATCCATTTATGACTTGCTACACCACTAGTATACAGCCAGCTCTACATGTCCTTTAGTGCCAGATGATACCACAGTCACAACAAGTTTCAACTGGTCTCACTGTCATAAGAGAACAAATGAAAAATTTTACTTGAAGACAGAATTTCTTGTCTTCCCAGTTAGTCCTGTAATCCATTACATTACCATAAGACTGGCTCTTTGTAAATATCACCTGTGAAGGAACACTGGGGTATTGTCTGATGACCAACTGGCCTTCACAAACCACACTGACTACTTGCTATTGGCTGGCCTTCTGGCATGCACTGTAATACTGCTGCAAATGATTTCAAATTACTGGTCCAGTCACCTCTGAAAGTATTGGAACAGTAAAGCCAATTATATTGTTTTTGCTATACAATGAAGATATTTGGATTTGAGACCAAAAGATGAACATGAGACGATAGATCAGAATTTCAGTTTTCATTTTCGGATATTTACATATGGATGTGTTAAACAACTTAGACCATGGCACATTTTTGAAGCCTTAGAGAGCAGAAATATGCCATAAAAAAGCTTTAAACCACTCAGCAACAATAAGAATCAGAAGGCCAAATTTGCAAAGAAATGAGGCACAAAATTTTGTGAACCAAGATTAACCTTTACCAGACTGATGGAAAGGCCATAATTTGACATGAGACAAAACATACAAGCTCACTGGTGGAGGTAGTGTCATGGCTTGGGCTTGCATGTCTGATCCTAAAATTGAATTGAATAATCTTTATTGGTGATGTAACTCATGATGATGGCAGAAGAATTAATCCAGACATTTACAGAAGCATTCAGTCTAGCAATTTACAAAGAAATGCATCCAAGCTAATTGGGAGGATCTTCATCACTGACTCACAGGCCTGATGCAGTTATTGCAATTTGTTTTAACACTATCTGTTCCTACACATTTGCTCACCTAAAAACTTTTGGTCTTCTACCAAAAGTGTTATGTTCCAAGTTATTTAACACATCTAGATGTAAAGATCAGATAAACTCTATTGTCTCATATTCATCTTTTGATCCTAAACACAAATGTCTTTACTGTAAAGCCAAAAATAAATAAATAGACCTTGCTGTTCCAATACTTTCAGAGGGGACTGTATAATATTGATAGCTGCTAGCACTAATCCTTAATGCTCATCCTCAGGTCAGACATCCAAACCTACCTGTCCACTATAGCCTGTAAATAAACATTGTGTGGTGCCGAGTTCATTAAATGGCTCACTCCTGATGATGGAGTAAGCTACCTACATTCATATGTCTTGTAGAATCTCTTGCAACCTTCAGTAAGCATCTAAAGACTAATCATGTGATCCGACTGCTGTGTCATTCTTTATGCCTCAGTGCATGGCATACTGTATAAAATGTGATTCCTCTCCTCTTCATTGCATTTCATATCACTGTATTGTACTTAGGGCATCTAGTAAGTCTTGGCATTGCACTGGAATGTCTTCTCTTACCTCATACTATTCCTGGAAAATTGTTAAATCTAAGAAGGCTGTATGCTTAATGCAATATTACCTCACCTGTAAGAGCTTGCCAAATAAATACATGTAATGCAGGTGTACCACGTGCCTGTTAGATTCTTAGTAAAGTGTATGTTTTAGTTTTGGGAGTATAAGCAAGGGTGTGTGTGTGTGTGTGTGTGTGTGTGTGTGTGTGTGTGTGTGTGTGGCGTGTCACCTGCAAGGCTACAGCAGGAGGAGCAGCTGGATAAGTCCCCTGAGGAGTCGCCATCTTTGAGTATGCGGAGTACAGAGGAGCTTCATTCATTAACTGATTATAGAGCTCCAGGGCTTCTAGCACCTTCACATTCAGCTCAGACAACTCCGAGTGCTTCCTACCAGGAACAGAAATCTAATGTTAGTTAATATTAGATCCTCTGATAGATTGTATGACTTAGGATGATTTTTCTCATTGCCACAAACCTGTCAATCTCCTCTAATTTTTCATCTATTAAAGGATTCATCTGTGCACATTCAGCTACAATGGGGAAAAAATTCAGGATCAGTCGAATAACAGAACACTTAAAAGGAGTAAAGCAATAAAGTTTGAATTTAAACGTGGCAACATATATGATTTGTGTGTACCTTCCAACGTGATCAGCTCAGAGCTGTCAGGTTTAGTGTCGGCCGGGTCTGTGTTCTGGAGTAAATACAAAGTTCTGTCCATCTTTTCCTATGGAAAACATTGACAGCAAAATATTTAATCAATATTTAAGCATCGAATGACTCGGTCATATTCATTACTTCCAAATATTTACATGTCAATAAATGTGGTTGATGCTGCACTTAAAAAAAAAAAAAAAAAAAAAAAAAAAAAAAAAAAAGCTTACCTCATCTATACGCACTGGTTCTGGTTCTACTTCAGGTTCTACTGTGGGCTCCTCAGGAACTGCTGTGTTTTCTACATGAGTGACTACAGTAAAGAGCAATGATGGAGATTTACATTAGTTGTCTAAAAAATGATGGACATTACATTAAGACATTTTTAGCAAGTGTTTTACCTGGTTCTGGATCTGCATTTAGGTTTGTTGTAACAAAGTTAGATGGAAACAGTCCTACTCCTCTATGATTCTCTCCTTTCCACCAATTTGGATCACTGTTGGAAGGTGTTATTATTATTATTATCATTACTATTATATGTAAAATGTTACAAATGAATAACAACTGAAATAATGCACCTTAAGCTTGACATTAAATGTAATCCAGATCAGAAAACAGACTTAATTTTGAGATAGGTTTTAACTAGTTATATTGCGGAGATATATACCTGTCATCCAGGACAATGACAACCTCACCAGCCTTAAAGGTGAGCTCATTGTCCTCAGCTGCTTCAAAGTCGTACAGAGCGCGCACTTTACGGGTTTCTTTCATACTATTAGTATTGAAGGGAGGGTCAGCGGCCACAAAAAGTGGTTGAGTTTCTGCTTGTTGCTTTTGCTCCTGCAGGGATAGCTCAATGGCTGCACAGAACCACACATAAGGACCTTGATCATTTTCCTCTATATAATAGCATTATCAATAAAATACATAAGAACAGGCAATGTTAACAAAAATGCAGTACAAATTGTAAAAATAAATAAATAGGTATACTATTCTTCATAAAGTAAAAAGTACAGCAGGGAGGTCACCTTTGGCAAGGTCATCTTCATCAGGTGCTCGGCTGGTGGCAGTGGTGCTGCTGGTCTTGCTAGACTGCAGTCAACAAAGATCAATAAGTAAAAGGTCACCCTCTGCATCAGATTATAAGGTCTATGACAGTGTAGAGCGCAATACGTCACGACAAATACCAAAAATCCTAGAGCTCTCACCTGTTTATGTTAACGTCTCTACAAAACTACGCTGGTACACTCAAGTGAATATTTGTTACTTTTTTCAAGGGAAAATGCACACTGCGCTCTCTAAACACAGAAACGGTAGATGCTTAGTAATGGGCCACCATGTGTCAAAACAAACCTAAATGAACACCGACCCACACTCAAAAGCATCGTCATCAACGATCATCATACAACACCTACTGTTTCTGATCCCTAACTACATAAATATATACATAACTACATATATAAAAGCCTCTATAACTACAGACTATATTGCCACTATAAGCCTAAAACATCTATATTGCAACCCGCAAAAAGCAAGCTGACCCACATTACAGATGTGGCCGTGGAAGGACTGATGCTGTCCTTCCATCATGGTTAATGTGAAGAGATGAATAATTAATGACTTCTGCAAAGCCGAGCTGAATAAAAGTGTTTCTATATCTAGGCCAAATCATAGAGGATGCTGTAGGCTCGAATTCAATACTAAGAGAGTGGGGAAATGCATAGTTTTGATCAGATTTAATGTGTATATGTATGTGTTATTAAAAGAAATGTGATGCAGCAACATAAGGTTAAAGCAAAGAATGATCAAGGTGGTTTTCAGTATTACAGTACAGAAAATATCCTATTCAAACCTGTGGGGTTTATATCTGATCTTTATAGATATAAATAAAGATATAGATAAAGACCTTTGAGGCAGACGAGGGGAAAGTCACTCCTTCTTCCTTCAGAGATTTGATGGTGGCACCAATGAGGCTGAGTTGTGGATCTTTCTGGAACTCTTCAGCCCAATCAACCATCAGGCCTTTGAGCTTCTCGCTCACTTTAGGGTGCACCTGTGAGAGGACCAAAAAAAAAAAAACAAAAGCAGAAAGCTCTCAATTTACCACACAGTGAAATAAGAATTTTCACATTACAATTTTATTATTATTAACAATAAAATGCAGACACCTTACTTTGTTCAACACGCTTCGTACTTCGCTGGCAAACTCTCTGGAACAGATCTCTAGATGGAAGATTTTTCCACTGTTTGCAACACAAGCACCAAGCAACTAAAGTGGGAAGAATTATAAAAAAAAAAAAAAAAAAAAAGTAAAGAAAAAAAGGCAGTCATTGAGAATGAAATTAATATGGGGTGGGTTGTACAATTTACAGGCATTTCTAACATTTTAAACAAATTATAAAACACAAAAAGGTGTCCCTGTATGAGCAGGATGGTTTTTTTTCCTGTACCAAGTTAAATTTAAATACTCTAAAAATATCTATGTATGTAATTATTTAAACGTATAATTGGGTGGCAAAACCTATGGCAATAAGATCCAGCTAATTTCATTTGAAGAAGGCTAAAAATAAAGTGCAAGAAATTACATCTCTGCAGGCCGAGACAGCGCAGTGACTCAGATTGAGTGGTCAGACATTGATCACTGCCACTTCCGGGGCACTAGACCAGAGCTATAAACCCACAGTGAAATGTTGGTTTTTTTCCCTCTCAGATATGCTGAGAGAGAAAAAAAAAGAAAAAAGAAAAAAAAAAGCAAGGGACGGGTGTGGAAAAACTAAAGTTCTGTAATTCACAATAAATCGATACTGCACTCACTGTTAGTGCTTGCATGGCCACATGAGGAACCTTGTGGTTGATTCGCTTCATGATTGACTTGAGGCAATCCTTTGCACTAGAAAGAAAACAAATGGAGGAAAAGACTTAAAACATAACGGTAAGCACTGTACTTACTACACTGACAATCACAAAAACTGGACTAATATGAAGCCTGACACTAAAGAAAGGATTCTCGACAAAACGTTAATATGAAGAACAAACATAACGAAGAAAGTTATATTATAGATTTGTTTCATTCTCATGCCGTGATGGGTTTTGTGCCTCACGTATTCACTCACCCATTAGGTGTTGTCCCAACTCGGTCACAAATATCCATAATGAGGCTCCAGTCCTCCGTTGTGTTGTTTTCATTAGTTACTTTTTCTGGAGACACAAAAATAACCAGACTTAAACACTATTATACAGAGCTAATCATCAAAACGCAACAGAATATCTGAATATCACTACTTAATTCAAATTTGTCCAAAGGTGTACTGCTCAAAAAAAATAAACACTTAAACAGCACAATGTAACAGAGTGTTCCCTTTTTTTTTTTGAGCAGTATATTTTCTTCACACTAACTGTCCCTCAGAGGTGGAATGAACTTCCAAACTCAATCCGGACCGCAGAATGTGTCACCTTCTTCAAAAAACAGCTAAAGACCCAACTCATCTGTGAACACCTAACTAACCCCTAAAATGCCAACTCCACATTATCCTTGAAAAAAAAATTAAATAAATAAAAACCCCCCACCTTACTCTGTCACTTTGCTTTTCTAGAACTAAATTAATGGATCTTGTATGGTTGCACTACTTGTATTGTTCTCCGCTTGATATATCGCTTTGCTTGTATTTCCTCATTTGTAAGTCACTTTGGATAAAAGCGTCTGCTAAATGAATAAATGTAAGAATTTTTTTAAAAGATACTAAAAGGTTTATTAGACCAGCTTAATCAAGATTTGTACAACAACACTGTGATGTTTTTTAAAGTCCTTGTTGTCATTTTTTAAATATGTATTTTTATCATGTCCGACATATTTTCCAGGTTATCTGTGCTAGTAAGAAACTATTTCGCCTTTAAGACGGTATATTATCAGCACAATCTAAGCAGCACGGGTTACCAGTAAAATTCGAAACAATCACCTGAGCAGGAAAACGAATCATTTGTGAAATGACTCAGCATTATTCTGTTATTTTGTATACAACACGGAACAACACCTTCAAGATAATCAAACAAAATTTACTAATAACCAAAATTATGTTTAAACATTTTCTAATCAATCACCAGCATGTCTCCAACACTCATGGTTGCTGATTAATACATGATTAATACATGATTTCATACACTACCGGTCAAACGTTTGGGGACACGTGACTGAAATGTTTCTCGTGATCTTAAAAACCTTTTGATCTGAAGGCGTGTGATTAAACGTTTGAAATTGTTGTAGACAAAAATATAATTGTGCCAACATATACATTTCTTTCATTAGAAAACTAACATTTATTTACAAAAAAAAAACAGTTTTTTAAACTGACGATTTGGGGTGAAATATTCTGAAAAGCAGCCAATAAGAGTCCAGCATTGATGTAAACTCCTGTAATACTGTTTAAAAAGCATCTCAGAGAAATTCGGTGGAGAAAATGCCAAGAATATTTTTCTGGAAATTCTAGACAAAAAGGGGGTCTACTTTCAAGATGCTTTGCACCGATGGGAGTACAATCTGTACAGAGCTACTTGGGTTTGAAGTTCACCTGGAAGGGGAAGGTGACCCCCAAGCACACTGGGAGGTTGGAGACGATGTTGAGAGAAGTATCAGAAGCTCCCCTGAAACTGTTCAAAGGCTGGAAATCTTAAAGTTTTTCCTCTTGCCCAAACTAACTCATGAACTGGTGTTGGGGAACGCACATAGAAACACAATGAAGAGAATGGACACTTAAAGATCTAGTGTCCGGAGATGGCTGAGGCTACCAAATGACACCCCGGTGGCATATTTACATGCCAGGATGCAGGTCTGGGGACTCCCTGCATTAGCTCATCAGTCCCTCTAGCCCAGAAATCAAGATTCCAGAAGCTTTTAAAAGCAAGAGCATATATTGCACGTCTGTTGTCAACCAGAAATCATTTAAGAAAATCGAGCGAATTATAAACATCCCCTTGCAGGGTGGCTGGAATGGTTATAAACAAGAGGGATGAAGCCCAACATGCGTAGCTTCCCTTTTTCCTTCCTATTCAAAAAAAAATTTAACACCAAAACCAAGCCACCACTGGCTACAGAATTACAGTTAATGAGAATCTTGACCCCGTTTTAGGGAATCCAGCTGAGAGTTCTGTCCACGAAGGCACGAGGGTCTCACGGTAGACCTGACAAGGCAGAGGATACATGCCGGGGGCCTGTGCTATGCGGGAGACATTAAATCATGTTCTCCAAGTATGTGAGGTCACGCACCAAGCCCGCTGTGCCCGTCATAACAGAGTGATGCGGTTGGCAAAGAAAATGCTTAGGAAGGTCAAGTGGAGTATATGGACAGAGCCTGTGATTGCAACTGCACATTTCATACATCAAGCCTGACCTGGTGATGGAGGAACCGCTAAAGTTGATGGTATTGGATGTTTCGGTGGTGGCTGGACGACGTATGACGGAGACATGGAACATCAAGATTGAGAAATATGGTTCTTTAAGTAACATCGAGGCCATAAAAAGATGGAGCGAGATGGAGAAGGAGATAGTACACCTCCTGTTGATCTTTTCAGAGGCCTTTTGTATGAGTCGTCAGGGGCCGGTCTTCGTTGAATGGGGTTAACTGAGAGGGATCGGAGTTACCTTTGCCCGTCAGTAATAAATGGGTCAATCCGTTGCTACGATTGTTACGTGATAGGGACGAGATGAGTATTATAAATAATTAAATAATAAATAACAAAAATTTTATCCAAGTCTGTCGGAGAGAAGGTTCCATTGCATTTATGATCCGCCAAAAGCGGTTATACCTGATGTTTGCATAGCCATTAGCTTATGGTTAATGGGTGCCTCAGGAAGAGAATTTCAACTTGATAACGTGTTAAATATTAAATTATTTCATAGTTCCATTTGTTTTATTCCAAAGTTTTGATGACTTTGAAAAATTCCAAAATCTAAAATCCAAAATCTCAAAACTTTTGACTGGTAGTGTATAAGCAAGGTTCATATAACACACACACACACACACACACACACACACACACACACCATTATATATTACATATATAAAAAAGAAAAGGCCCTTTCTACATTTCATCCATGTATACACAAAGATCTGTGTCTCAGCCAGGGAAAACCCTTCACATTTTTTTCTTCCTGAATGGAAATGTGTTTCCCTTCTGCATGCATCTCAACCAGAAGTAAAGTTTTAACATTTAATATCTAGTTCCCCTGCCCAAAAGGGAAAAACTGGGAGAAAGAAAAAAAAAAAAAATCACATTGAACATTTCATTCTATTAAAATATAGATTTCATTCTATTTCCACCCGAGGAGGCCCTACGTCTACTGTACATCTATTTACAAAACAAAAACATTACTGCCAAATTGTAAAGAATGATATGTTTACAATAGGGATGTCACGAGAACCGACACTTCGGTACCAAGTCGGTACAGACGTTCTTAAAACGTGATGGTACTTGTTTTTCTGCAGTAGCATTGGTACCCTTGTAACGAAATCTTTTTGGCCTACCACCATATCAATGAATTTAAACTAATGCTTACATTCAGAGTATAAGGGGTGTGTGTGTGTACTTTTAGGAGTGCACCTTAGCGCTTGTTATTTGTCATTGTCAGACAGTGTTTGATAACTAAAATCTCTCTCTCACCAGTATCAGTGAGAGGAGGATGTTCTCCATGAGTTATTTATTTATTTTTAAACCACACCGTGGTATCGACTTTGGTATCGAGTACTTTTGATAGTATCTGTACTGACTACTAGATTTTTGGTATCGTGACATCCCAAGTTTACAATGAAAAACAAGTTATCACTTTGATTATCCACATCATCCGCATCGCCTGTGTCTCATCACCTGAGGTAAAAGCTACTCATGGCATTTAAACACCAATCTCACGGTCTCTTATCTGAACTGATCTCTGTCCATGCTAACATCGGTACAGAAATAAAAACCCATCAACTCAGTTGGTTCTGTTCTTTTCACTAAATGTCTTTTTATTAATGCCTTTTATTGGGTCATTTAAACATTTGAGAACGTTAGCTCTTCTCAGCTACGTTATCTGTATCCGCTCTCTGTCAAATCTGACAATTTGACAGCTGGTATCTGCTCACAAACCGAACTAATTACACCCTGTCTATTTCACAACATTAAACCGTCCACAAACGTGATTTTACTGCTGCGTTTTTTTTTTTTTCCTTTTTGCAATAACAATTACTAAAAAAATTGCAGACACATGTCTTGTTCTGGAAGAGCCATGGATGAACACGTTAGTCTGATAAAAAAAAGTCAAAAAAGAACACCATAAAAAGAAATCCTACACCATCATCATCCTTATATAAAAAGCTCCTTATTATTTTTTCCTTTCTTGTTTTCTCTCGATCTCGAGGTAATAAAGTATCATTTTTCTCTCGATCTCGCCGTCATAAAGTATCAGTTTTCTCTCGATCTCGCCGTCATAAAGTATCAGTTTTCTCTCGATCTCGCCGTCATAAAGTATCAGTTTTCCCTCGATCTCGCCGTCATAAAGTATCAGTTTTCCCTCGATCTCGCCGTCATAAAGTATCAGTTTTCCCTCGATCTCGCCGTCATAAAGTATCAGTTTTCCCTCGATCTCGCCGTCATAAAGTATCAGCTTTCTCTCGATTTCGCCGTCATAACGTATCAGTTTTCTCTCAAGCTCGCCGTCATAAAGTATCATTTTTCTCTCGATCTCGCCGTCATAAAGTATCAGTTTTCTCTCGATCTCGCTGACATAAAGTATCATTTTTCTCTCGATCTCGCCGTCATAAAGTATCAGTTTTCTTTCAAGCTCGACATAAAGTTGCTTCCTTCGGGTCACAACTCAGTCAGTCCCCCCCCCCGTCTTATAATAATAACACCACAGTGATGATAATAATATGGGGCTCGGTCTACAGCACGGTACTACAGTTGGTATGCGGATATGACGTAATTATGTCACGTCAAAACACTAGCAGCGATTTAACCGTTGATTAACAGTACTGTATCATACTTTAATACAGTATCTCTTGAATACTTTATTATGCGCTTTTATTATAGTCGGCTTCTTCGGTTTTTCATGACAAACCGCCCCATAAAGCTCGGTACCTCGCCAATGTAATTAGCAAGCTATGCTAAGCTAAGCTAATACCGTGTCGCATCGACCGAAGCTAGCACAGACACCACAGTCCTACTCACCGACATCCTGGTCGAAAGGATTTTGCCCAAACAACGGCATCCTGATTCCGTTTCCTATCTAAAATCTTAATTCAATCCTAATGAGTCTGTAGAGAACGGACTGAATTTCTCTCCTCCATCAAATGACATGTAGTTTTTAACATTCGCTCTTCCGTAAACTTAACTAGCTGCCCACGTACCGCCTGTAAATAAATGACGCGCTCACCGTTCACAAGTCCGGTGTATGTTTGTATGGTTTTATTTCGTTTTGTATCCTGGCTTGTTTGGTATATACGTTTTGATCACATATGTGACATTCGCTTGAATCTGTTCAAGACACCGCTGATATTTTAAACAGGCATCAATGATAGACGACTGTCGTAACTGTTTTGCCGTATATACTGCCACCTAGCGTATGACACGTGATGCTTATTTGTATTCGTTTGTTTATTAAATCAAATATATATATATATTTAAAAAAAAAAAAAAAAAACACACACACACACAAAGCCAGCGTTTTAATCGTTCAGACGTTTTGCTGGGCTTTCTGTGCATGAAATGACATGTTATCCGGCACATTATTTTGTTCGCTCTGTTATATGAATTGGTTGTGGCGGAGTCACCAGGGTGCAGTTTTAATGTGTCCCATAGATGGCGCTCCGTCCAAATCCCTAAACCTGCTTAAGGACCCTAATTTAGAGGGACGCCAGCAGCGAGCTATCTTCCAACCCAGCCATGTCTGCACCTGTCTTGGGGAGTACCAGAAAACCCTTTAATGATGGGGACCACCACAACCATAAGAAGAAGAAGGGAGCTGGCGCACTGGCCACCGCCTACCTGGTCATCTACAACGTGATCATGACCGCAGGGTATGAACACATCTCGGACCCTAGCAGGCTGAAATCCACTTCCGGATCTGTGCAGCACAGGGAATGCACAGGCTGTAGGGGACGTGCTTCGTTTTACACGACGTCTTTGAGTCGTTGTAATAAGCTCAGTGTGCAGAATGAGCAGAAATCTTGAGAATGAAGCCTAGCGACAACGGTAGTGTTAGGAAGACTAGGTTGCTGGTTAGTACTGGATCATGTGTTTGCACTCAGATGGTAAAATTGTTATCTAGACAGAATGGGTCACTGTTTCTATTGCCTCACATCTGTATCTCAGAGTGCTGTTTATTTATTTATTTTTATTACAGGACAGGGTACGGAGCTTTAACATTAATGCTGCTTTATGACCGAGCACTCGGGACAAATGGGGCTATAAAACACTGGCAGATTTACAGAATCTGTGTTATCACAGTCAAACAGGACTGGTCACTTTTTCTTTTTTTTTTTTTTTTTTTTTTTGCACAACACCCAGGGTTTAGAAATGAGCTCAAAGTGCAAGTTTGTAAACACTGCTACAGGTTCTTATAGGTGGAAATGCAGGACTGACCGGGCCTAACCTAACTGTGTTTGAAAGAAAGAAAAAAACAAAAAACCTCAATGTTGACTTTCAACATCTACGTGAGATTATTTGCGGTGTAGAAATGTGTGGAATCCGATTATTTAGTTATTTTATGGAACCAAGAGCAACAGTGCCACCTGCTGCTACTACATAATAAATACACAGAGTGGTATGGAGAAGGGACTCTCAGGCTGGTTTCTTTCTAGCCCAGACTGTAGATTCATGCAGCCTATAGACTAGTCGGGCAGCTTTGGGCACTAATCGTAGGCTTGGCGAATCAAAAAATAATCAGATTAGATTACTTTCATATTATGATCCTTGGATTACATTACAGATGAAATAATGTCTTTTTCTGAAGTAATTACTGTAATGGAATACATTTTTAAAGTAACCCTCCCAATTCAGGCTACAGCACACAAAAACATTCTAGACAATTGTATATCCCAAACTTTGTGGCATGATTTTGGGGAAGAACCCTATATGGGTGTGATGGTCAGATGGCCACATCCTTTTGGCCATAACTATATGGCCAAAACTAGGCTACACATGGTGCTACTGTATTTGCACCACATGCACAATGCTACTGTATTTTGGTCCAAAACTAGGCTACATGTGGTGCTACTTTCTGACCCCCCCCCCACCCCCCAGCACAGAGGCAAGGATAAAATGGCTTTTTGACTTCACGTAGAGATTTACTAGTCCAGTAGCATGTCTCACAACTTATGGTTGTTCACTGTGGATGGGTGGCTGTGGCTCAGATCGTAGATCCACTTATCCTATCCACTAATCGTAGGGTTGGCGATTCGATTCCTGGCCCACGTGACTCCACATGCTGAAGTGTCCTTGGGAAAGACACTGAACCCCAAGTTGCTCCCGATAGCAAGCTAGCACCTTGCATGGCAGCTCTGCTACCATTGGTCTGTGTGAATGTGTGAACGTAAAGCACTTTGCAGAACCGCTAAGGTTAAAAAAGTGCTATAAGTGCAGCCTAGTTCACACTGCACTCACACGGGTTGGTCTGTGTTTTTCACTGACCGGACACGTTCAATCAGTTGGTTGTCGTTGTCGAATGTCTGAGCAGTGTGGTATGATTTACCAACAAACTATAGCCATGTTTCCATCCATCTATTTTTATGCACATTTTTGGAATATCGCATTAAAAAAAACACTGGATGGAAATGGCAGAGATATACATACATTCTAAAAATTGAGTCTGATATACTTTTTATCTGATAAGAAGATGTGCGAATAAATGATGGAAACATGTTTACTGATTAAATTTCTCGATACGCAAAAAAAAAATGTACACGACATTTCCGCAACAAATCATGTGATTGCATAATCGACCGATTTGAGTTGGATATTCAGCGCAAGTGGCCGAGGTATACGGCGCGACGGAAATGCTTTTGTTTTTGTTTTTTTGTTTTTTGGCAGAACCGGACTAACCAGCGGACTGATCTCGTTACACTACATCTGAAATGTTTTGGTCGCAAGCTCCCACCTGCGAACAAGAGACCGCTTTTATTGCGTTTCGTCTGCACACTCTGAGACGCAAGTAATTTATTACATACGAATAAAGGCCCACAGTGGCTACTCCTACTGTGGCAAATTGCATTTTCTTTTTGATTTTTGGCACCAGTTTATCAGGGAGAGACGCATTTGCTCTCTTCAAGTCACTGGGTGTAAATGGTACTTTATTCGCAAATGTTTTATGCGATTTTCCAGTTAAAGTTAAATTCGCAACTTTGGATGAAAACATAGCTTATGACATAATCTGGCCCGAAACAAACTGTTGCCATGACGATGAGGCAAGCGTCCCTGAAAACTCCACAGTAATGAAAGGGTTAGGTTTCTTCCTCAGATGATCTGAGGAAGAAACCTTGAGAGGAACCAGACTCAGAAGGGAACCCATCCTCATCTTATGGATATTAGTTTTTAGCGTCCCATCTAATATCACTACCAGCTGTCGCTGGTTTTTACAAGGTTCTTTGTGGTCGTATCAGTATCGGTCAGTACACAGAGCAAGAAAATTTCAGTTTGTGAAACAAACAATCTAATCAACAATTCAGTCATTTAAACTGAATGAGATTAGCGATGCCTGTGTTTTTACTTTGTGTTCCTTGCTATTCATATTATCCAGAATAGCTTCTGCATCCAGTCCCTCCAGGATTTAGCGATTTATATTTTTTGTGATTGCAGAAACGATCGCCAAATCAAGCGAACTCCACAATATTTGGAGGAGCTTGCAGTTTGTCTAAATTATTGCAGATTTGGGACAAGACACATCATGTGATGTCATCACAACGCAAATTCAGCCAAAGTCCCTTTCGATTCATGTGTGTCAAACCTGAGTACAGCTAAAAGGTCTAATTTACCAACAAACATCACTGCGAAAGACCATGCAAAACTTTTTTTTTTTTTCATGCAGTTGCTATTTCACAAATTCAAGTAGTTTTCCACAAAAAAAGCACAAACTTTTGGCCTCAACAATCACAAAATAAAAATCTGCGAAATCCTGTACAGACTGTGTATCTGTTTCCCCTGTGAATATCCCCAGCTGAATGTGAGAAGTTTTGTATCTGTTAAATAGTACATGAAATGGTTTTCATTGTGCTGGTGTGTGTCAGGGTCGTATCCTCACCCCACCCTGCCAGCTCTAAATCTGTAACTGACACCTCCCTCCTCTTCCATAAGAGGATAATATAAATCACACTAGCTTGGCCATTTGTGCTTCTGATTGTCACTATGGAGTGTGCACAAAGGCTCAGCGAAGCAAATATCTGTAATGTCTGGTTGTGACTGACCACCAGGGGCACCAGAATGATTAGTGGATCCATTGTTCCACCGTTTGGAAGGTCCAGCATGGACTGGTGTTCATGTTTTAAAATTCTGGGTAGTTAAAGGGTTTGTTACAGCAATATTGGGAGAATAAATACATTGAGAGAATTACCAATCCAGTTCATCACGTATCTCTTTTAGTTTATTTAAATTTTGAGAACTAGTTCAATACTTGTTCCTCCTACTTTGACGAGTAGAGTCCTGCAACGGGAAAGCGACTCACGTTTGGACGGTATACAGACAGTCCCGGGTTTGCGTTTGATGCCTAGTTAACCATGTTGTAGAGTGGAGACGCTTTCATAGTTGACCAAATCAGGCTATTTAAATGCGAAAACAAGAAAACACGGAGAACAAAAAACAAACATTAAATTCAGTAGTAACTTTTTATTTATTTTTTTTAGAAAATGATAATTTATATCTGTTCTTTTTATACTGGAGAGAGCCGATTTTTGAGGATGTTCCCTGCTGTTGATTTTAGGCTGTAAGATACTATGCTATATTGAGTATAAGGAGTTTCCCCTGTTGGATTGCAGAAGTTTCACACCATCTATCATCGTGTTGGGCAATGCGATGACATGATCTCTATATCATGCATCAGGTCACAGTTCAATTTTCTCAAAGTATTGCTGTTGTCAGGCTCGGTACTTTTACAACACAGATAAACTCCGTCATGGCTCACAATAACTAGTACCTGAACCACTATTAAGTTTTTGTACTATTTAATTCATATTTTCTTTTTGTTATATAAATAACTGTAGAGCATCGTTAAAAATGTTACTGAAACAACATAATATTGTGTCTTGTTAAAATGTAATCACTTTATTGTATTATTGCCTGTTCTTAATATTGGTCTTGTAGATGCTACTTGAACAGATTTGTTGTGCAAGAAGAAATATTCTTTTAAATAGTTGAAGAAGTTTTTATTGATCAAAGTGTAGTTTTGAAATGGATAATTTATGGCTTAGGTTGGGACAAACCTAGTTAAAAGTCCACATGACCTTCAAAACCAAATAATAAACTGCTACTAATTTTTACAAAGTAAAAAAAAAACTTTCCAACAGCAAACACTTTATATATTTTTTTATACTATTTCTACAATACAACGTGAAAATGGACCAAGCTGTGTTAATGGGTGTTTAGGTTTGTGGTTAGGGATGTAAAATGGAGAAGTGTTTTCTTGTGTCTGCTATAGACTTGGTAGTAATGATAAACTTGTATTACTACAAATACTACTTCTATTGTTCCCTGCTTGATATATCGCTTTGCTTATTTGTAAGCCGATTTGGATAAAAGCGTCTGCTAAGTGAATAAATGTAAATGTAAACTGCATATCGGTTACCTACTCGGATCTTCCTGGCTGTCCTAAAACTTTCTGGGCGTTCTCTTTGTTTCAGGTGGTTGGTCATTGCTGTGGGTCTTGTCCGGGCCTATCTTACTAGAGGCAGCTACCACGGTCTATACTACTCGATAGAGAAGCCACTGAAATTCTTCCAGACTGGAGCTCTCCTTGAGGTCAGTGGTGAGCTGTTAGAAAATCAGGCAAACAATCTGGCTAGTAATCAGGCAAAATAAATATATATATATATATATTACATACAGTGAGGGGAAAAAAGTATTTGATCCCCTACTGATTTTGTACGTTCGCCCACTGACAAAGAAATGATCAGTCTATAATTTTAATGGTAGATTTATTTGAACAGCGAGAGACAGAATAACAACAAGAAAATCGAGAAAAACACATGTCAAAAATGTTAGAAATTGATTTGCATTTTAATGAGGGAAATAAGTATTTGACCCCCTCTCAATCAGAAAGATTTCTGGCTCCCAGGTGTCTTTTATACAGGTAACGAGTATATTACCTGTATAAAAGACACCTGTCCACAGAAGCAAGCAATCAATCAGATTCCAAACTCTCCACCATGGCCAAGACCAAAGAGCTCTCCAAGGATGTCAGGGACAAGATTGTAGACCTACACAAGTCTGGAATGGGCTACAAGACCATTGCCAAGCAGCTTGGTGAGAAGGTGACAACAGTTGGTGCGATTATTCGCAAATGGAAGAAACACAAAAGAACTGTCAATCTCCCTCGGCCTGGGGCTCCATGCAAGATCTCACCTCGTGGAGTTGCAATGATCATGAGAACAGTGAGGAATCAGCCCAGTACTACACGGGAGGATCTTGTCAATGATCTCAAGGCAGCTGGGACCATAGTCGCCAAGTAAACAATTGATAACACACTACGCAGTGAAGGACTGAAATCCTACAGTGCCCGCAAGGTCCGCTGCTCAAGAAAGCACATATACATGCCAATGAACATCTGAATGATTCAGAGGACAACTGGGTGAAAGTGTTGTGGTCAGATGAGACCAAAATGGAGCTCTTTGGCATCAACTCAACTCGCCGTGTTTGGAGGAGGAGGAATGCTGCCTATGACCACAAGAACACCATCCCCACCATCAAACATGGAAGTGGAAACATTATGCTTTGGGGGTGTTTTTCTGCTAAGGCGACAGGACAACTTCACCGCATCAAAGGGACGATGGACGGAGCCATGTACCGTCAAATCTTGGGTGAGAACCTCCTTCCCTCAGGGCATTGAAAATGGGTCGTGGATGGGTATTCCAGCATGACAATGACCCAAAACACACGGCCAAGGCAACAAGGAGTGGCTCAAGAAGAAGCACATTAAGGTCCTGGAGTGGCCTAGCCAGTCTCCAGACCTTAATCCCATAGAAAATCTGTGGAGGGAGCTGAAGGTTCGAGTTGCCAAACGTCAGCCTCGAAACCTTAATGACTTGGAGAAGATCTGCAAAGAGGAGTGGGACAAAATCCCTCCTGAGACGTGTGCAAACCTGGTGGCCAACTACAAGAAACGTCTGACCTCTGTGATTGCCAATAAGGGTTTTGCCACCAAGTACTAAGTCATGTTTTGCAGAGGGGTCAAATACATATTTCCCTCATTAAAATGCAAATCAATTTGTAACATTTTTGACATGCGTTTTTCTGGATTTTTTTGTTGTTATTCTGTCTCTCACTGTTCAAATAAATCTACCATTAAAATTATAGACTGATCATTTCTTTGTCAGTGGGCAAACGTACAAAATCAGCAGGGGATCAAATACCTTTTTTCCCTGTGTGTGTGTGTGTGTGTGTGTGTATAGTATCTCACAAAAGTGAATACACCCCTCACATTTTTGTAAATATTGATTATATCTTTTCATGTGACAACACTGAAGAAATTACACTTTGCTACAATGCAGTGAGTGTACAGCTTGTGTAACTGTAAATTTGCTTCCCCTCAAAATAACTCAACACACAACCATTAATGTCTAAACTGCTGGCAAGAAAAGTGAGTACACCCCTAAGTGAAAATGTCCAAATTGGGCCCAAAGTGTCAATATTTTGTGTGGCCACCATTATTTTCCAGCACTGCCTTAACCCTCTTGGGCTTGGAGTTCACCAGAGCTTCACAGGTTGCCACTGGAAGTCCTCTTCCACTCCTCCATGACGACATCACAGAGCTGGTGGATGTTAGAGACCTTGTGCTCCTCCACCTTCCGTTTGAGGATGCTCCACAGATGCTCAATAGGGTTTAGTCCATCACCTTCACCCTCAGCTTCTTTAGCAGGGCAGTGGTCGTCTTGGAGGTGTGTTTGGGGTCGTTTTCATGCTGGTCGTCAGTATTGCCTGCGGCCTATTCTCCGAAGGGAGAGGATTATGCTCTGCTTCAGTATGTCACAGTACATGTTGGTATTCATGGTTCCCTCAATTAACTGTACCAGTGACTGCAGCACTCATGCAGCCCCAGACCATGACACTCTCACCATTTTGCTTGACTCTAGGCAAGACACACTTGTCTTTTTACTCCTCACCTGGTTGACGCCACACACGCTTAACACCATCTGAACCAAATAAGTTTATCTTGGTCTCTTCAGACCACAGGACATGGTTCCAGTAATCCATGTCTTTAGTCTGCTTGTCTTCAGCAAACTGTTTGCGGGCTTTTTTGTGCTGCATCTTTAGAAGAGGCTTCCTTCTGGGACGACAGCCATGCAGACCAATTTGATGCAGTGTGCGGCGTATGGTCTGAGCACTGACAGGCTGACCCCCCACCCCTTCAACGTCTGCAGCAATGCAGGCAGCACTCATATGTCTATTTCCCAAAGACAACCTCTGGAATGACGCTGAGCATGTGCACTCAACTTCTTTGGTCGACCATGGCGAGGCCTGTCCTGAGTGGAACCTGTCCTGTTAAACCACTGTATGGTCTTGGCCACCGTGCTGCAGCTCAGTTTCAGGATCTTCTTATAGCCTAGGCCACCTTTATGTAGAGCAACAATTCTTTTTTTCAGATCCTCAGAGAGTTTTTGCCATGAGGTGCCATGTTGAACTTCCAGTGACCAGTATGAGGGAGTGTGAGAGCGATGACACCAAATTTAACACACCTGCTCCCCATTCACACCTGAGACCTTGTAACACTAACAAGTCACATGACACCGGGGAGGGAAAATGGCTGATTGGGCCCAATTTGGACATTCATTTAGGGGTGTACTCACTTTTGTTGCCAGTGGTTTAGACATTAATGGCTGTGTGTTGTTATTTTGAGGAGACAGCAAATTTACACTTACACAAGCTGTACACTCACTACTTTACATTGTAGCACAGTGTCATTTCTTCAGTGTTGTCACATGAAAAGGTATTATCAAATATTTACAAAAATGTGAGGGGTGTACTCACTTTTGAGATACTGTATATGTGTATGTATGTGTGTGTGTGTGTGTGTGTATGTGTGATATATATATATATAATATAAAATAAATAAAAACACTAACTATAACAAAGTTTAGGATCAAACATGTTCTCCTGCCAGTATGATAAAATGCTTTGGCCCAGGAACACATACTTCGAAAGTAGTGTGCTATTTATAGAGCAGCTCTTAGCTTCACTACAGAGTTCCAACACAAACGCCTTTGTGGCAGCAGTCCAGTGTGCAAATTAGGTGTGTGTGATGATGTCCATATTCCCCGCATCTGTGCCACGGTTACAGTTCAGCCTTGTGACAATAATGAGTGTTTTGTATTGAGCATAAACTTCAGGCAAATCAAATTCTATTTCTGCGATGTCCACGGGTGTCCACTAACCTTACACAAATATTCATTGTTAGTTTCTTTTTTTAATGACTAGAAATTTGGTTATATAAATAAATTCCTTCTTTATTTTTATTTTTTTTAAACAGATCTTGCATTGTGCTGTTGGTAAGTGCTGTAATGATTCTTTAATGATATGACCATATATAATCTGTCTTGTGAATTAATATATTTATACACATGCATGTTCCAGGTCAAATGTTTCGTTTCATATCATTACTATGTTACTACAGTATTACACCTGAAGAAAAGTATTCTCTTTATACTTTTATAGGCATTGTACCTTCCTCTGTGGTCTTGACTGGGTTTCAGGTCATGTCTCGTGTGTTCCTCACATGGGCTGTTACACACAGTGTTCGAGAAGTGAGTTTCATGTTCATCATTTTTATTTTTATTTTTTTAAATGTGTATTTATCTTTCATTTGTTTTGATGTGTAGCACAGTTATGTATACTGTACAAAGCTTGTTGGATGGACAGGAGTTTAGCAGGAAGTATATGTATATGATAAAATAGAGCACTAAAGCAGGGGTTGTCAATCTGCGGTCCGGATACAGACCCAGCAGAGTCTGTCACCCGATTGAACCGAGCACTGTAGCAGAACTGGTGAGTGTATGGGTGGGGGGAGGACTAGCTATAGTTCAGAGGCTTCATTTTCTAAACAAAACCCAATGTGGCTTCTGTGGCCGCAGTAATGCAAATTATTTCCCTGAAGGATGCTCATTGAGAAACAGATGTGGTTTTTTTTGTTTTTTTTATTTACTTCAAAAAGAAAAAAAAAGTTGCTTGTTAAGAAAAGTTCTACTATTCAAGCTCAAAATGGATGTCTCGTCTAGTTGCAAAACAAAAATATGATCACTTCATTGTTATACCTTATTTTATAGCCATGAACTAATCATGATTATGCATTTAAGTAACTTTTGTCACCATTCAGTCATGTTCGTAGCTTATACAGACCTTTTTGTAATCAAGGATACGCAATGACTTTTTAATGCAACTGGACCTTTACAAATTTGATTCCGAATACCCCTGCTCTAGGATTTACTGTATATCCAGAACTATTGCTACTCTTCAAGATAATTCAAAAAAATGGGTGTATACAATAAAAATTACACACAATAATTCAGATTTATGATCTCTGTTGTAACAATGTGTTGTTGTTTTTTTTTTTAAGTAATATCTCTCAATACCTGTTGTACTGAATGTTGCCCCTAAAGAACATGTCAGTAAATCCAGATTTGTGGTGGTTGTGTTTTTAAATGTTTTTGTTATATTTAGCTTGAACATGTCTGTAATATTCAGACCAGATCATGTTCCTTATTTCCTAAATGAGGTGATGTGTAAGCCTACAGACATGCAATAATGGAATAAACTAATCACTTTTATACCTTGACAATCCAAATCTTTTGGACCATTTTAACGGTTTGATTTAATAACCTTTCCAGACTTCATTGGGTTTAGTTAAGTCCCTTACTCTCATGGTGTCTGTAATTAAGGTTCAGGTTTTCTTTGCTCACTCAGAGAAAGACATCTTTGCTGAAACATTAAAGGACTGTAAGTTTTTCATTTCTTAAGAGAAACCTGCTTGAAAGCAATATGACCAGTAACACTTATGTATTTGTATGCGTTGAGGCTCTCGTGTCCTTCTGTTTGCTTGTCCCGTTTCTGTTCTACTAAAATAACATTTAACACGTGTAGAATTATTATCGGAACCGGAATGATTCGCAGGTCCTGCTTAGCGGTTTGCTGTGCTTTCAGATGTGATTCGTCTCTGCCTGAGTTCCTGGTTACCGAAACGCATCTAAAGTAGTGAAAACATAGCTGCATGGTTTTGGTTTAACAGCTTAAACGCAACGTGTATAAACAACGCGTAACGTTTAACTCCGCCGTCCTCTGTCCCTGTGCCTCAGGTCCAGAGTGAAGACAGCGTGCTTCTCTTCGTGGTAGCGTGGACCATTACGGAGATCATCCGCTATTCATTCTACACTTTCAGCCTACTCAACCACCTGCCTTATCTCATTAAATGGGCAAGGTAAAGGCTTTTAACACCCACAGTGCTATTGATTATGCATTATTCTTCTTGTGTAGTGTTCTTTATTAACTAAAACAAGGCTCCTGAGTGCAAGCTTTAAACGTTTAAATTGGTAGCATTGATCAACCGAGGTTTTAAACATTTAAGAAAACCGTGGCGTATTGGTAGTGTTTAGAACATCGCATCTATTATTAAAGCTTCATTCAGAGTAAGCATTGAATTCACAGAGATTAATGTCGCATCTGTCTGTAGATACACATTTTTTATTGTACTCTACCCCATGGGAGTGTCTGGAGAACTTCTGACCATCTATGCTGCTCTGCCTTATATTCAGAAGACGGGGCTCTATTCTGTCACTTTGCCCAACAAGTATAACTTCTCCTTTGATTATTATACCTTCCTCATTCTCACTATGGTCTCCTACATCCCCTGTAAGTGTGTCTTTTTTATTTACTCCAAGATTTCTACCTTAATGCCCCAGACATATTCTTCTTGAAACATGTCTTCCCTGTCCACAGTGTTCCCGCAGCTCTACTTCCACATGTTGCGGCAGAGAAAGAAGGTCCTGGCTCACGTGGAAGAGTACAGCAAAGTGGAATAAACCATACCACCAGCGCTCCACACAAGGTGGACTGAGCATATGGAGGAAAGGGGAGGGAGAGAGAAAAAAAAAAAAAAAAGACGACCTTTTCCAATCCAAACTTGGCTGATTTTAAAATGAGAAAAAGTTGCTTGTCAATATACCGAGCCTAGCTTTTTTTTTTTTTTCCTTTCTTTCTTTCTTTTCTTGTCCAAGATAATGAAATGACCTAGAGATTATTTCTAACAAAGCTAGTTAGGGAAAGATATTTTGCAGTTTGTGATTTTACGGATATTGATATGATATTAATGGTTTAATAGAAGGCAGCCACTTCTGCTAATTCACACAGCTTTTTGTGTGTTTTAATAAGTTCTAATACAGTTACCCTGACCCCAGTGAGGGAGAAATGGAATAGATCGTTTTTGGCTTTCAACTTTTTTTGAAGTAATGACAAAATTTGGGAACATTTAAGTAATCAAAATTGATCAAAAAGAGATGCCTCTAGCCTGTACTGTGCCCTGTGTACTTGGAAGTATTGGTAGCAGTTTTGTTTATGCAGAGTCAGGAGCCTGAACCGGTGACTAAATTCTGGATGTCTTCACGTGCTGTTTACATGTTTTTGTCCATAGTGTCGCATTCCGTTGCTGGTGTTCTGTGACGATTAATTTAGTTGTTGCTTTTCTTCACAGATTTGCTCAGGAGTTATACACAGCTCTGACTCATTTTCCATAACAGTTTTCTCATTTCCTTTCAGTGTTAGTTGTTTTATAAGGGTCATGTCAATGACTTGAACAATGATTTGTGTTGTTTTGCTTAATATTGTTGTGTGGGTAATGTATAGCTGAAGTGATTGTACAGGCTTGTGTTCTATGTGATCTGTGTATATCCTTTTTCATAACTTCTAAAAAGGTGACCTCAAGTAAGCAGTTATATAGCGTTCAGGTTTTGCCAGTGGGCGACTTTCTAAGGCGGTCGATTCGAAGAAGGCAGGGTTGATGCTGGACGAGCACGTGGCATTGGGAAACTAGCACAATTGGATTAGTCTGCGTCTAGTCATGCATTTACAATGAGTAAAATCTAATGAAGCGCGGAGCAGGCCAGGAGTCCAGAGTTGCTAAGCACTTTGTTGTCTGTCTGCTCTCATTACCAACAGCAGTGAAGTGCAAGCTCAAGCCTCGAAGAAGGGCTTGCTCATTAGTCTTAATGAACAACTAATGAGCAGACTGGCCTTTCCCCATCATTTGGGTCTGAACTTTACTTTCAAAGGTTATAGCCTAGAAGTGCCATCTCTGGTAGCCAGGGGAACACGCTTGGGTTTTTATTTTCCATTAAAAGAGGACAGTCATACCAACTTGTCATTGGGTAGATGATAAACTCATGGTCATTTATCAATTTGACACTAGCCAGTTCCCTTGACTAGTGTCATTAATCAGCTAACTGAACATTTAATCAGTTTGAATTGGTCTGATCCAGGATACGTTATGGTGATGTGGCATCCTCTTGCTTGCTGATACGAAATATTATCTGTGAAGCTCCTGGACCAAATGACGTTTAACACCTCAGCCCCCAGACGTTTCGGCATGAGAATCTAGAATGCGAATTTACTTAAACTGCATGAAAGACGAAATTGCTCCATCTCTTTAAGTGGTGCGGCGTTGTCATACTCCACCACTCGAGGTTAATTCGTTGGACGCATGACCTTTACAGCTGTCATGAAACGTTGGGCTTTTGATACAAAGGATTGCATGGGACCAGCAGACTTTGTATGATTAGTAAAAGTTATATATTTACAATAAACTTATAATCTGGGAAATTAAACCAGTTATGTTTTTCTTTCTTCTGTCTCATTTCTCAACCACAACTATGGCTGTGTCCAAAATCACATACTATGACGGTACCTACTGCTGTTCACTGTACCTACTGTTCACTATAAGTGGTAAGCATGAATACACTCTGGACGAACCACGTGGCGTGGATTCTGATAGCTCTTCTGCACCTGCAGCGTCTTGTTGCATTATGGGATAGCGCAGCATCCAGAGTGTCCAGCGATTCCGTGCCGCAGAAACTCGGCAGAAGCAATAGGTCATCCGGCATTTCTCGCCTACTGTTTTATGCGTACTGAGAATTCAGGCATACTGCTTTTCGCTTTCCCTGTAGTACGGTAGTAGTGATATTCCGACGCAGCCAATGTATTTGCTCTTGAATAAAACTTTCCATACTCAGTGCATTGTTCTACACGACTTCTGCTCAGGTTTGTGCATTAATAAAACTTTTGAGCCTGAATTAATGATATTTCTGGATTAAAGGTTCATGGATCATTCACATGATGGCAGTAGAGCTCTTTAACTGTTGAGTTGTTCAGCTTATGGCCTCCTTTGAGTGAATTGATTACATTCACAAACCATTTCGCATTCACTGAAACATACTTTGTATCAAGAGGAGCCTGGGTTCAAATATTTGTACAAGATAAAAGGAGTAAGTAAAAATCCTTAAACTATGTCAGACAATTTATCTGCTCGATTTATTTTTCCTCAGACTAAAGGTTTTGCTCTCTGGTATTGGATTGGTCTATACCAGAAAGTTATGTCTTGTCGTTTAATCCTTCATGATTGAATTTAGATTTGTTCTAGAAATGCCTCACTTCAGGAAGACTGAAATTCAGTCCATGAGCAGTTTAATCATCGTCTGAGTGGATTGAAAATCGGAGGATTTACTTAAAGAACAAATAAGAAAAGACTAAATTGGAAGATCGGTTTGTAACAGGAAGAGGAAAAGGAACATTTTGTTTGTGCAAATTTACTTGTGAAAGTGCAGTGCAATTTAAAAAAGGATTACACAATTAACACAATGTCACGAGCTATATTAAAATGACAGAACACACAAAATCCCAGACTGTATTACCATTACACAACTAACACACAAACTATATTACAATTACACAACATACAAAATGCCACAGATTGTAATACAATTACACAACTAACAAAAAATATGTTACAATTACACAACTTACAATCTATACTACAAATACACAACATACAAAATGCAACAGATTATATTACAATTATACAACAATTTACAAAATGCCACCAACCACAACCCCAATTCTGAAAAAGTTGGCAGAGTATGGAAAATGCTAATAAAAACAAAGTGGAGTGATTTGTATTTAAACAAAAAATATATAAAGACCAGGTATTTGATGTTTCACTTAATCAACTGCATAGTTTTCTGAAGGTAAACGTTTATTTTGAAATTGATGCATACAACATTCCAAAAAAGTTGGGACAGGGACTATTTAGAATTAATAGCGTATGGGACAAGTTGAAATAAGAAGGTGATGTGAAACAGGTGAGACAATCGTCCAATCATGGTATATAAGGAACCTCCAAAAAAGGCCTAATCCTTCAAGGGCAAGGAAGAATCGAGGCTCATCAATCTATCAACAGATGCATCAGTGAATAATCCAACAGTTTTAGAACAACGTTCCCCAAACAAAAATCGGTAGGATTTTGTGCATTTCACCTTCTACACTGCACAATATAATTAAAAGATTCAAGGAATCCGATGAAACCTCTGTGCATAATGGGCAAGGCCGAAAATCAGTCTGGATACGCGTGATCTTCGATCCCTCAGACGTCACTGTCTTAAACACCGTCATGATTCTGTAATGGAGATCCTGAGATAGGCTCGGGAATACTTTGGTAAACCTTTGTCAGCCAACACCATTCGCCGCTGTATCCACAGATGCAAGTTAAGGCTTTACTATGCAAAGCAGAAGCCGTACATCAACACTGTCCAGAAGCACCGCCCACTTCTCTGGGCTCGGTCTCATCTGAGGTGGACAGTAGCTCAGTGGAATCGTGTTTTGTGGTCCAACAAGTCAACATTTCACATAGTTTTTGGACAAAATAGCTGCCGTGTTCCCGGGCCAAAGAGGAAAAGGACCATCCAAGCTGTTATAAGCGACAGGTCCAAAAGCCAGCATCCGTCATGGTATGGGGGTGTGTCAGTGTCCATTATGCATTTTCCATACTGTCCTAACTTTTTTTTTTTAAATTAGGGTTGTATATTACAAATACACAACACAAAAAATGCCACAGACAATACAACATGTGCACATCTAACACAAAATGCCACAAACGATATAATAATTACACAATTAACGGCTGTGTTGTTTTTGTTTTGTCTGTGAAACGCCACTCATCAGATCTTATGGAAAAACACACACTAACACACTAAACCGGAGTCTTATGAGCTCTGGAGATTACAATGCCTGTTATTTTCACACACTATTTAGCACACGCTAGTACGGGTTTTCGAGCATAACCATACGCTTCTCTCTAGCTGTATTTTTCAGGAGCCGCCCACTCCCCCAGATCACTCCTGTGTGTGTGCGCGCGCGTGTGTGTGTGTGTGTGTGTGTGACACGCGCACTGACCAATAGCAAAGCCGCAAAGCAACGTTAGTCAATCACGCGTCCAATCTGGAATGGGCAAACAACTTGGTTGAATGGCAGCTTTGAAAAATAGATCGGTGATGCAGATCAATGGCGGTATTCAGCTCTCGACGGAAAAACTACACCGCTCGCGCAGTGCACAATACAACCCGCTGCATCTTCTATCTCGGACTCATTCTGCGTCGGTACTGGGTGAGAACCGGTGGTTTTATTTGCGCGCTGAGCACGGAAGGGGTGTGTGAGAAATGCATCCAGCTCGAATGATTTTCCTCGCCAGTGGACTGCTGTGAGGTCACGACAGCGCAAGGACCTTATCATGTAGGACTGCAGAAGTGTGTGTAGGTGCGTCAAACCAACATATATTTATTTATTTATTTTTCTGTTTGAGCAGGGATCGTGAGTGGGTCGTGATGGTTTCGGACATGAGGGGAAATCATCCTCTTCATCCTCATCCTCATCACCATCATGCAACCATCTAGTGGGCAAGCGCCGCTCGCGCAGGTTAACGGCTCTCTCGGGATCTCGAGACCAATGGATCAGTGCGGACTGTACGATGGAGTCTTTTTCTGTCCTCTCCGGTCCCGGCTGCTCTCTCTGATCGGACAGGCTGCTCTATTTGTTCCACATGTCAAATGAAGGCATCTGGGACGGAACGACGGACGTATGGTCACTTCTTCTCCCCGGACTGGCGTAAACAAACAAACAAACAAACAAACCGTGCACAATTGCAGCTTCACAGTAAACATTCCCAGCTCTTAATAAGGAAAACGAGGAATGCCAGTACCACATGCAGAGCTAATTCCCAGTGCTGCAGGGTTTATTTCCCAGGATGCTTTTGATTGCACAGGGACCTGTACTTAATGAATATATTGCATGTTTAATCCTGAATTAGGCCTGTTTGCAATCTTTATTGTTGGATTATTTTAAAAGTTGTGTTTTTTTAGACGTTTATTTCTGGAACTTGTGTATAAAGGGGATGTTATGAAAAGGAGACTTTCCCAGGCAGCACGTCGTCGGAATTGCTTACGTAAAAACATTGGTTTGGTTTTATTCAGCCGGATTTGAAACCATCCAAGTAAGATGCACACGATTGCTTTATTTATTATTATTTTTATTTTTTTTTAAATCCGATGTAAACATCCTGAAAAGCCGAGAGAAACGCGGCCTGTTTTGATGAACATCCCTGATCCCGAACAGATTCCAGTGGGTTTGTTGTTGTTGGAGTGTGGCGCGTGCGTTAAATCTCATATGCCGAAACCATGTCCAGGTCGAACAGTGTGAGTCCACCGGGCGTCGGAGCGCCGGTCCTGAGGGCAGGACACGAGCACAGATCGGCCTGGGCCGAGGCCCTCTCGAACGGATGTCCATACTCGGCTAGGTCGAACAGAAAGCTAACGCGCACCAGCAGCCGCTGGAGGAGGGAGGAGGAAGACGAGGAGGAGGAGGAGGAGAAGAAGATTGCTGAGCACCAGGCGGGACGCACGAGCTCCGTGGTGGCCCGGGTCAGTTTCAGGTCCAAGTCTGCGTGGCAAGAGAGCGGCGTCAAGCATGAGCGCTCATCGCCGCGTCACGCCACTGAGGAACTGAGACCCAAGTCGGTGGAGCTGGGCTTGGAGGAACGAACAAGGACCAAGTACAAGGCGGAGGAGGAGGCGCTCGCACCCGACGTCGCCTTCTCCTTTGGCGCGTGCTGCAGCGGCGCCATGCACGTCTTCAAGTCGAAGAAGTTCCAGTCTGAGAAGCTGGAGAGGCTGTACCAGCGCTACTTCTTCCGCCTGAACCAGAGCTCACTGACCATGCTAATGGCCGTGCTGGTGCTCGTGTGCGCCGTCATGCTCGGCTTCCACTGCGCCTCGGGGCCGTACCACCTTTCTTACGTGCTCGTGTTCTCCGCGTCCATCACGCTCGTGCTCGCGCTCATGGTGGCGTGCAACCGCACCGGTTTCCACCAGGACCACATGTGGGTGGTGTGCTACGTAGTGATCGCGGCCGTGCTGCTGGTGCAGGCGGTCGGTGTGGTGCTGGTGCAGCCGCGCAGCGCCTCCGAAGGCGTGTGGTGGACCGTGTTCTTCATCCACGTCGTGTACACGCTGCTGCCCGTGAGGATGCGCGCTGCCGTCATCACCGGACTCACGCTCGCCGCTATTCACGTGCTGGGCTCCTGGAAACTCAACGAGTCGGACCCATTTTTGTGGAAGCAGGTGAGTTTGAGTTTTGCACCAGTGGGGCAGTATTTAAACATTTGAAATGGTACAGGATGTTGTAGAAAGATGACACAAAGCATGCGTTGTAGAACAAGTATGCTGAGGTCTGGATTAGAAACCTGGTTGTTTGTTTTCTTTCTGAGTAGGATAAAATGACCTCCTGTCTTGCCAGGATTTTTTTTTTGTTCTCAAGGGTTCCACACATCACCCTTAAAATACTCGCATCTTCCCCTGATCTAACCCTTGCTGGGATTTTTGTTGTTGTTGAACATACTCCAGGCCACATTAAATGCACCTTCAATGAGTTGTCACAATTGCTAGTTGGTTATTGATGTGCATGGTCACTGGACCCAAGGGTAATTAGCCTATTCATCATTAGTGGGACTATATGGGGTTGTTTCCGGTCTGTTGCTAAGGTTACCCTAACAAACTGATCAGGATGTACCATGTGAGGCAGCTGTGTGACATGTGATTATATGGCCTCAGTACAGAGACACCATTCAAGTGATTGCTCGAGATTAACAGTGGCATGTCGACTGATTCATGATTGGATCATAAAAAAAATTACACGGTGTATTTTAATATCAAGTGTGCCATTAATACCACATGTGCCAAGTTCAAAATTCTTTATATGACTAGGATATTGAGTGAGTGAGTGGGAGAAGTTTTTATAAATGTTTTGGTCCGTACAGGATTTTTTTGGTGATTGTTTTAGCCAAAAATGGTTGATTTTTGCTTGTTGATTTCAAATTTGCGATGCAACTTGCAGAATTTTTGTGCGTGTACTTGAATTGGTGAGATTGCAATTGGATGAAATTGTTTCGCCTGGTCTTTCGCAGTAATGTTTTGTTGGTAAGCGAGACCTTTTTGCTGTACTCACGTTCGTCATGCGTGAATCGAAGAGCATGTTGTGATGACCTCACATATTGGCCCAAACCTGTGGTCAGTTTGAAAAATTGCAAGACCCTCTAAATATTTTTCATTTTGCATTCATTTCTGCGATCGCTACATCCTAGAGGAACTGATGTTTGGCTTCTTGAGTTATTCTTGAGTCGTATTGCTGGTATGAGCACACAGTTTAATGCCATGTATGTATGTGATGTATTAAGCGAAGCAACATCTACACTAGAACCCTTAAACGTTCTTGGGTTGTCTGTTTGGTGGAACTCTTAATGGTTCTATGTAGAACTCTACAACGTAGTGTTTTCTGTTGTGTTTTCCTTGAGTCTCGTGAAGATGAGGTCTTGAAAAGGACATTTTTAGGAAGTAGCGTGTGATGGCTTTGATAGACAGGATATTGGAAAGCTAAATCTTAGAGGAAGACTGAGCACCATGTGATCTGAGGTGTTGTACTCATGCTCCTCGTAAATTTATATTGACGTCGCTGTAGGTGATATTAGCAGTACTTGCTAACTTCATTCTTTCTTTTTTTTTTTTTTTTTTTCCCCCCACCTACACCACCACAGAAAAAAAAGAATAATAGGGGGGGGCAGCGGCGCGTCTTTTTTTTTTTTTGTCTTTTTCCCCCCCTCCCCTCAACCCCCCTTCTTAATATTTTTTTTTTAACAAAAGTATTATTATTTTAAATTTTTTTTTTTTTGTTTTTTTTTTTTTTTATACATGACTGTTTGGGTGTGGGGCGGTCACCGCCCTCCCCTTCCTTTTTTTTTTTTTTTTTCTTTTCTTTTTTTTTTTTTTTACCTTTCTTTTTTTTTTTTTGTTTTTTTTTTTTTTTTTTTTTTTTTGTTTTTGTTTTTGGGTTTGCCCTTTCAGCCACAAGAGCGTTAGTGAGGCCAGGCACTAATGATGGGTGAGGAGGTCTGGGATACAGTCATTGTTCCAGTTCACCCCAAAGGTGTTCAGTGGGATTGAGGTCAGGGCTCTATGCAGACCACTCGAGTTCTTCCATACCAACCTTGGCAAACCGTATCTTTATGGACCTTGCTTTGTGCACTGTGCACGACATTGTCATGCTGGAACATGTTTGGGCCCTTTAGTTGCAGTGAAGGGAAATTGTAATGCTACAGCATACAAAGACATCCTATACAATTGTGTATTTCCAAGTTTATCGCAACAGTGTTGGGGAAGGCTCACATATGGGTGTGATGGTCTGTCCGGTGTCCACAAACATTTGGCCATATAGTGTATGTATGTCTATTACACGTTGCTGCTATGAGGACACCTGTCGTAATTGTGATGGATTCTCACATAAGTGATCTTGTAAATCTCAGATTTATTAATCGTGTACCTATAAGTAGAACCTGATTGTTTTGATCTTTATTGTAACTGCTTGTTGTAGTGCATGTGGCTGCACGAGTTGCACGTGATCATTAGTAGTTTGCATGTCCATAACATGCATGTTGATTTTAATTGTGCTAGAAATGTTCTTAAAACATTACGGGGAAAATAAATAATCTAGGCTAATAGGAAAAGTGTGCATCTTGGAGTGTCTCTTACTGAATGGGGGGTCTTTTAATGTTAACATGTTGGAACGGTATACTCACCAGTACACCTGCTCATTGCCTGATGCAGGGCAACGCATAAAATCGTGTAGATACAGGTCAGTGTGACCTCAGTGACATGGCTATTGGTACCAGACCGGCTGGTTCGAGTATTTCAAAAACTGCAGATGTCCTGGGATTTTCACTATACACCGTCATTAAAACTGGACAGTTGAAGATTGGAAAAAGACCAGGCTACATATTTCCAGTCTTTAACTGTCCAATTTCCCACTGTAACCTCTGATTCCTGTTCCTGGCTGACAAGAGTGGAACCTGATGTGGTCTTCTGCTGTCCATCTGCCTCAAGGTTCGATATGTTGTGTTTTGAGATGCTTTTCTGCTCATTATGGTTATAAGGAAAGGTTATTTGAGCTACCATCATCTTCATGTCAGTGCATAGCAGTCTAGTCATTCTCATCTGACCTCTGTCTCATCAACAAGAAGACGTTTCTGTCTGCAGAACTGCTGCTTGCTGGATGTCCAACACACCCACACCATTCTGTATAAATTCTAGAGACTGTAATGCTTGAAAATCTCAGGAGAGTGAGGCCTACATGGATATTACCTTGTGTTATTACTACAGATAGTATAGTAGGGGTCACTTCCAAATGTGTCATCCATGCAAATTACTGACATGATGTATTTGGACAGGAATAAAATCCCAAAGACAGACTGTTAATTAGTGCATTAAACCTCCCCACATAAAGGGCTTGTGAGTTTCCCCTTAAAAACTATATACGAAACTGCTAAGAGAAACTTTTATAAAGCCTTCTGAAACTATGTGGTAGGGTACAGTTGACATTGTGCTAGAATTGATGGTTTTCCTTGAATGAATGTTCACCATGTTTGGCTGATATATTGTATGACCTGTCAGTGTGTTTGCAAAATTATTGAAGTTCCCTGACCATGCTAAAAATTTTAGCTGCTAATTATAGCGCACAGGACAGTGACGTTTTTTCCTCTGCTATTTTAGCGATAGTGCTTAAGACTATTTAGAGGAATTGTTGCCGTTTTTGGAGTTTCTCTACTTCTTTTAAACCTCATGTGATTACATTTTCCTGTGCTTTTAATTAAATGACTCATTTTAGCCCACTTTTGTAACTGCTGGTATTTCTGTCCCTCCCCCCCGTCCCTTTTAACAATGTATGTAGAAGAAGAAATGTCATGTTGGGGCTGGAATCAGTGAAGTGTTGAAACTGTGCTGAAATATAATGAAGGTTCTAGAGGTTTGAGAACCTGAAACTCTGCAGTTCCAGTAACTCCAGTGCATCCTGCATCTAGGAGGCTCGTAGCCTAGCATAGCCATGAGTGGATAAAACCCTAGATTCCTCATATTTGCATCATCTGTTTTAAACCACAGAATATGCTAAATAAATATTATTTTCCTTTCCTTAGATATATTTTAAGAATGATTATCAACATGTAATCAAGATCAGCAAGCCTACTTTAAATTATATTTTTGCGTTTGCTATTTTTGCCACTAAAAGCGATGCCAATAAATTTTCCCTGACAGCATGGTCTTTTTAAATGGCATGTGTGGGAACGAGCCACCGTGTTTGTTGCTCTTTCCACACAATGCTGTTCTCTTTAGCATATCAGATCGCACTGTTTACTTGATTCCCAGTTGGGCCCTCAAGTTGAGGGCTGGGTTTGTGAGATCCTGCGATGATGCTTCTATTAGGAGTGCTCTCATAATTAAATGGAGATGACTAACATTCAGTAGGCTGTGTACATTGATTCCTTGCGGTCTGAAAGAGAAGCGAAGACAGCTGGTGCTACCTAGCCTTGTTTGGCACTCTGTTTAACCTTACTGATGCAACACCAAATGTATACAGTATGTCAGCATAAAGACTACAGTGTTGTCGCTAATTAGGATTGGGCAGTTTAAGTTGCTTCTACTGCACTTTAACAGTTCTTATTTGATCGTTGACCATGTTCGACACTTTTTTTTCTTTTTCTTTTTTTCTTTTCCCTGTAGTGATTATAAGATGGTCTACCTATAAAATGGAAGCTGTGTATGCGAGAAAACAAGAGTGAGCCAGGAGTATCCCTTTCAGCAATTTAGAACTCTGATTATATGAATGTAAAGTCTCTGTCTCCCTCGTGGGCTTTGTTAAAGGTGTATGAGGGCTAAGAGACCCACCTAACAGAGCTAGCATGGTTTCGTCCATCAGAGGAGAGCTGAAGAGGTGGATAGTGTCTTCCTTGGCATGCCTCCAGCTGTAACAAGTTGCGTGGCTGCTGTAATTGAATTGTCCCCCAGCATAATGCACACTGGAGCGACTCGCTGGAATTCAAAACAGATGTCCTTTCTCGAAAGGCCTTTTATTTATTTGCCTCTGAGATTCAGACTGTCGATGGAATGAGTGAGTCTCCTCCAAGCTGGACTGATTACGTGCTCAGAAGAGCGAGTTACTAAATAAAATATCATCCTGGGAGACTTCTAAAGTCAAAGAACAAATGGGTGATCTTGGTGTGGGTTTGACACCCACTTTTAACCCTGCATCATGCTTGTGTTTGGAAGGGCTTTTGAACCTGTAACATAGCAAATGAAGTTCATGGTCTTCGGCACAGTAGGTAACGTCTGCGAGGTGTTCAGTCATCCAGGTCAGTTTGAACATTTAGTAGTAGTGGCTTTGTCACGGGACTTGTTTATTTATTGAAGCTGCTTGCCATTCAAGCTAGTGCTTTGATATCTCCAGTCTCCGGTGTCATTTGAACGTAACGGTGATTTTATGGTTTTCTGAGTTTGAAATTGCTTTTGGCTCGTTTGAAATTTGACATTTTAACTCATGTGGAATTTGATTTGGTGTAACACTGCGCATTATTTAAATGTTGGATAAGGGGCGTGTATAGTTTAAAAACCTATTTGTACACCTCTTTCATTCATTATTTAAAACACAGTGATGGAAAAACATAAACAAACCGTTACAGTGTTCACATAGAAATTGCGAAAATCACCCAAGCACAAAGAACACCGAGGACATGCTCAGTATATTATTAGGTACTTGCTGAAAAACATTGAATGTGTCCACCGTTTATTTTCTCTTTTTGTCATCAATCAAAATATATTCATTACATTTCTGCAGCATTACAGCTTTGTCCTTTGGCTCAGTTTGTATCTCACTTAAAGGGGTCATATCATGATTTTTAAGTTTTTTTTTAAATGTTAATTATTTTGTTTATTGGGTGTAATAGAATAGATTAACATGCTTTAATGTTCAAAAAATACATTTGTCAAATACTGTCCATTATTGCAGTACGTCTATTACCAGGCTGCTTGAAACACTTCGATTTCTCCAAAGCCACTCCTTCCGAAAAGCCTAGAATGCTCTGACTGGCTAGATGACCCATTGCATTGTGATTGGCCAAAAGCCTCAAGCGTATGTCGGAAATGTAAAGCCCCTGGGGTTAGCTTCAGCCTCCAAGGCTTCCAAAGCAAATCTAAGCCCCTAAGCCGCATTGTCGGTTGTCGGTTTTACCGTGTCAGTTTGAGCCGAGTCAGATTCAGAAAATGCAGATAGATGATTGCAGAATGCAGATGATTCTTTGTGTAGGTACTCATGCGATATATCTTTGGAAAGCTAAGAGTCTTGTGATTTGATTGTATCTTGAAATGATTTGTTGCAATCACAACAGCAGCTACAATCATCTCTGCCAGACCACCAACATACAAACAACCATTTAAAAAACGCCTGCCATTGGGTGGGATTATTCTAATATTTCACATAGTGACGTAGACTTAATAAAATTAATCCCTTTGGGGGAGACTATGAGCTTTGTGACTTTGTCGATCTTATAGATGCACAAACAGATGCGTTACACACCCAAACAGAAGGAAAACATTAAAAAATCATGATATGACTCCTTTAATAATGCAGTAGTGGGTGTGACTTTACTTTCAATAAACCTTCGACTTGTAAATCCTCTACCTGTCTAAACCCAGACCTGAGGTAATGCTTCCTGTATCTTAGCAACCAAGGATTTTTATTTTGTAAAACCACCAAAAAGCACTTTCCTCTTTCTTTTCTTCTCTTTATGTTCCAGTGAGTACACAATCATGCTTCCTCTGAAGATGCACATAAACATATATTTGTATGTTTACATGTAAGACACCAAGGGGCATACGGGTAATCCTAGTTCACAGGGGCTTGCAGGGTAGCCAGTGTGCACACCTTCCAAATTTTAATGACACCACCCAAGTATCTGGGGTTTTGACTGTCAAGCAAATGCTGATTGATTTTAGCAGGAAAGTGGATCTTGTAATGTGGGGGTTGGGGTGAGGGTCTGTGACTACCTGATTTGTGCCATGTCGGTGTGCGCATGTGTGGTGCAAATTGGACATTTACATCTACAGTAGGGCTGCACAATTAATCGAATATGGATCGCGATTACGATTTTGACTGCCCACGATTAATGAACATGATCGACTACGATATTAACGTTTAAAGTTCGTCCTCCGCTAATAGAAAACTCTGCTGTGGATAAAAATCAAGCGCTTCTTACTCTACAGCCAATCACCATAGGGTGGCGCAGGGATGACGTCATTTTGTAGTGCCAAAACCCCGAAATGGAATTAGCATTTTAGCACTCGAGCTGCCAGCTTCGCTGCGAGCTCCAGCGCTTGCGCGAGAGGAAATCATGACATGTTGCTAAATGGCACTACAGAGGTTGTCGGGGACATTAAACATCATCTCGCCGAACGGGGAAAAAACTTCGCAGATAAATTCAGGGCTCTACAGTGCGACCATTTCACTCGCATTTGTGACTGAAAAGTATTTTGTGCGACTGTGAATAAATATTTAGGCGCACCGGTGCGAGTGACCCTGTTCAGAGTTGTATAATACAATCGGAATAAAAACTACAGGAAGTCCAAAATGCATGTACACCACGCAACAGTTACTTTCACACTGCTTTTCATCACCTCAGTCAACCAAACAAGTATGGAAATAGTGCAGAGAAGCCATTATGATGACGAGTAACACTGAACATCATCTGCTTCTCTCAACTTCCCAATCTCACAAACTGCCATCTTTTATTGATCCCGCAAAATGACCTGAACTTGCACCTGCTCGTGTAGATACAGTGGCTTCGCACGGAGTAATTAATAATAATGCTAACGCTACAAGGTGGGTTTAATTCAAGCTACTTTATTAAAGAATTCCTCACCAATCATAATCAAGTGTAGCAACTGTTCCATCTGTAAACATACAGGACACTGCCGCTCTGCTTCACTAACTAAAATTCACTTTATTTAAACTCACGTTTGCCAGATATCACTAGAAAAGTCAATTCCAGTTTCCAAGGCTTTAGTGTTGTGTCGCCCCCCACACACAATATTATCAGCAGACATGGACACTGTACGGGGGAACCGATCTAAAACTGATCAACAAACACACATTAAACTACTAAAATGTAAAGACAGAAAATGTGCTTAGTTATAAATCAAACATTTAATCTAAAAAAAAAAAAAAAAAGATATTATAATAACTTAATAAAAAATAAATAAAATGAGAAATGAAAATGTTTAATTACTGTGTGTTGCATTTTAATATCAATTTGACATTAAGCTTGGTAAGCTATTTCCTTAGAAAGCTTTTAGCCTTTTTCTTTTCATGGATCATTTTTGCATTTAGCCTACTCTTAATTAGGACTCTATTGTTTGTTTTTAAGATATATGTTTTTAAGTATTTCTCATTGCTATTATTTTAACTTATTTTAACTGTGACCATGAGAAGAGAGCTTACATTTAACTGTTTATGACAGACCTCCTGATTTAAAGTTTAAACAAATAAAGATTAGTATCTGGAACGGTATCAGCTGTAAAAATCCTGATCGGAGCGTCAGTAATGAACACCATTAAACTAAAGCGTTTCGCATCTGACGGGTAAATGAACTCCCCCAATCACATCCTATATGAGATTATTCAGATATATACACAGAGCGGTTCGAGAACTGACTCCAGACCAGAACCATGACAGTGGAAAATGTCTAATAGTGTAGCTTTAAATATATTTAAGAGGACTTCAAACACTGAACATTGATGTTTATTGTATTTGTTTACAAGTTGGAACAGGTTAACGGTTGTTTTTTGCATATAGTCTGTAAAATTAACTGAAAATATTACATTTGGTTTATCAGAAGGTTAATGAATTTGTCATGGCTCACACTATGTTCCTAAATTCTGTCATAATTGACCAGATCAAGTTTTCTCATGCCTACTTGTGTTATATTGTGGCATGAGAGAACCTAATAAATGTGAAAGTGCAATAAAAATGTTGTCACTAAAAGCAATTAATAATCGTGATAAATAATCAAGATATCAATATTGATCAAAATAATCGGGATTATCATTTTGGCCATAATCGTTCAGCCCTAATCTACGGCATTTAGCAGATGCCCATATCCAGAAATACTTGTTTTATACAATATTTTTTTTAAATCAACGGAGCAGGTTAAGGGCAGTGGCAGCTGGCCAGTGCTGGGATTTGAACTCCCGACCTTCCACTGAGGAGGAGCATTTATTCCGTACCCTTACATCACCCACTACATCTGTGTATGTCTCGTTCTCCATCCTCATCTCTCCTCATTCTCTGATTCCTCCAAGTGTGTTTTAAGCAACTGATGCGTCCTTAAAGAGTGCGGACTTCGATTGATTTCTGTGCCACAGGCTGAAGGACAGTGGCTGGAGGAGTATCCATTTTATTTATTTATTTATTTATTTATGTAAATTTATTTTTGCTGGTCTATCTTTTTTTAGGTTTCCTCATTTGTTTCTATCCTGCTCTACAGTACATTAAATTACATACAACTATAACCACAGCTGGCTTTGACTGTTTGACCTATTTGACTTTCAGCCATTAGAGCTTCAGAATCAGACCAGTAAAAAGTGCCTCTGTGACGGGTTTGCCCCCCCTTCATCATATGTTTAGTTTTAATATTAAAGAAAACACAACAATTATAATGTATATGCTGTTTGCCTGATCTACTGAATGAGTAGCACTATCTCGGATTCATCGTAGCCTTTCACGTTACAATTGTTTCTGACAACAAGGCCCAAGCGTATAAAGCCACACATAAATATTATTGTACATATACGGCACAATTTATATAAATATTATTGTACATATACGGCACATGCTTTATGCCTCCATCATCATTTCACCACCCCGTCATCTCAGACTGCCCAGTCATACACTCTGTACACTTAAATATTTCTTTTTACACCTATTGACCTATTTAATTGGCTTTCTTTCTGTACTGTTCTCTGTGATGGTGAGAGAAAGACTATAGATCTGCCACCTCTATAGACGGATGACTGGATTTACATGAATTTGCATCAATATTGATACAGACCAAGCTTGTCAATATTTGACCATATGCTTGCCCGTGTTTGAAGTCCTGCCTCTTAACACGATAAGAGCATAATATGTTTGCATGTTATGTTTACAAGTGATAATTACTGTAGAAACTCAGGAACGAACCCTCGAAAGCAAAGCTTACCTTCGACATTTGCATGAGAAATGGATTTTCTTGCTTTGTTTCCTCTGCATCTTTGCCTAGCACGTTTGTTACTCCAAGTCATTGGTTCTTGAACCCAGTCCTTGGGATATCATGTGCTGAGCCTTTTTGCCTGCCCTAATACAGAATTTTCTTTCTTGCCTGATAAATATTAAGCCCTTTTGTGGTGTCAGGTGTGGGCAAAGCACAGACTCATATATACAAAAAAAAGTAGCGCTTTTGATTGTCAGACTGAAATAAAAAAGTGCTATCTGAAGGGAACAGAACCACTGTCTCTGCAAACTATGGGCTGCATAAGCTACTAAATTGAATAGTTACCGCTCAGGGTAGCTGACGCCTAGTCGTGTGGTGGGAAAAACAGTGTGGCAGATGGTAAGGAGATGCAGGCAAAGAGGCTAGATGTACAGCACTGTGCAAAAGTCTTGGGCATGTTTTTTTTTTTTTTTTCTCCCCAGTACAAACATTGTTATAGATTTTTATGACTTCTACATTATTGATTTAATGCAAAAAACATTAGTTTTCCAGCACAAAATTAAATGTAACAAAAAAATGTTTTGTATGCCGGTAAAGAATGCAACATATTAAGTGGTAAGAGACACTTTTTAGACAAAAGAATACAATGAAGTCTGCTGGGTTTTGCTGCAGTTATAAGAAGCAAGTGCGACAGTCAAAGTCTCCAGAAGAACCGTGTCTGGTTCTGCAAGATGCTCAATAACACTTGCAGCTCATTTCCTTATAAAACTGCACTAATTAGTAGCACCTGAAGCTCCTTTTTTTCAAAGGGACTTCACACCAAATATCACCTTTGTTTGATTTATTACTGTGTAGTGCCCTTTATAGTATTTTATTTAAATTGAGAAACATTTAATTTAATTCTGTTTGAAGGCATCTTTGCTCTACAGCATTTCTTTTGCATAGTACTGTACATCTGTAAATATTTCAGACTAAATGAAGACAATTCAACCACACAGTGTGCTGGGAAAAGTCTTTTAAATGTTTTTTTTTTTTTTTTTAATGCGCTGTTAACACTTTACACTTCATACAAACTGCTATCAGAGATGTGTGCAAGACTGTTTTTACCCCCACTCCCACCTGTTTCCAAAAGGATTCCTCATTTACCATTTAAAGTGTTATAAATTGTAAATAAAATGCTTGTACTGTAGCAGTGAATCCTGTTTGGGGCAGTGATGTCTAAAAGTGGACCTTTGGAGCCGCGGGTTGCACGTCGCTATCCGATCCCACTCCAGCTCAAAGAGACCAATCCAGACTCTTTTTGGACACTGCTGAGGATGAGTTGAACATGGAGGAAAAACCTACATGCTGCTGTAGACATTTCATTGCATCCAATCCTCATTAAGCTTTAAGGAGCTTATATGCCATGCTGCATGCCCTCAGTTTCAGAAATCAAAAGTTTCAGCTGTAAGAATTAGTATGTTCTTAAATAATATAACATGATACACAGATTTATTATTGTGCATATTTATTGCACCGATTTATTTAATTGTCAGGAAGAAGGTAGCCTCAAAAAGCAGTGTTTGTATATTTTTTGCTATCTATTCCTCTAAAGCAGCGGTTCTTAACTCCCGGGGGGTCGCAAAGTGGTAGCAAGGGGATCGTGGGAAAACTTTTATTTTCAATGATTTGCGCACAGAGGTTCACAGAGAAAAAAAACATTTAGCAAAACAATGTCATTCAAGTGGATCTCGCTCGCAAAAAGGTTAAGAACCGCTGCTCTAAAGCATTTGTAAATGCATTCACACGTTTTTATTGCATGTTGGTGTGCTAGTGGCTTGCCTATGTCAAATAATGTCTTTAAATGTCTTCAGAGACATAAAAGTCTATCTGAAAGAGATTGAACTAGAAAAAAATTGTTCTACGTATTTCTATTGTGAAATCTATGTTTGAATTGAAATGTTGGACTCTTTGTCATTTATCTGAGAACTTCATCCAAGAGATTTTTTGTGTACTTTATTTCTGACCTTTTATTCTTTTGCTGAGGCCAAGCTCCACAATTTTTGTGAAACCTTGCATTGTAAACATTTATCAAGCTAGTTTCAACATGCGTGTAAGAGGAGCAGTCACAATTATTTCCAACTTACAAAGACAATAGGCCTGTGTGTGCTATATGTAATGGCCTTTGCTGACTCTCACAGACATACTATGGTATCTTGTATATAATTATTTAAATGCTGTATTGTTACACCTTGCGTGTGTATGTCTGTTGTTTTTGTCATTTTGCTTCCAGCAACCCAATACATTTGCATGTTTTTCTGTGTAACATCTTTTTACCAGGGTAATCTTCCATTAACAACAAATAGATGTTCACTGCAGAGTTCCCGTTTCTATTCGTGATAACTTTTGCTGAATCGGTTATGCTCATACACACAATAAAGTTACTGAATGCAGATATTCTCCAACGACTGTCCAAAGGGCCTTTCATTTGCTTAAACTAATGTAAAAAGTTTGGAGACTGGAGATGAGCCATTTGTCAGCGTGAGCCGGATTTCACAGCAGCAATTCACTCAATGCATTTTTCAAAGTCTGACACATGTAATGACAGAATGAGTGCAGAAATGCTTTTAAAAGCTGTATTTAGATGTGTGATTTATTAAATACGATTTCAAATGCATCTACAAATGTACCAAAAACGTGTGCTTACTCTATTATACCGGTAATGCCACTGACAAAATCAAGGACTGCAGTAATAGAGGCCATTGAAAGTTATTGTTTTCAGTCCACACACACACATTTATTTATATATATATATATATATATATATATATATATATATATATATAATATAGTGTGTGTATATGTATTTTTTTTAATAGTTGAGGAGATTTGGTAGTAATTTGGTGGTATTCTCTGTAGCTGAGAATAAGAATTCATAATTGCTCAGTCTTCAGACAGCCTACTACTGCAGTACAAAGACTGATAAATACTGTTTTGTTGTTTTCAGGCTTGCATGGCTGCCTGTATGTCAAACTTGATAAGCAGAACAAGTGGCAATTGCTAGCAAGTATGGAAAGTTTCATGTTTAGAAAGTGGTCCGTCTCAGGTTCATGTTCTAGTTTCAAAATGTTTGAAGTGGTCATGGATAAAAGTTTGAAATGTTCCACTGGTGGAAGGCGAGCCATCAGAGTCTAACTGCATTTAAGCAGATGCATGTTAATATGATGTTTTGGACTGGACTTAAAAAATATATATATACAAAAATATATATTTCTCTTTTGTGTCTTGTTCATCACCGAGCATGGATAGTAGAGCATTGCTTTCAAATATCCAAAGCTGTCCAGTATGAAGTGTTTGACCGGATGCAGTATACTGGCTGTCATCACAGACTTGTGACATTTTCTCTTTTCTTGTGCCCTGTCAAGTCACAGATTTTGTTTAAATATTTTTAGTTTCATTTTAGTTTGATTTTGTGTGACTCTGTATTTTCACATTAGTTCATTTATTACTTTTAACAGCATGTCAAGCTTATTTGAATTTGGACAAAATGTCATAGTACAATGAACAGATTTTGCTTAATGGTAAAATGTATGTACAATGCGGTTAACAAGTCGGATTGACTGAAGGAGTGTATTTGACTATTTATTGATTTATTCAACATGTATCTTTGTTGGTTTTGGACACCGTGTATTCTGTGCAAGCACACAGAGACGCGGTAGAATGACCGTATTTCACTGTAGAAAGTGTTTGCCTATTGTATAAACAGATGTGGCAACATGGCTAATAGCTTTGCTTATGATGTGACCGTGCTTATGATGTGACACTTTTTAGGAAGGCAAACTAGCTACACTTTGTACTGGACAAACCAGTCTACTGTTAGTGATATTCAAATATCCTATGCTGAAGGGAAAATACTGACCTTTTCATCCATACACAAATTTGTATAAACTTCGGAATCTGCAGTATGGCTGTCCCACTAGACCAGGTTTCAGCAGGTTAGGGATGAATTATATGATTTTAATATCGGTATCATGATCAATTATATGAATTTGAGATGCCGTGTTATATATAAATATATATATATATATAATATATATATATATATATATAATATATATATATATATTAATATATATAAATTATAAATATAAATAGGTTTTTCTTTTATATATATATATAATATATATAGTTTTTTCTTAATTATTTAAGAAATAGCATTTCATTGCAGACTGGAAGCAGCTGATCTGATATAGAAGTGTTTGTATTTAATCTCTAACAGTGCATCATTGCTACAATTCTTTTGTTCTTTTCAAGGTGAAATATTTTATTTATTAAAAAAATCTTTTATTTTGTAGCCATCACACAAACTATCGAAGAGTCAAAAGATTTTAAAAAATGTGTGAGTGAACCTACATATCATGATGCATATCATGTTAGAAATGCCTTTTGTATTATATTTTTGTCATATTTTGTCACCCCTACAACAGCTGGTTATTTTTAACTGTGAAAGCAGCTTGTTTAAATCCACGTTACTTGTATGAAAGGTGTTGCTGTGAGGAAGCCCAGGTTCACCTTGTTTTTGTCAGCTAATTGTGAGCTTAATATAAAATAATAAGCCTATAAAAATTGTTTGCTAACATCAGATTCATTCACACGCTTGTTAACTCCAAGGGTGTTTATTATCCTAAACAAGCTAGAGAGATTAGCTTTGACTAGCAACTTTGGAGATGTCACGTACAGAGATTATGCAGATACAGGGCAAGAGCTGCAGTTAATGTTCACATCAATCATTAGAATAGGATATTTAAAATAAAGAAAGTGTGTTGTCTGTGACCTTTAATCATGGCATGGTTGTTTGTACCAGATGGGCTCCTTTTGAGTATTTTCAGAAACTGTTGATCTTCTGGGAATTTTATACACAACATTCTCTAGAGTTCCTTCTCCTGTGTATCGAGAGTCTGTAAGCTGAAGCACCTTTGTTGTTGAGTGGGATCAGAGGAGAATGACCAGACTGTGTTTATTTGCGTTACTATAGACTTCCTGTCAGAACAGACCACTCTATAACAGTGGTGAGCATAAAAGCACAGTACAAGTGTTCCTAATAAAGTGGACAATGAGTGTATATTGTAGTGTTAAGGGACGATGAGCGGATTCCTGTTCATTTTGCTGCAATAATACTTTAGTTACTATTGCACAGTACAAAAAGTGAGCAAACATTTGGGTTTATTTTTGTAGGTCATACCAGAAGTTAGCATCACCCTGGTTCCCTCCATTTGCTCCATTTTTCCATTTACTTTTGGATTATTTCAGAAAATAAGCTCTTTGACCAGAGATTATGATTCTTATACGTTTTGTTCATCAAGATAATCTTCACAAATGAACTCCACTATTGTGAATTTTAAAGCCTAAGTACAAAATAGATAACGTCACCACCACTAATCTTCTGAATTTGAAGGGGAAAAAACCCCCGCTACAGTTGGAAAATATTATAAATTGATAAATCTACACGTTGGAAAGTTTGAGATGGAATAGTTTACATGAGTGCGAGTATAAACACAACGAGGCTGTAGTAGATGAATTATCCTGTTCAGTGTGATGATGTTTAATGTCCCTGACAACCTCTGTAGCCACTGCCTTTTTCAAGACACATAAAAGCTTAACAAAATCATGAGTGGGTTATTACTGATGTATTTTACGTCGTATAATAAAACGTGAAAATATCTTGAGCGTCTTAACCACAGACCTTATTTCAGGCATTTAACAAAAAACCCATTCAGAAAACCCATTGACTTCGGGACGATGGAACCGGAAGTGCTAAAATGCTAACTCATTTCTGGGTTTAAGGTCTCTTTCCTACAGCACTCTTTAGATAGCTAATGTTAGTCATTAGCAGTCAGCTAGGGTTTTCAGACTCTGTTAAGGAAAATAAAGGTTAATCTTGGCAGTCCTGGCTGCTTTGCTCTTTGGTTGCTCATAATCATACAAGGCTTGAGGGAGAAAAAAGAGGGAGAAAAAAAGAGACTGGTTAGTCTTCAGATCACAACTGTAGTTTTCATCTTTCTCCTGTTCATTGAAAAAAATGTAGCACTGCATTGACTGTTTTGACTTATCACTCTGCTGATTCAATTAATTATCCTAAATAGCATGCAATAATAATAATGAAAAGGTTTTAGAAAGGTTAGGGTGATTATAAATGTAACTAATTCAAACATTCATTTGAACTACATTCATTTTAATGTAAACAGAACAAAATACCCAGGACTGCATTTCATGCCAGGGGGAAAATGTCAAAAACCAATCCAATAATGATCCAGCGTTTCAGGCCATTATCGGTCTTAATCCAGTACTTAGTGTCAGATTCATTCATTTCTAAGAGCATCATTGAAACATAATTGAATTACATCTGTTGCAAATAAACAGTAAAAATGCTGTCTCAGTTATTAGAAATAACCTCTTGGCTGTTGCAAGTTCTCTAAACACTGCTATAAAACTGGCCTTGGGAGGGGGGGAAGCTCGCCCACATAACAGATGCCATTGTTTTCTAAATGTGTCGGTGACTGGGGAACATATTTCGGTCTGTTTTAACTTTTCGATTAATTGCTGCAAACAAGGGACACAACGCTGCTTGCTTCTCGTCGAAGAAAAAAAGGAAACATTTTCCTGAATGACCTCTTTTGGCCTGTTATCTTGAACACTGCATACATTATCTACTGGACTATTGTACGACTGAATGAAACACAGTGATGCTCTTTCAGAAAGGGAGAAAAGCTTGGCTCATTCGCGTTTCAAGATCCTGTGATGAAAATTAAATGTGTGCTTCTGGTGCCTTGAATGTATTTTATTTTTATTTATTTATTTATTTTTGTGTCTCTGTCTTACTAGCGTTTGATGTGATAAATATTTATTAAGACTGTAGAAAAGATAATCTCTTTACATTGACTCTAAACCGTTTGTAGGTGGAACCAATAATTCTACAACCTGATTGTACAGACATAATAGTGAATTATTTGAATATACTTGGCAAAAAAGAAACGTCCTCTCCCATTCAACTGCTTTTATTTCCAAGCAAATTTCTTAACGTGTAAATATTTTTATTAACATAAAAACATTCAACATCTGAGACATGAACTGAACAAGTTTCACAGACATTTGATGAACAGAAATGGAATAATGAGTCCCTGAACAAGGAGGGTGGGGGGGTCAATATCAAAAATACCAGTCAGTATGTGGTGTCCTCCAGCTGCTTTAAGTACTACAGTGCATCTCATCTTCATGGACTGCACCAGATTTGTCAGTTCTTGCTGTGAGATGTTACCCCACTCGTCCAGCAAGGCATTTATAAGTTCTTGATTTCGTCCTGGGGGGACACATGGTTACATGTAATTTTCCACTGCAAGGACAATCAGCTGTCCTTCCTGTCTCCCTGTAGCGCTGTCTTAGGCATCTTGCATTACAGACATTGCAGTTTATTACTCTGGCCACATCTGCAGTCCTCATGCCTCCCTGCAGCAGGCCTATGGCATGTTCATGCAGGTGAGCAGGAACCATAGGCATCTTTCTTCTGGTGTTTTTAGTGTCCTAAATTATTGTAGCTGTGACCTTAATTGCCTACTGCCTGTAAACTTTTAGTGTCTTAAGGACTGTTCCACAAGTACATATGCATACATTCTTTTAAGGTTCATTGAACAAGCATTATAAACACTGTTTAAACCCTTTCCAATAACGATCTCTAAAGCTTATTTGGATATTACAAAATTATCTTTAAAATACAGTCTCCTGAAAAAGGGACGTGTTTTTTTATTATTATTTTTTGCAGTGTGTGTGTGTGTGTGTGTGTGTGTGTGTGTGTATAGGTGTATATTACATTAAAGTTCATAAGATGGACCAGTCAACAGGAAGAAGAGCTGCTTTTGCCAAATTGAAAAAATATATTTTTGACTAAAATCGGTTTCAAATATGTTCAAGCATGTATCTCTGGCCAAACACGCTGATGTCAATTATTCAGTTGTTCTCACAGTAATGGGTGAAGGCTGCTAATTAGCTGCTGAGGCGCTAGAGCAGCTTTGCCATGTGGCGATCCCAAGCTGTTAACAGCTTTTTCGTTCAGTCATGCCAGTGTCCTGCTGCTTATGGAGGCCTGTGCTCTATTTCCGTATGTGTAAAAGGAGCACTGATGCACACATCTGTGACCCTTCCAGGTTTCTAAAAATCTGAGGTATAAACAGTTTGCAGACCATTAGTAATAGTCAACTAGAGTAGTAAACTACTGTATAGTAATATTAGTAATTACATTTGCAATCAAAATTATTCAACCCCCATTGCAAATCAGGTTTGTTGTCCAAATGTACAGACTTTCAGCTGTTTGCAATGAACAAATCAAACAAAAGCAATTGAAATAGTTCAACACAACGAATGCTTCAAGGGGTTTCCGCAAATTCAACTGAAAGTGCAACTTATGATTTCTCCAGTTTCAAAATTATTCAACCCCCTGAATAGAATCCCTCACAACAGCACAAATATGCAAAACGGGTATTGTCTCAAACATACCTGATGCATCTAATCAAGGGCTTTGTTAATTGCACCAGGTGTGCTTGAGCTGGATCACATGAAATACCTGAACTGGCTAGTAGCAGAAATGCATTTAATACCTGGAAAGGGGCAGAAAAAGGAAGCTATCAACGGCTGCATCCAGATTTCTGAGAAGGCAGGTTGTGAACCACCCTCAAGTGACTGCAAAAGACCTGCAGCAAGACTTGGTGGCAACAGCCACTGAGGTTTCAGTGAGCACAGTAAGGTGCGTACTAAATGCAGAAGGTTTCCGTGCCAGAACTCCAAGACAAACAGCACTACTGACCCAAAAGCACAAAAAGTCAGCTCCAAATCATATAAATAAGCCACAGCAGTTTTGGGATTCTGTTCTGTGGAGCGATGAAACAAAACTGAAACTTTTCAGCACAATGGATCAGCGGTATGTCTGGAGGAAGAAGAATGAAGAAAGAACACTCTGTCCACGGTCAAGCATGGTGGTGGCTCGGTGATGCCTTGGGGCATCGTCTGGCACTGGAAACCTGCAGCATGTGGAAGGTAAGATGGATTCATTGAAGTATCAGGAAATCCTAGGAGAAAACATCATACCATCTGTGAGGAATTGGGCATCATTGGACATTCCAACAGGACAATGATCCCAGGCATACTTCAAGTCTTGGTTGCAGAAGAAGTCCTGGAAGATTCTACAGGGCCATCACAGTCACCTGACTTGAACCCCATAGAAAATCTCTGGTGAGATTTGAAGAAAGTGGTTGCAACACGCAAGCCCAAGAATATTACTGAACTGGAGGACATTACTCATGAGGAATGCGCTAAGATTCCCCAGGAATGCTGCCAGAAGCTATGCATCTTGTTTGTAGCATGTCATAACAGCAAAAGGGTGCTCTACTAAGTACTAAAGATACTCGCCATGAAGGGGTTGGATCGTTTTGAAACTTTAGAAATCATAAGTTGCATTTTCAGATGAATTTGGGGAAACCATTTGAAGCATCCGTTGTGTTGAACTATTTTAATTGCTTTTGTTTGATGTATCCATTGTGAACAGCTGAAAGTCTGTACATTTTCACAATGAACATGATTTGCAATGGGGATTGAATAATTTTGATTGCAACTGTAGTAATAGAAAATCTGAGTATTCCAATGCTTTAAAAGTTCTTTTTTTTTTCAGCTTCATTTTGAGAAGCCTCTTTGTTTGGTGTAGCTTGGTGTTATTGTGTTTTCACAGCACATACGTTTTCTTGATCAGAACAGTTCTTCAAGTTTTTTTCCATGACGTTTAATACAAAATGATCCATATTCTGTAGTTTGAATAAAAAAAGCACATTGGACGTGACTCATATTTAGTCAGATGTTCGCTCAGGGAACAGGGTTTTGTGACAGTGATCAGGATCTTGTCATTAAGCCAGAGGGAAGTGGCTGTCCACTCCAGCTGTGGGGGGATAATGTCTGGCGTGCAGGAGCTTAAGTCTTCATTTGTTCCTTCCCAGAATAGATTGAGAGAGTTCCTTGTGCTTTCTGTGCCTTGAAGGACAATAAATATATCATTAAATATGGACCAATACTGTGGAATGTTTTCTGCGATATTTGAAAGGTTTTATTATGAAATGAATGCTTAGTGAAATATGGTGTAAAACCACCCTGTGCTATTTTGAATTTCATGGGTAGTGATGTAGTGACTCAGTTCTCTTCAAATGATTTACTTATTTGAAGTGGATTGTATATATCATTTGTAGGTCGCTGGATTTGCAACTTGTACCATCAAGTGTGTTCCTTAAACACACTCGCTATTTTTGAAATATTTATTAAAAATGTAAACAGTATTCTCAGGCTATTTTTATGCTTGTGATAATGCTTGAAAGTCCGTGCAGTTCTAAAGCCTTGCGGTGGGTGTGTTTTTGCACTTTAGAAAAATTCATCTCCCAAAAAGCTGCATGTAGTCAAAATGAATGCCTATAGCGGGAAAAGAAAACAATTGTGCTAAAGCCTTATTTACAGAGACACCCTGCTGCAACAATATAAATATTAAAAGATGAAGGAGAGGGAGAGAAAGTCTATGCTTTTAAAAATTCCGACTATAATGATGCATGCTGCAGGAGAAACAATTTCTAAAAACAAAATTCTAATTTTGTTCGTGACCAGAACCGGTCACAACCGTGTTTGTGTATGTTTGGTGCTGTTACACAGCTTTGCACGTCCAGATGGTTTAAAAAGCTACACTGACTATATTCAGATTATATTGCAAACAGCGGTGCAGGGAACTTTGTCATTCTAGCTTTGTCATATACAAGTGCATACAGTAGAACTAAATAACAATTTCCAAGGTCTTGGCACAGTGTATTATAGAAAGTGAGAACAGTATGCTACAAATAATCACCGAACAACATCTAGAGGAAAACTTTTCCCAAGTTCCTGTGCAAATAGAGAACAAAACACAGGACAGTAAATAGACACTAAGCATGTAGACTCGATACAATAAGTATTATACAATTCCAGTGTAATGTTGAGCATACAATACATATAATAAACAGTTATATACAGTTACTAGTTTAAAATAAGCTATATAACCTTGCATTAACTGACCACTGAGTATTATTGCTTACCAACATGCCAGTAAATGTCTCTAAAACATGTAATACTTACTATTTGCCTTATGGGAAACTGTCCATCAAAAATGTAGTCAACTTAAAGCAGTGTTTGACTGTGTGTTTACTAATAAACGTATTGTGCTCTGAATTAAGAACAGAGCTAATTATGTGAACCCATTAGACATTGGCATTATTGCACTATGCATTGGTTTGTCGCACCATTTGTCACTTTTGGTTCAGTTTATCTCTAATATGCAGAAGCCGTAAACCACAAGTTGAAGTACTGTGTCATCATTTCAGCTTACTATCTTATTTTGATGTAGTAACTTATTTCAAGTTATTATCTTGTTATAAAAAATAAAAATAAAACAGTTACTTTGTGTTTTATTGGCATACAGCGTCCAAGCGTGTGTTAGTTCCTGATCTGACAGGAGAGTGAATAAAAGTTGCATTCAAAAACATGGGGCAACTGCTAAAGATTGTGATTCTCATAGCCCAGTCTTTCTCATGATATAATAAGTTTGCATTTTCCACTGTCTATCTGTCTGTAGATGGTAACATGTACAGTCTAACATTTTGTAACATACTGAATAAGCATAAATGATCATGAGGTCATCAGTGTATGCAAACTAATGGAAAACATTCATATGCAGCCGGTGTCTTTGATGGATGATAAAACTGCAAGTAAAAAAAAAAAAAAAAAAAAAAGATGCCTGGGTGAAACTACTTTGCAAGTTCCCATCTTGCTTTAGATAGGAGACTTAATAAAAAAAAAAAAAGTAAAAAAAAAATCATAATTAATTCACAATTCTAGTCACTTCTGTTTTATAAGAACGGCTATTTCTTGGGTTACAGTTTAGTAGACTTTACTTGGTATTGACAACAGAATAGTACCATTTAAAACAAAATACTGTAGTAGTAACCTACAGAATCTTTTAGGAACATAGCTTTTGTGCTCTGTTCGGGCGACTGCATTCCTTCCTTTCTCTCCCTTATTTCTCACACTCTTGAGCTTTGTCTCTGGAGGCAATATCCAGTTGTAAAAATACTCCATAATCTCAGCCTCTCTGATCCCATTGGGAGGTTTGGGATAAAGTACGGTCGGTCAAGCCACTTGGATTCCCCCCTCTCATATCTGGACATCAGGGTTATATATCAGGAGTGTCATGTTTGCATTTAACAATTTGCTCAATTATTCTTAAGCCATGTTAAGTGATTTTTATTATCATACTCTAGTGTACAAACGTATATATTTCTGTTCAAGGGTATGAAAAAGTAGTTAAGAAGTGAGATATCAAAAGCCCCCATGTTGCTATCTCAGACATGTTGAATTCAGAAAGGATGTAATGTATATTATTTTTTTAGATTTACACCTCATCCTGCCAGCTAACTGAATTATTAATATCTCCATTAGTAGCAGATGGATGTGCCCTGAGGAACGTAAACATGTGCTGTGTGCTCTGTTAGGCCTGTTTTGCCTCTGAGATGAGATGTGTGACTGACTTAAAAAGTATTTACACACATCTCTCAATAACACAAGTTCTAATTAGCCTTACAACTGTGTGATTTATTATTATTATTATTATTTATTATTTTATTGTTAACATTGAAGTAAAAATGAATTGCTGAAAAAAAAAATTTTTTTGAGTGAAAAATGAATTCAGCTGATTTCAATTATTTAGCAAAAAAGTACCAAAAAACGACTGGCTTAGGACAAACAAGCAAGAGTTGGGAAAGAAGTCCCCCATGAAATGGGAATAATGTAATGCTTAACAGCAGTTTCTTCAGTGTTTCCTTTTGGGAAGAGAGTAACTTCATCTTTGCTTGACATTAACGCAGGACAGTCATGTGTGAAAGTTGCCAGTTCCCATATAAGGCACACATTCTTTTGGCTTCTAGAAGCACAGGAACTGAGCATTGTGTCTACCGACAGTTAAAGCCTGTATAGCCATGCAAAGTTGCAGATTTAATATTTGAATGAATATTAAATTGTACAAATGAGATTCAACCTCAAATCCCTGTTCACTTTTTTTTTATTTTATTTTTTACTTTACATTTTTGGGCAAAGAAGTCAAGCTAAATGGCCACACACTTCTGGCAGTGTTCTATTATTAGCTTTGGTATCAGTTATGTGGACATGGTGATAATAATATTATTGCTTCATTTTAACTAATGTTAACATTAGTAGTGATGCACTGTACATTTTCAACTATAATCCCAATTCTGAAAAAGTTGGTATAGTATGGAAAATGCTAATAAAAACAAAGGAGTGATTTCTAAATGTATTTTGACTTGTCTTTATTCGTTTTTTGTTTAAATACATTGTACTTTAAGTTAAATCTCTGTGCGTAAAGGGCAAGAACCAAAACCACTTCTGAATGCGCGTGATTTCTGCTCCCTCAGACGTCACCATCTTAAAGACCATCATGATTCTGTAATGGATATCCTGACATGGGCTCGAGAATACTTTGAGTAACCCCCCCCCCAAAAAAAACCCAAAACCAAACAAAAACCCCGGTCCGAACACTGCCTTTCTCTGTGTCGATCTCATCTGAGATGGACAGTAGCTCAGTGGAATCGTGTTTTGTGGTCCGGCAAGTCAATGTTTCAAATAGTTTTTGGACAAAACAGCCGTTGTGTTCTTCGGGCCAAAGAGGAAAAGGACCATCCCAGCTGTTATCAGCGTCCGTTTCAAAAGACAGTGTCTATCATGGTATGGGGGTGTGTCAGTGCCCATGGCATGGGTAACTTGAACATCTGTGAAGACATCATTAATGCAGAAAAATGTACACATTTTGGATCAACATATGCTGCCATCCAGAGCAGGATAACGTCAAACCACATTCTGCCCAGATTACAAGCACATGGTTGCATAAGCAGAGAGTGCGGGTGCTAGCATGGCCTGCCTGCAGTCCTGACCTGTCTCTGATCCAGAATATGAAGCGCAAATAAGGCAATGAGTGTCTCAATCAGTTGCACACCTGAAGAAATGCGTAATGGATGAATAGTGCATTACCGCTTGCTAAACTAACTGGTGTCTTCGCTCAGCGCTCAAACGCTTAATAAGTATTATTAAAAGAAAAGGTGATGCTACACAGTGGTAAACAGTCGATTGGCCCAACTTTTTTGGAGTGTGTTGCAGTCATCAGATTTGAACTAAGTGTATATTTTCCACAAAAAAAAAATCATTCACAAAGTAAAATATCGAATAATGTGTTCCTAATGTGTTTTCATTATAGTACAGGGTGAAGTGAATTTTCAAAAGACTCTTTGGGATTTTTTTTTACCATACTGTCGCAACCGTTTTTGGATTTAGGGTTGTATATTAGCCAGAAAAGATGACCATACTCAACATCAAACAGTGGCTCTAAAATGCAATTGTAGAGACTGTCTTTGATTAAATGATGAGATGACGATAGTTTAGACCTCTTTGATTAGGTTCATGGTCTTCGGAAATATAAAGCGGCAAAATGGAAAACCTCATCTGACTTACGGTTCTGTTTTATGTTTGATTGACACTTGTGCAGTTAGCTCTTAAGTAGGTGGGAGATGCTGCAGTGCAATATTGTGTAAAGCATTTAGTTGAACGTTTGTATGCTGGTGTGTTATAGGTAATGCCAATATTATTGATTCGATTAGCAGAACCCATCATGGTGCCATTATGCTAATTGTTATGATGGAATCTTGCTTTGTTCCCATTTCTGTTCTCTGCCTGGAGAATAATTAGTAATAGGTGATCAGTACCGCTGTTAACGATGACTCATCGGTGAGTTCAGCAGCTTTTTCCATCCTTCATAACATGGAATTCGCTATATGGCTGCTTGTGGTCTGCTAATGGGAATTTCCTAATATTCATCCATTTATTTATTTATCATTAGTAACTGCTTTATTCTGGTCAAGGTCATAGTGAATCGAGAGAGCACTGGGAGCATGCTGGGGATGCACCCTGCCTGAGATGTCAGTCCAGTGCAGGACACTATGGACACACACACACACACACACTATTTATTGTAGCCAATCTGCTTACTGGCTTGTTTTTGGGAGGTGGGAGGAAACTGGGGAACTCTGAGAAGACCCAGACAGACACTGGGAGAGCAAGCGAAACTCCACACAGACAGTCATTTGAGCTTGAGCTTGGTGGCAAGTGATGATAAATTTTGGGAGGGCACAAACAAGCTGAAAATCACACCGTTGGTTATACGGGACTGAATGTAATTGTTAAATAGCCTTTTAACAGGTGATAAAACTGATAAAAATGGAAGATTCGACTCCTAAAGCATGCAATAAGGTACCACAAATCGGCGAGTTTGAGTTTAATGTGGGTTTATTATCATTAATAACATAATCAAGGTAACCAGTCAAACTGTAATTCACCCAAAAAAATCACTCGCATCGCCTAAACAATGGCCAGTAGAAAATACATGAAAATAAATGTTGCCCTTGCCTTCTAATGCCAATCCTGTAGCCTTCATCTAGCTGTTCATCAATGCTATGCTTCCCAAAAACCGTATCCTTGTACTGTCAAGATGGCTGTGGTTACTTTCATGCCATTTGCATTTTTTAGAAGGATGTTTCAAGTCTCATACTCCCGCCGTTGTCAACAACGTTTCAGTGGCAGGACTATGAAACAACAAACAAGCAATACAGTGAAATGCATGATTTGCATCGCATCCAGCTAGCTAACTCCATTTTCCAGAGAAACCCCAGGTGTAAGCTCATTCACGATCACTTGACTTGGCTCCTTTTATCCTTTGTTTTGTTTTTTTTCTTCATTTGGAAGCTTTGTGAAAGGTGTTTTTTTTTCTTTTCTTTTCTTTTTTTCTGTAAAGATAAAACCGAATTTTGTTTCTTCTGGAAGAAATATTATTAACAACCTTTTGCAGTAGCGGTCAACTGACGAGCTGCTGAGTGGGAAAGGGAGTCGTTGAGAACGATCCAATCACATGAAGTCAAAAAATATTTTTAAAAAAACATTATTGATTTGCTAACAACAAAAATGGGAGTGTCTGGCGCACAATGAACTCTGCCCCAAAGACAATCTGAAGCAAGCCAATTAGAGAACAGTCTCAAGTCACCTGCTTTTTAAAAGTTTAAGTATCTACGTCATTTGGCCGGCACCCTGCACACAGATATGAACGAAATACAATATTGATTTTTGATTTTCAATTTAATGCTAACGTGACTACCAGGCGAATAGTACGACTAAGTCATTTTAGTTCATAATTATTTAGCAATATATATTTAACTTGTGTTTAGCATGTTTAAGTAGACTTCTTCTCTGGATATCTTGAAAGGGACGGCACCCCAGCGCCCCCTATTGACCAGCCACCACTGCTCAGGACTGAACTGGGCACCCTGGAGTGAGGCCGCAGTGCTACCCCCTATAGTCATGATGAATTGTTTTAGTGGCAATTTATGCGAAAACGTCCCTATGTAAAATTCCCTTTTTTATTTTAAGGCTGTGCTTTAGGGTTTCATAATAGAAATTTGGTGTGAATTGATGTCACATGCCATGTTTTTAAAGTAAGGGGAACATTTGATATACATTTAGATTTTTCTCAATTTGTTTATTTGGTCTTAATGGTGTGAGCATTAGCAAACACTCATGCTCTAGTGGTATTTATTTAATTGATTATATATTTTGAGCAGCTGAGCTTGTTCCATTTCAGCTGTGAAGATGATTTACAGACTTGCCTTGCTCTGCATGGGGGATTTGTGTATGCGCATGTGTTTGCTCATACATATGTATGTGAGAGCCAGCGACCTCTTTTAGTCATAAAAACTGTTGGTTAAGATGCACTTCAAAATGGTCCTAAAAATTACAGATTGTTCCTCAGGTAAAGTAGCCATTGAGTACAGCTCAGTATACAGTATGTAGAGGTTGTCATTATGTTTTGATTCAGGGCAGAAATAGAGCTCTCAGATCTGTCTTCAGAAATGGGTTTCTCAAGTATTCATGCTGAGAAATAGCAGTACAAAAACTTTGCTAAGAGGGATTCTGAATCTGCTTTGTTGGATGAGGACATTCAGTCATACTTAGTCATATTCAGTCACACATAAGGTAAACCACTTTTAGTAACTGCAATTAAAGCTGTCACACAACTCAACTGCATGGCCATTAGTTTACTAGTAGGTTATAAACATACTGCTCATTTAGGACATGGAACCTGAGAAACCTATGGCACTTTAGTTTGGATTTTAAGCTTACCCTTAAATGTAAGCAGTTCAGTGATCAAAGTGAGGCTGAATATAGTCAAGAAAGCCATGTTTTACTACCCACATAGATAATTATTATTGTCAAAATCTGAGTTCACACTGAGAATCAGTCAGGAGAAGAGGAAACATTATCTCATTTTGACCAATCTGGGAGTTTGTCCTTTCCCACCCCTCACCAGTCCTGCCTTCTCCATGCTTGTCGTTGGCTTCGTCCACTGTCCTCCTGCCAGTAGTTTTCACTTTAGTTAGGTTTTGTAATGGTAAATACAATAAGTGAGAAGGTGTTTGGGTGAGATTTAGTGTGCATTTGGTACATGCATGAGCAGCAAACATAAAGCAGTAAAGCAGGCTGGGCACTCGAGCATTGTAAATGCGCTTTATTAATAAGACCAACATATGTTTATGATTTGCCTGTGCCAAATTTCCACTCTTTAAAGCAGGGGTCCTGAGACCGTCCAAGAGTGTCTGCAGGAAATAGGGCCACGGCTCTAGTTCAGTTCAGATTTTTTTCTGTTTCATATACACATCTACAAGAAGTGCTATAGCATTTTATATATGGAACTTCTGTATAAATTTTCCATTTTGTGCACATTACTAGACTCTGTGTCCTCCATAAATCTGCAGAGGAATAATCTAATCTTCAGTGGGATTCCAAACATTCACAGTCATTACATTCCCAACATAGGTGTAGCTCCGCGGTGACTTTTGAATTTGAACCCCCCTGAAATATTTTACGCCATTCCAAATGCTTATTCGTGGATGGTTTACATAACATGCATACAATGGGACTATACTGTGCAGTAATTGCACTATAATGATGTTTATAAAAGGCCAAAAAGTCATCATTATGATTCCTGGTTTAACCACTGCAGCTATCAAATAATCACTTTTTTTGGCTACCGGTTTCTGGCTGCTTTGCCGAGAAACAGGATACGCATGCATTTTCCTGTTTTGGTTTGAAAGCTACTAGCCAGCCAGCTCCTCTCTGAACATTTGGATATTGAATGAGAGACGATAAAGTGCAGAATCGTTTGAGCAGGAAGAGAAAAAGAAGGGTCGTTCTGGTTTTATGAGATACTAGCATGTTATTTTAATCATTTCACCGGTCCATTAATGTTAATAAACATGGCAAGATTGGTTGTCTTTATTTACTATAAATGATTAAATGAAATTCTGAATACCACCACTGGTATGTAGTATATTTGTATTAGTATATTTCCTCATCAGCTGGTATGCCACTGATTCCCAGTGCTGCTTGTTATGAATGATAAATTTGGAGTGTCACTAGTGTGACGCCCGTGTGTTTGTGGTAGGTGAAATGAACACTTGCTGTAAAAGGCATTTGTTAACAGGAGAAATACTAGTGCCAAGGATTAGTGGTGTACTTCGTTAGTGCTTGTCCATATTAGCAGCTTTGCCTGAACTCCGTAACAGGCAATCCGAGGGCTGAAACAATACTGCCCAGTGTCTTTATGCTTGTCCCATTGTGAGTGTAATCCATTAGGAATTAAAGGAAGAACCACGTGAATTATGAAAAGCCATTAAGCACTTATGCCCAGAAATAGCTTGCTATTTATCTCCGACTTCAGATCAGCGGTTGCCATGAAAACAGCATTTCAGGCTGGCTTCCCCTGCCATCGTGATTGCTTCACGCATCCATGGATTCAAGGGGAGAACTGGACAACATGGCAGTAACCAGAATGATGGGAATTTTGTTTTTGAAAACATTTTGAAAATGGCAAATAGAGGCTTTGCTATTATGTTGTAATATAGCAGACCCATGCCTGTTAACGCACTGAAAATGAATTATCACGTTAGATGGCAGCTGGTGTGCTTGAAAATAACATTTGATTTATTTCTTTCATGAGTGTCAATATATAATTAAATGAGCATTTACAACTTGAATTTGAATAAGGTCCAAATTATGCTTCCATAACACAGGTGAGGGTAGTGCTGAATAACTGTTTACATGAATAAAAATTTGATTGTAGCTGTATCAGTTTGCAGGAAATATAATGCATTCATTTTCCAAGGAGAAGATTTACACAGTCAGTTCAGTTTTGGAGAACCGGGAACTTCTTATGTTATTGGAGTTTAATCACTGCTCATGCCACAGACCAAAGAAAATGATGCAGAATAGCGATTAAATTAAACCTACATATTCATGAAACTTAACTGGTCACTCTCAGATCCTAATGAGACTTAATGAGTGTTTTTATTAAAAGCAGGTACACTCCGAGGGTAAATCAGTTAAACAATTTATTAGTAGTAATCTCTTCTACCCATTCCTTGGTTTGGTTTTTAGCTTTAGGACCATTTAAAATGAGATCAAATAAAACAACGCAAATGCTAAAATATCAAACTTTGTTTAAAATTTTGACTCGGTGTATGTCCTTGTTACTGTACAGAACTTAACAAACACTGAATACAGGATATGTACATGCAGTTAGTAGTGTCTACAGTAAATATTTGAGGGAACAAGAAACAATTACTTTTCATTCCAGCAAGATATCCCATTCAACTGGGGCTTGATCTTTTGGAGCATGAAAACCTTATTGCATGCCTGATCCCCAAACCACTACAGATGGAGTTCAAGGAGTTCTTTTGTGCAGTATTATTGTTGTTCTCCCATCTTTATTTAGTCATTTATTTATTTATTTATTTTTACTGGAGCTCCATCACACAAGGTTTAGATATTGATGGTAATAATATAGGTTGTAATCCTGGGATATAACACAGAATCAGTATGCACCAGTATACACCATTTTGTCTATTTTGTTGCGTGTGTAGCAGCTGCTTTGATCTCCAGCAACCAGACGAGCTTCATTTCTGCTCACTGTCTTTGACTGTTCACTGGCTTTTCAGTGAGCCAGAGATGGCAGCCTGACCTATTAAATGGGGAATTTCATAGATATGGCCATCACTAGAACATCACTATAATTTTATATGGGTCCACCACAAGACCCAGAGAGCTGTCGATTTGAAATTCAGTCAGGCGCTGTTGGCTTTTATTATAAACTTGGAAGTTTTCTGGTCATTGTGACTCTATTGTCTGATTATATCATCTAAGAGCCTACCTCATGGTGGTAGTTGTTATTATTATTATTATTATTATTATTATTAATTATGAAACCAATGACTTGTTGAAGCCATACATCAGATCCCCTCACCTATTTTCCCCCTCACTCAGATACTAACTGTGGGATTATGTCTGTGGATTATCTATTATTTTAATGTTATCCTATCCTGTATGTGAAAAGCAGCTGCTCCATTATATTTAGCTGCTATGAATGCAGCATAACCACAACACCGCTATCCTGCTGATTAAAGTTTAAACCATTAAGCACGTCCCCTCTGAAAGTATTGGAAAGGCAAAGCCAATTCTTTTATTTTTGCTGTACACTGAAGACATTTGGGTTTGAGATCAAAAGATGAACATGAGACGATGGACTAGAATTTCAGCTGTCATTTCCTAATAATTACATCTAGATGTGGTAAACAACTTGGAACATGGTACCTTTGGTGGCACGCGACAGAATTTATTTTGCAAAAGTATAGGAACAGATATTTACTTTAAGACTAACACTTAATATTTGGTTGTATATCTTGCTTGCATTAACTGCATCAAATTGGAGATCCACTCACATGACCAAACTTTTTTTCTTCTTCATGCATTCTGAAGCTTTTCCAGTCTTGTACTGCAGCTTCTTTGAGCTGTCGTCTTTCCCTTGCATGCTCAGTTGTGTTAAGGTCTGGTGATTCCCTTGGCCAGTCTAAAACCAGACTAAAACCTTCCACTTTTTTTTTCCCCAGATGAAGTCATTTCTTGTGTTGACAGTGTGTTTTGAGTCACTGTCTTGCTGCATGATGAAGTTCCTCCCAATTAGATTGGATGCATTTCTCTGTAAATTGGCAGACAGAATGTTTCTGTAGACTTCTGAATTCATTCTGCTGCGACCATCATGAGTTACATCATCAATAAAGATTAGTGAGCCAGTTCCAGAAGCAGCCATGCAAGCCCAAGCCATGACACTACTGTACCTCCACCATGCGTGACTGATGAGCTTGTATGTTTTAGATCATGAGCAGACCCTTTCCTTCTCCACTCTTTGGTACGTTATTAGAGGTTAATCTTGGTCTCATCAGTCCATAGAACTCGTGTTCCAATATTTTTGATCCCTTAAAAAAATATGATAAAGGATGTTCCAAGTTGTGTAAATGTAAATATCAGGAAATGAAAGATGCAGCCGTGATCTATCTTCTGATATTCATCACTTGATCTCAAACTCCAATATCTTCAGTTCAGTACAAAAACAAAAGAAGCCTTTCCAATACTATCGGAGGGGACTGTTGGTTGCATGCAATGGTTTATTTTTATTTTTTTATTTTGTTTTGTTTAGTTTTTTACCCATCCCAAACTGCTGCAGGCTTTTGGGAGAGGCTAACAGAATACTTAAAAGCTTTAAAAAAAAAAAAAAAAAAAAAAAGGGGAAGCACTTGTAGAAAGCTTTTCACATTGGGACTCATAATAGAAAATGAAAAAAAAAGTGATGTGCAAAGAGAGATAGTAGCCAAAAATCCTAGGGTAGATGGAGTAAATCAAAAGCTCATAAACCAGCAGTGAACATGGCTTTACATCACTGTGTTTATTCTTAACTGCTATGATCCAATCGTTACTCATCCAGTGTTTTTAACAATTACCCTGTACACCTCCCCGGTGGTACATCACTGAGACCCCTGAAGTATTTAAACTAGAGTTGGCATGATACCACTTTTTCTCCCCATTACCAATACTTGAGTAGAGCTGATGATGATACCCATTCAAAATAGTTTTCTTTAAAAACTACTAAGCTGCTTTTTTTTTTTCTTCAACTGATGCATTTCACAGCAGTCACTTACAATATAAAGAATATAAGTATAAATATAGTAAATAATTATAGTAAAATCGGAAAGATATCTTTAACTAAAGTCTCTTTATATGTAAATCTTTCCAGTTCCAAAAATGTTTTTGCTGTTATTGGTCCGATACTGATCCTAAGTATCGGATCAGTGTCATCTCTAATGTGAACCTTACGTTTATTAGCCCATAAAACAAACAAACGAAACCAACGCTTGATTGTTCTCTTTATGGCTGTCTTTTTGACTTTTGAGTTGGGGATTTCTCATGACAAAGGCATCTCATTATCTACTCTGGTGAAAAACTGGGATGAAAGTTTGTACTGTCCTTTTGAATTAAAGATTTACTCATTTTCTTACAGCAGTGGTTCTCAAAGTGGGGTCAATAAGATATAGGCAGGTGGTCTATGATTGTTTCATTTCTTTTAATGATAATTGTGAAGTTCACTATTAACAACTATTTTTAGAGATTATTCAGTTGTTTTTGTTCTAAGCACAATTGACTGGTCATCATGAATTTTAAATGTTATTCATTGGAGTTTTGAAGGTTCTCCCAATGTCTCTTGGGTTTCCAGTGGGTTCTTCGATTTCATCCCTCATCCCAAAAAAGATTCCCGTAGATGGATTGATCATGCTAAATTACCCCTAGGTGTGAATGAGTGTTTTGCATGGTGCTCTGCAAAGAGTATTCCCAGCCTCCACACCGTGATCCCAAGATCCGAGCCTCTGGATCCAAGGCCAAGATGAATATAATTGATTGAATGAATAAATATTGTAAGCTTGAGTATGACAAGCTTGGGTTATTTTGTTTGAATGTTCAGGTATAAAAAGATCCAATTCATAGATATGGCAAATACTGGGCGAATAACTTTAATATTTGTATGGCTGGATTATAATAGTGCTGCAATTGTAATGGGGTTTGTACATTTTTGTTTACACTGAAAAGGGTCACTTGCTTCAAATTGTTTGAGCGCTTTAGAGTAGATTTTAACATGCTTTTATGCTCTTTCATAATTTGTTGTTGTTGTTGGTTTTTTTTTTTTCTATTTTCCAATAAAATGCTTTGGGCTGGTTATACAACCCAGTGGCTTTGCTACTATGCATTAGTAATGTGCCTGATTTCATGGTTGCCTCCATTTTCCATTCTTCCAATAGAGCCTGTGTTCTAATGTGTACAACAATCTGCTGACCCTGGTGGCCCTCTGGCATAAACCAGTGATGGTATGCCAACTGAATGTTTCTTAAACTGAGTACTCGAAGGCTAGCAAAGAAAGGTTTCGTGTGACCAGCCTGTAGACATTTTGTTTGTGGAGAACTTTTTGTTCTTTCCTCTCTCAAATTCTGTTTTATCTTCGTCCATCCACTAAATCTAGTGGAATTAATTAGGGACTAGCTAGATTGTGTCTGGGCACGTTATCCCATGAATCAAGCTATTAGCAAATACAAAGTGTGGCCATTATTCCCATGTCCTCACATTTACATTTAAAATGGCTGTAAAAGCCCCCTCTCATTCATGTTCAATGCAAAACAGGCTGCGGGTAGTAAAGGGGGTATGAAAGTATGCTAGAGCTTCAATGCCCTCAGTTGTGCATCTGTGGGATGTGTTGCTCTTTGGCCTGCTCTTACATAACCATGAGCCCAGCTGAGTCTCACAGGACTGCAGCCATGTGCCACTCCATTCTGCATCATTACACAAACTTCTACACAGCACAGAGGCTCCTACTGAGTATGATAAAGAAGGATAGAGAAAGGAAAAATAAATATAACAAGGGCAGGATCACTGGGTTATCCCTGTGCCTTTTCCTGTTGTTGTTTCCATATTCTATATATAGCATGCAATCGGTGGAAGCTTCCAATGCGGTGGGGTGGACAGTGATGCTCTTTCCTTTTCTGCTGAAATTGCTCATGTGGAGAGGTGATTATAAAGTAATAACTGGTTTGTGATGTTTAGTTTTATTTTCTGTCATGAACACAGTGTCACAAAGCTTAGTACGTCATTACAGGGTGATCTAGCAGTGGACTGCAGTCCAGTTGCCATCCGTGAAAACCATTTCAATGGTTGGATATGAGTACTTGAAAACCAAATACAGAACTGTTGGAAACATGTGGAAAAGAACTGGTTCAACATCTCTAGTTTTCAAAACACGAACCAGCTCAGTTTCTGTAAGTGCCAATCACACGCATTTATGTAAATTATTTAGCTGAAGGCAGCTCGTCAGGCCAGAGATAAGCTACGTGACTAGAGGCATTATGGCAGAAAGGGGAATGCTTTAACTGACCTTTTGTAGATTGAATAAATAATAATAATTTGCCCTCTCTGGTATGATTAGTGAACTGACTACGTTACTTGCTTAAAAGCAGTTGACGACAAAAACAAAATGTCTATGGAGGAGTACGTGTTTATTCTCCACATAAAATTCTAAACATGTGTCTTAACTGTTATAGTGACTCATAACACAACCACTTCCGATTCATGTCTTATTTATAGCCAAGACCTAATCAATAACGTTAAAGCATTTAAAGGTTACTGTTATCATTCAGGCCTCTTTAGTTGCTTATGTGGGCCTTTTATATAACTGGACCTTCACACATTTTAGTTGAAGGTTGCTTCGCTGGAGAAGTTCTAGAAAAGACAGAGTCTTCGTTATGCATCACTGGTGAACATGACTCTCTGTCCAGAGTGAAACTCTTTTGTCTTCGATATTCTGCAACTTCTAATAATATTTGTGTCCTGTGACCATCTTACTATTGTGATGTGACCACATCTAGCAAGTGCTGGAGCCAACAGAGAGGAAAAAGTCTTATTTATCTTGGAATATCAGGTCAGATTTGCCAAACAAACATGTGTACATGTCCTCATCCAAGCACGAAACACGATCTGGTTACTCTCAGTAACGGTATTGTAAAGCCAGCATGCCGAGTTGGCGTCTTTCTTATGATATTTTGCAGATTGTGTTTTTCTTTCTAGTTTTTGTTGCTTTGTTGTTAAATTGTTACTTTTGTATTATTGCTCCTAAAGAATGCCTTTTGTACATAGTATATCAATATTCATACTTTTTCCTTTATGTCAAAATATACTTCCACTTGGTACATAAATGTCTGGATGTTACTAAAAGTTATCTAGTAGGAATTAAATATTAATATATTTGTCTGTTGGTTGACCCCTGGCCTTGATCTTCCATGCTTGATTTTTTTTTTTTTTTTTTTTTTTGGGTGGTAGGGGGTGACTTTTTGTTAGGCCATGTCCACTTTTGATTAAAATTTGAATACAGATATGGATAACTGGAGCATTAAAAAGATAGAAATACAAGTATTGCCACTGTCTAGCATGAGCTACTACTCAAGATTTATAGTGAATTTGGGAGTGGAGTATGCCAAGACAATATACATTTTCAACCCAATCAGCAGAAGTCAACAAATTATCCCTTATATACACTTTTATAAAAATATATATATTTTAAAAAAGCTAATTGAAGTAACTGCTTGCTGTGAGCACTCTTCCCAGTGAAATAAGTTAGCCCTTATATCTGACAAAATTTTACTTTTAGGATTCAATGGGGTTAAAAATGGGGCTATAATTTTATAATAGGTATTCTTAATAAGTTACCATCATCTGAAAATAACAACCACCGGCATCCTTCCTGAAATAGACAACAGAGAGGCTAATCTTTAATAGATTTTGCTTGAAAATATGAAGCATTTGTATTTATTCTTAAGTCTTATTACTGTAATAGCAGTAACAAAGTCAGACCAGGCTGGACCTGGAAGCCATGATGAGAAAAAAAATAAAAAATTATATATATATATCAATATATCAATATATATATATATATATATATATATATATATATATATATATATATATATATATATATATATATATATATATATATATATATATAAATAATTATTAAAAAAATAAACAGCCCCCACGTATAATATTTAGTATAATAAGAAATGCAGTTACTGATTTTAATAGACTATATATTAGAAAGGTGGTTGAAGGTGGTGGCATTTGTTAGCGCTTCACATCACAATTTAATGGAGGAATGGTGGTTAGTGTCTCCTAGCAACAGTGTATATTGTTATTATGAAATATGCACTCCATTTAGGAATGAACAACGGTTGTGCTGGTTTGAACACTGATGACAGAAGCAGGACTGCTAGAGATTTTTCTCTATGTCGCAGTCTGAAATATCAAGTATGACGTGAGGGGTCGAGGTCAGAACTGAGCCACCATTAATTTGTTGGAGGTTGAATCATATCTGTAAGAGGATGAACGCTGATGGAATGTGTAGCACATAAATACGTGCACACACACACATACACACCTGTTACACTGCAGATGAGATTGCAAGCATGCAGAGAGGCCAGTGATTATGCTATGTATTTAATTTACATGGGTAGATAGAGAGACAGAAGTGAGGCAGGAGTGGCTAGAATGAAACTGAGATTAAGAAGGGGGTTACAGCAGGTAAGGGATTGAAATGATCTGATTTGTGAAACTATGGCTGATCTATGGCAAATAAGCCATTTAGATTAGGTTTATGTTAACACCCAATTTTAATGAAGCATGAATTAAAAGTATTGCATTTGGATACTATAGACAGATACTGTATTTGTTGTTTAGTGTGACCTTTTTAGGTCATTGGTGTAAATATTTTGTGATTTTCATGAACATCACCTTCTTGAGACCTTCAAAGTAGTATTTAATATCAATATCATTGTCATAGAACCATCATCCTTCATATGCACGTTGGAGCTATGTGTGTAACAGCTTGTGACTAGGGTCAGAGCTACAGGTAACCTATTCTCCAAAGCTGGCGATAGATTCCTATCATCTCCTGCCATCTGTTATTGGCCGCAGAGAGTGTATTTCATACTTTTAGGAACCATTTGGTATTCCACGGCTACAAACATAGGTTGGGATCAAGATGTTTGTAAAGTTAGTTGGATTCCACTAACAAAAGTCTGGCTCCAGGGCTAAATCCTGGAAGCAGAGGATGAAAACCTGTTTGGCAATTATCATTAGAGAAACAGTGTCCACTTTTTCGCACTTTTACATTTTTTACTGACAATAACTTGTAGCCTGGGAGCTGATTCTCCCTCTCTTTTCTCATCTTGGAGCACAGGGATGCTTGCAATTGGAAAATATTTTTGTTGGGAGCTGTGGGATTCCAATCACAATGCGTGAAGGTACAATACAATAGCTTATATGATCTGGTCTGTAATTTGTGTTGTCACTAGCTGCGTTTACATGAACAACAATAATCCACTCTTAACCCGATTAAGACCCCATACTTTGATTAAGAAACTACTATGTAAACAGCAATTTTTACTTGCCTTAATCTAATTAAGGTCATACTCGAATTAAGCTCTAATCGAATTAAGACAGGTGGAGTATTCCTGTTTTAGTCGCATTATGGACGTGTATTACAGACATGTAAACACCTTAATCACATTATGAATGTTGCGTGAGCTTTCACCGCATTTTGCGACAGGACACGATCACACACGGCAGTTTTACGGCGAAGATGAGAGTTCGGCTGCGTCCCAAACCACATACTTTCCTACTATAGGCCTGTATTGGGGAAAAATAAATGTATCTCGGCTACTATATAGACGGTAACTATGTGATTTGAGACGCAGCCCACGGCTTCAAGCAGTTGGCTATTAGCACGTATAGCATGACAAATAATTAACTGCACTTAAAGCATAATAAAAAGTTCATACATTTTTTAAAAATAAAAACACCCAAAACTTTATACGGTACCATAACGACGACGAACTGTATGTTGATACGTGAAATTCTGGAGGGACGGCGTGGCGCTGTGACGTAATGACGCGTGCTGTTAATCTAATTATGTTCTATAACATGTCAAACGGGAACATGACAGGAGTATTCTAAAAGCGACTCATGTAAACACCTTAATCACAATATTATCTTAATCAGAATATGGTCAATAATTAGATTACTGCTGTCCATGTAAACGTAGTCACTGTCAGACTCAAGCTCCTACCTGTGGCGGCTCAGCTGGTAGAGCGGGTTGTCACTAATCGTAGGGTTGGCTGTTCGATTCCCAGCCCACATGTCACCACATACCAAAGTGTCCTTGGGCAAGACACTAAACCCCAAGTTGCTCCCAATGGCAAGCTAGCGCCTTGCATGGCAGCTCTGTTACCATTGGTGTGTGTGGGTGAATGAGACACAGTGTAAAGCACTTTGGGGAAAAAGCAGACCGTTTAACATCTGATCAGATAATGCTCTGATTTCCCTAGTATCAGATTGGTACATCCCTACTCTAATAAATCGAATATATATATATATATATATATATATATATATATATATATATATATATATATATATATATATTATATAACAAAAATGTATATAAAGTTTTACACATAAATATATATAACAGAATTCATAGCACATACAGTGCTATGTACATAACACAATGCACTATGTACATTTTCCTCCCTGTAATGTTACATCCCATGTTGTCAGACATTTTTTCTGGTACATCAGTAGTGATTACTGATTACATAACTGCCACACTGACTTTGCTTTACAGTTAACATTGGGTAAGATTCCAGTAGAGGTACACTGCATTAATAGTATGCCAAGGTTAGTGGTTCTTGCTGTTATGGTTTATTGAAGGTCATCTGAAAAGACATGGGCTCTACCCCTTCAGTGTCTAGGACATTAAAGCAGACGTCAAACAGAAACCCAGTGGTGGTGTTTTGCTTAATTTTATAACACGAATTTCTGTTCATAATGCAGCTAACAGCATTAGTCTTGGCTGTACACCAAAATAAATAAATGGACTTCCATGCTCTCTTTTACACATACCATTTCCTATTTTGTGCTGGATTCTTTGCGGCACGCTCTACCGGCTGCGGCTCAGGTGGTAGATCGGGTTGTCCACTAATCGTAGGGTTGGAGGTTCGATTCCCGGCCCACGTTTCACCACATACCGGAGTGTCCTTGGACAAGACGCTGAACCCCAAGTTGCTCCCGATGGCAGTCTAGAGCCTTGCATTGGTGTGCGTGTGTGTGTGAGAATGGGTGAGTGAGAATCCATTTAATTTTCTTACTTAGATATGGCTCTAAACATACTGCTTTGCTGTGTCTATCTACATTTACGTTACTGATGTTCTACTCGATGTATCAGTAGAGTTGCTTCTTGTTTGTGTTCAAATACCAAGGAAGAAATTAGATTCAAGAACCTACTACTGACATCAAAAAGCACGAAAGCTCAGAGGCCCATCTGGTTGGTGTTTATAGTAACTATATTTGGAAATATTTTTTTTGAAGTGGAAGATGAAATATTGAAAATGCTTTTTCTTCTTTCGTGTCAGGGGTAGGGCTAGCAATCCTCTTCAAAGGTGTGACTCAGGACGTGACATTTAGGATGCCAGTACAATCGGCACCATCGTGTGTTACGGGAGTGTCCAGGGGTGGTGTGAATATAAGAGAACTTGAACATTTCTCTCTAGCAGTATAAAACACAAGTCTGCTTTAATAAACCTGAATTTAGACCTGGACTGTTTCCCGAAATCGTTTTTTTGTTTTGTTTTGTTTAATACATATTAGTGCACACTTGATTTATGAAGCTTAGGGACTAAAGCTCCGTATCTTCTTGATAATAAGAGCACCCTCTTGCCAACTTCCTTTATAATATATCCAATGTCCATCTTACAAAAAGCTAGAATCATAAGTGTGTGTTCATGGCAGGTTTACATCACAAACATTGAATCACTTGTAAGAGGCTTCGGAAAGATATAGAGCGAGGAAAATAAAACGCATCACTCAAATAGTGAAATGTATTAATCATTCTTAACACTTCACACTTGTTCCCATGTTTCTCTCTATAAAAGCTGGAGACAGCACTGAAGCTCAAAGCTTCTGCAAACACAACCTGCTCACTCGGCCTGCCATGCTGTTTGATGGGAGTGTGTTAGAGTGACTGCTCTGTCTGTCTGTTTTTGTTCACACTTCTGTTTTGCATCAATACATCATCGCAAGATGTGTTTACTAGTCGAACTGGTCCTTACCTATAGAGAAAGATTCCTAAGGTAATAATTACATTTCTAATAGTCAAGTTCTCAGATGTAATATACTTGATGGAATGTGAGTGTGGTGGTGAGTGTGAGTGTGGTGGTGGTTTTTTTTTTTCTTCTTCTTCTTTTTTTATGCATGCACTGAAAAGAGAATGCATATAATGTTAAACGTGTACTGGGTGAACTCTTAATGGCAGTTGCTTCAATTATATAGCCAGTGAGTATAATTGATGTACATATACATTTTTAACCTTGCATTCCAAAATGTTTGAAATGTTCTAGCTTTTTATGTTTTATATATTTATCAATATGAACTGGCTTCACCTTGTTTAGCTTTAGAAGCACTTAACTTGCCCAGCTGCTGAAGGACTTTTGTCTGAAACATCCCGTTTCTTAGAATATACCGCTGAATATTTGCTACATCCGTTATTATTAATGAAGCATACTACAGGTATGTCCCTGTCCAGCCCTGCCTAGGTGTCATCTTGAGCATATCGACTGTGCACCCAGGCAATCTGACACAAATCTGGTTCGAGCCCCAGAGTCAAACCGTCAGCGCAGCGTGTTTGTGATGGTTAACAATTAACCGGAACAATCAAATGACTATGATTTGTGAGAAGCATAAAGGCATTCTCTTAAAGAGACATTCCTCTATTTCTATACTTGAATTGCCATAAAACAAAGGAAGAAATGTAACCAAATAGGTTTGACTACTGTATCCTTAAAGAAATGGACTTTTAAAAGAAGTCGTTTTATTATTGTATATTTTTACGCATATTTGGGGCCCCAAATGAATTTTACACCATGAGATCTTGATATACTGTCATCTCTAATGGTTATATCGTGCGGATATTGAGGTTAGAGACTGATTTACTGGCTTTTTTTGCGTCACTTTGCTCACGTAGACCACACTTCCCAAATGCGTCATAACACTAGCCGTCACCATAAAATGGTTGATTAGTTGTCACTTTGGAAACACTTTCTCACTGTTAAAGTTAATAATCGTAACACTACAAGGGTAAGAAGCTGAGAACAGCTGGGCCAAGAGTTTCAGTTTTTAAAAGGCCTCTTAACAATTCCACCAGATTTTTTAAAATAGCTGCCTGTAGCAAAGAAGCTTTCTGTTATTTTGCTAATGCAATCCATTATGGATAGTAGATTCTGAAGCTTATCTTGACCTCCATGCTTTCCACTGTACCAGGACGGACTCTGTTGAGTAATGCACTCAAGGAGCATCCATTAACATTGTGCTCTTTTTACTTTGCTCATGGGCCTTACCTGCTGTTGTAACTACCAATAAACACACTTGTTCTTGTTTAAATCTATTATTTCACATGCTTCAATCTTTACTGTATTGAAGCCTGAATGCAGGGCTTTATCCCTAATTAGTGGAGGATGAAATTGGTTCTGCTGGACAGAATTGCTTACTCTCAGTAAAGAGCAGTCAATGGTAGTAACTGCACTTTATCTAACTGTACATGACATCTCAAAATCCTACAGCCACATTAGATAGGGAGGAACACGATTGATTCTTTTATTTTATATTCCTAGGAATTGCATCCATACCCAGCCCCGCCATCACAGGACACATCCAGGGAAGCTGTCACAGGCTCAGACTGAGCACCGTAGATCCGGCTGCATGTAGAATACGTCCATTTCATCACAATATTTTGGTCAGAAAGTAGGTTCTGTCCCAGGTCTGGACTTATAAGTATGCCTTCACTAATATTGCCAGTATTCGTCCCAGTTAATCATGTTTGCTTCACCCTTCTGCCACATGATATTTGGAATAAGCAAGAATACTAGTATCTATGTATGAAAGACAAAATGAGAGAAGCCAATTTCCAAAGAAAGCTGGCATGCCAAATTCACAACTGATTTCACATAGCATATACATGTATTCACGTTTCCAGCATCATAGAGCATCTGGATACAATGTTAATTGGTATATGGCTATTTGGATCCTGCTTCATAAGGCCATAAATTAGATTAGACATGGGGCCAACCTGTCTCTTGTCAACATCTCACTCAAATAATAATGTATTTAAATCAAGTCCCAACATTTGTTGGGGAGTTTTGACATTACATTGATTAAAATGTAAACTACAATGCTATGTAGTGCATTAAATGCAGTTCATTTGCAATTCAGAGAGGTGTAAAAGGACATCTCTTTTCACGTGTTGTATAGTAAGATTAAAACATCATCTTCACAATTACAATTTTTTTTAAAAAGCCACAGCATTGCGCAACTTAAGATGATCATCTCTGAAGTGGAAAACTAGCTTTTCAGTACCAATTCTTGCTTCTTGCTGTTTCTATTTTCCTAAATATGGCCCCTAAATAACAGCACCCATATTTAAGTCTAATAGCTAATTATAGCAGAGTTTCCAGCGGTTAATGAGTTGGGTGTAACGCATTACAAAATAACGAATAATCTAATTACTTTTTCTGATAATGCAGCAATGTAACGCATTACATTTAAATATTGATGTAATTCAACTATTTACTGATGTCAATAAAATGACGTTTTTTTTTGATGACAAATGTATTGTTAAGAAAATCATATAATTTATCATTTTTTAAAAATAAATCACGTTTTTGTCCTGGAGATTTTTTTTCTTTAGCGCGGAATAATTCTCCACTTGGATCGATTTGTCAGTACATAACTGAACATCAGTAAAAGAAGAATTTTTTATCTTTAATGAACGGAGGCGAGACCAATCAGACAGGGCTTACAGGAAAATACATGGAAATACTCGTATCTTATAGGCTGACAATCTCAATTCTGCCAAATGCTAGCTCTGTCAGTTGAGAGGAAAAATGGATATACGCCGATATTTTTTGAAACCAGTAAAGAGGTTGAAACTGAAACAGTAACATCCTCTCATACTGAGCAGGAAAACAAGGTGTGTAAATGTCTATACGAGTTCCAGTTTATGTGAACATGATATGAGCAGAGTATAAGGAAAGATAATGTACTCTGCATGGCACTGCAGCAGCTGAACCCATATAATGATAGCTTAGCTGTGCCTCCCCTTGGCTAGCGACACTATACTAGCCTAGAACAGTTGTACATTTTGTCAGTCTGGTAGTCCTACAAGCAGCGACACCCGAGGCAAGTTATGATCAATCATAAAATTACTGAAAGAATTCCGTTTCACTTTGTAGTGTATTTTTGTAGGTTGGATAGGTTTTGAAAGTAACGTGAAAGTAATATAATTAGTAATCTGATCACTTTTTACATGCGGTAATCGGTTTAAAAAATCAGATTACCATTTTAAAGTAGTAATTAGTAATATGTAGGGGATTTTTTTTTTTTTTTTGAGTAACCTACCCAACACTCGGTATGTCTGATCAATAAGGTGATAATCAATCTTGGCTGGATTTTGCAACCTTGAATTGGCACATAGAAAATGTCTAAATTTTGATCATCAATTAAAAGGAGAAACCTGGATTCCTGGATAATAGTACAGCTTTAACTATCCCAACGATGTACCTTTTCTGTATTTCAATATGTCATTGCTGAATAATAATGTTTTTATTGGCTGCTCATCGACAAAGGCATTCTGTTTCCTAATAAGGGCTGCCAAGGAAGTGGAGGTTATAAATAGTACAGTAATGGTTCTTTGTAATATGTATGCATTGCTGTGCTGTGCTGTGTGAGTGTGACCGAGTTCTCATGTAGGCATTTCTGTATACAGTTCATACTACAGGCCTGCAAGTCTTCTAGATGAATATAAGGCTCTAGAGAGCGGGGTAATCCAGTTTGCATCAAGAGATCAAATGCCCAATTGGAGGTTAATTTGGCCTAAATTAAATGGATTTTCAGCCAGTACAATTTTGCTGGACTGCTATTGAGAGAGAAAAAAAAAACATTTGAGATTAATTTACAGAATTAAATGGCTCTTACAAGTTGTATTGGGTATTAAAGAATCTTAGAAAAAAAGTTGTCTGGACATACAAGCTTGAGAAACTCTAATAATAATAATATGTAGAAGATTTATTTTTAGTCGGCAGTTTTTATCGATCGTTTTAACCAGACTGAAATGTAGCTGAAAAATATTTTACCCTTTACATATGCTCTTTCCATACTACATTATGCTACATAATATTTCTTCTGTTTCGTCCTAGGCAGTAGGACTGAGGCCTGAGAGATTGACTACGTTCACATGGACAACAATAATCTGATATTAAGACGATGCTCTGATTAAGAAACTAGCATGTAAACAGTGATTACTGATGACCTTAATCTGATTAAAGTCATACTCGAAGTAAACACAAATGGAATTAAGACATGTGGAGTATTCCTGTTTTAGTCGCATTATCAAAGTGTATTACAGACATGTAAACACCTTAATCACACTTAATGTCGTGTTGGCGTTTTCACCTCATTTTGCGACAGGACATGATCACACACGGCTGTGTTCAACCGTTTGACGGCAAACAATAGAGCACGGCTGCGTCCCAAACCGTGATCGGTTAACAGTACACGTCATTACGTCCTCGTGCCACGCCGTCTGAAGTTCCCTCCAGAATTTCACGTATCGACAGTGAAACAGTTGGTCTTCGTTATGGACCCGTATACAGTTTTGGGTGTTTCATTTTGAATTTTACGAAAGCTTCAAGTGCAGTTAATTATTTGGCATGCTATTCGTGCAAATAAAGGACTAGTTGAAGCCGTGGGCTGCGTCCCAAACCGTATACTTACCGTCTATATAGTAGCCGAGATACATGCATTTCTCCTATTATATAAGCAGGTAAGTACGTGGTTATGGACGCAGCCGTGCTCTCTTATTTGCCGTCAAACGATTGAGCACTGTCGTGTATGTACGTGTCCTGATGCAAAATGCGGTGAAAACTCCCACACGACGTTAATAGTGTGATTAAGGTGTGTTCATGTCTGTAATACACGTCCATAATGGGACTAAAACAGGAATACTCCACACGTCTTAATTCCATTTATGTTTACTATGAGTATGACTTTAGTCGGATTAAGGTCATCAATAATCGCTGTTTACATGATAGTTCCTTAATCAGAGTATCGTCTTAATCAGGTTAATATCGGGTTATTGTTGTCCTTGTGAACATACTGAGTGTCAGTGTTCATTTCATTTTTAGGTGTAGTGAAAGGTGAGAACACTATTTTTTTCTCTTTTTTAGGACACAAACGATCAGATACGTCATATGTTTTTGTTTACACACAAATGAACTGTAACCACAATCTATAGCGCCTCTTCTCACAGAGCAGAATTTTTATATTCTACAGCAGTTCGAGGCTTATTTTAACGGATCTAGAACATAAACGCGTTCAATCCACAGCGTTTATTTCCAAGCGCTGACACTTCATTGCGTTCCCTTGCACAAATACACAGGTAGACATTGCCTGTATTATGTAGAAGGTCTCACCGTGGCCAAGCTGTTTCAACTAGCGCTGAGATGCTATGGAAGTCTGCTCTTCTAGTCTACAGCAAATGAAGATATCGAGACACAGAAAGTGGAAGAATAGGGAGACAAAAAAGGGAGAGAGAAAGAGAGACTGATTTAGTAACTTGAGCTAAAATAAACTAAAACCTGCAGACACTGAACAGACGCTACTGTGTGGTGATCTCACTTCCAAAATGAGTGTTACAGAGCTCCTCTGGAACAGGATATGTGCACTGTGCACACGTCCTATCTGAAATGAGATTAGACTAACCTGTGATCAGTTATCGCTATAAAAGAAGGTCTAAACTCTTAAGACCTGTCGGACGGTCTAGATATAAAGTCCTCGCTTAATCACGTTGGTTTCTTTTTTCTCCCAATCAGTGTTCTTGCAGTTACTGAATAATAAGCCTGGACATGAAGGGATTACATCTCATTTAAAATTCACGTCTGTTGGACAAAGACGTCATGGTACGTTACTGAAAAGGACGTTCGAGAAAGCTGCAGATGAATCAATAACGATGTGTTTTCCGCCCTTTTGTTTCACAGCTTGTGGCCAACGTGCTGATCTTCTCCTGCACCAATATAGTCGGGGTGTGTACACACTACCCAGCAGAAGGCTCACAGAGGCAGGCCTTCCAGGAGACAAGAGAATGCATTCAGGCCCGTCTGCACTCCCAGAGAGAAAACCAACAGCAGGTGAGGACGATGGCAGCAGGTAACACCGCTTGGTGGACGTATTCCTATTAGCAATGTCTCACCAGTCAAGCGTCCATGTAAACGTATCCTGATGTTGTAAGGAAGAAAGAATGTGACCGGATCCTAAATACACTGTCTTGACATTTGTGATTAGGCTCTTTCCAGAGAAATGTGATGAAGGCCAGTGTAGATGAGCGAGCAGTTATATCATCGCACTAATGATTTAATAGAAAGCTCATCGTGAAGGCACACAATGCAGACCTGAGCTAATCAGAGCTGGCAGAAGATAAGCAGAATCTTCCAGACTGCCCTGAGCCACTCCACTGTATTCCACACGTAGCCGGGTGACGTCAGTGTACAGCCACTGTTGTCACTGGTGATGACTCCTTATAACAGGGGGCTGATGGCTGGGGGAGCTAGCGAGAAGGAGGGGAAAAAATGTTCACCACTCAGTTCTGAGTCAGAAATTGACGACCCTTGATGGGATGAATAAAATAAAATCAAGTCCTCTTTTCCTCATTTCCAACTCGCCCCTTCCCTTCCTCTGTTTCTGTCGTTCCTCGTCCGCAGGAACGCCTCCTCCTCTCCGTGCTTCCCCGCCATGTTGCCATGGAGATGAAAGCCGACATAAATGCCAAGCAGGAGGATATGATGTTTCACAAGATCTACATCCAGAAGCACGACAATGTGAGGTAGGAGCGAGCGCGAGAGCGAGAGAGAGAGAGAGAGACGAAGCCCAGCTACCCAGTAGGAGGGTTCACTCTTAATCGCTTTTAAACCTACAAGTAGAGACACTCTGAACTTGAATTTGACCTGCTGCCCTGGTTCTTCTTCAGGGACTGTTTTTATTGACTATATTAATGGATTCATGTAGAGGATCAAGATGAAAAAAGATGTATTCTAACTGCAAAACCTGTAACTGTGACTCGAGATAGGGAGCAGTTAAATGAGTGTAGCGTCCTCATACAGAAGCTAGTGCAGAAACTAATCTGAAAAAAACAAACACTTAATTACAATGTACAGTCGAGTTCATTAATAAACAAACACATTCAGGGAACAGGGCTGGAGATGGACAGGAAGAGGTTCCTGTCAGAGGTCACCTTTTTAAACTAACTTTAGCACCATCTTGTGGTTTGAAGGAGGAACCTCTCATTCATATCAGGCTTCCCTCCTTATTCCTCCCATCTCCAACAGACAAAACATGCGCACACACACACACACACACACACACACTCACCCACACACATACATACACACACACACACACACACAACATACACACACACACACACACACACACACATATATACACACACACACACACACCCCCACACACACAAACACTCACCCACAAACATATATATACATACACACACACACATACATACACACACACCACAACAACAACACACACACACACCCACACCACACACACACACACACACACATATACACACACACACACACACATATATATACACACACACAAACACACACACACATATATCCACACACACACACACACACCCACAATCACTCACAACACACATATATACACACACACACATACATATATATACACACACAAAACAAAAATACATACACACACACACACACACACACACAAATACACACACCACACACACAATATATACACACCCCACACCCACACACACACACACACACACATATATACACACACACACACACATATATACACACACACACACACACACACACATATATATACACACACACACACCCACACACACACACACTCACCCACACACATACATACGCACACACACACACATACATACACACACACACACACACACACATACATACACACACACACAACATACATACACACACACACACACACACACATACATACACACACCCCCCACACACACATACATACGCACACACACACACACACACACATACATACACACACACACACACAACATACACACACCCCCCACACACACACATACATACACACCCCCCCACACCCACCCACACACACACACACACATACATACACGCACACACACCCCCACACACACACATACTTAAACCCACAGTCTCATTCTGTTTCTCTACATCTCTCTCCCTGTCTGTCCTTTTCTCTCTCTCTCTCTCTCTCTCTCTCTCTCTCTCTCCTCTCTGTCCTTTTCTCTCTCTTTCTGTCTCTCCCTCTCTCGTCCTTTTCTCTCTCTCTCCCTCTCTGTCATTTTCTCTCTCTCTCCTCTCTCTGTTCTTTTCTCTCTCTTTCTCTCTTTCTCTTTCTGCCTCTCTCTCTCCCTCTCTGTCCTTTTCTCTCTGTTTCTGTCTCTCTCCCTCTCTATCCTTTTCTATCTCTCTCTCCCTCTGTCCTTTTCTCTCTCTCCTTCTCTGTCCTTTTCTCTCTCTTTCTGTCTCTTTCCCTCTCTCTGTCCTTTTCTCTCTCTCTCCCTTTCTCTGTCCTTTTCTCTCTCTTTCTGTCTCTCTCCCTCTCTCTGTCCTTTTCTCTCTCTCCCCCTTCTGTCCTTTTCTCTCTCTTTCTGTCTCTCTCCCTCTCTCTGTCCTTTTCTCTCTCCCCCCTCTGTCCTTTTCTCTCTCTCCCTCTCTCTCTCTCTCTCTCTCTCATTCTCTGTCCCTTTCTCTCTCCTCTCTCTTTCTCTCTCTCTCTTTCTGTCTCTCTCTCCCTCTCTGTCATTTTCTCTCTCTGTCCTTTTCTCTCTCTCTCTCTCCCTCTGTCCTTTTTTCTCTCTTTCTCTCTGACCTTTTCTCTCTCTCTCTCTCTCTCCATCTCTCTGTCCTTTTCTCTCTTTTTCTCTATTCTCTCTGTCCTTTTCTCTCTCTTTCTGTCTCTCTCCCTCTCTCTGTCCTTTTCTCTCTCTCTCTCCCTCTCTCTGTCCTTTTCTCTCTCTTTCTGTCTCTCCCTCTCTGTCTTTTTCTCTCTCTCACACACACACTCTCTGTCCTTTTCTCTCTCTCTCCCTCTCTCTCTGTGCTTTTCTCTCTCTTTCCCTCTCTCTCAAAGTCTCTCTCCATCTCTGTCCTTTTCTCTCTCTCCCTCTCTCTGTCCTTTTCTCTCTCTTTCTCTCTCTCCCTCTCTGTCCTTTTCTCTCTTTCTCTCTGTCCCTTTCTCTCTCTCTCCCTCTCTCTGTCCTTTTCTCTCTCTTTCTGTCTCTCTCCCTCTCTCTGTCCTTTTCTCTCTCTCCCTCTCTGTCCTTTTCTCTCTCTTTCTGTCTCTCCCTCTCTGTCTTTTTCTAACTCTCTCACACACACACACACTCTGTCCTTTTCTCTCTCTCTCCCTCTCTCTCTGTGCTTTTCTCCCTCTTTCCCTCTCTCCCTCTCTGTCCTTTTCTCTCTCTCCCTCTCTCTGTCCTTTTCTCTCTCTTTCTCTCTCTCCCTCTCTGTCCTTTTCTCTCTCTCCCTCTCTCTGTCCTTTTCTCTCTCTTTCTCTCTCTCCCTCTCTGTCCTTTTCTCTCTTTCTCTCTGACCTTTTCTCTCTCTCTCCTCTCTCTCTGTCCTTTTCTCTCTCTCTCTCCTCTCTCTGTCCTTTTCTCTCTTTCTCTCTCTCCTTCTGTATCCTTTTCTCTCTTTCCCTCTCTGTCCTTTTTTCTATCTCTCTCTCTCTCTCTCTCTCTCTCACTCACTCACTCACTCACACACACACACACACACACACACACACACACACACACACACACACACACACACACACACACACTGCACATAAGGCCTGATGAGAGCCCCTTCCTTCTCATTTTCATCCAACATTTAGACTGAATTTCCACTTTGATTTATTTGAAATCCCAGTGTATTTTGTCTTGTTTATTATAAATATAGAGAGATTTGGGGTTTTAGTGGAGTGCTGAATGGTTGCATTTGTAAAAGTTTCACATGATGAATGGAGATTCAGTGGAGGGGGAAATGCTATCAACTTCAGCTCCAGAGAGCCAGGAAATAGTAAATCCATCCTCTCTCTTCTGACACAGGTGCAGGTTAACTTATTTGAATCTTTGTTTAATAAATACTGTAGTCCATGCTACTTAATCAGTGGAAGGATAAGAAAAAGATGGTCGAAGTTTTACTGACCTTCGGTTGAAATATGTCTACCAATCTTCATTAGCTTGAGTCTTGGTTTGATCAGCATGATTTTGCTAGTCAACCAGCATGACAGTGTTCTATGTGAAACCTAGACATAAAATGTTCAAGCACATACAGAGTGAACCTTTTTGCCATGGATTTATTAATAATATTTTTAAAAGTTTGAGTACAACCGCTGTATTACTACTTTGTTGTAATAAAAAGGGGAAAAATATATATATTGTGAATATATACTACAGGGTTCTACCTTTCTGTACAAATGTTACATATTTTATGCCAGTGGTTATGTAATTGAATTTGTATTAATTAAATAGGATTTTTATGGCAGATTGGTCAGAAAGTCAGGGGTTCAAGCCCCAGCATGGCCAAGCTCTCTGCTCTAGGGGCGCTGTATCATGGCTTCCAATCAAGCTGGGATATGCGGGGCGGGTCCCCCCGATCATTTCACTATGCTGTAATGTATATGTGACAAATAAAGGCTTCTTGTTATATGCAGACACTTCTTCACTTCAAGTAACTTATTTTATGTTGGGGGGGGGACCCGGTGAAGATAAAGTGTGATGATTCCATTGGTGAGCCGCACAGATTCCATCCTGAGAAAACTTTTTATAGCTTTCACATGGCTCAAGGTCAGGGATTACTCACTGTGAAGCTTGAATGATTTCACGAGTAATAGTCTGAACTCAGCCTGCTGTGTAACAACCAGAGGGCAGGAGAACAGGAGCAGCCCCCATCAAGGCCTCTTAAAACAGTTTAACCTATGAGGTGGAACATGATGTTCGTCTTACTTTTGTTTCTTGCTCTTGACTAAACCACACACATGGAGACATTTGTCTGCCTGTCTGTCTCTGCAGATTGGTGGACGTCTTGCTGGTGGAATAAGCAGACAAGTGACCTTATGCAGTACCACCTGCTTCTTAGGGGGGGGGCGATTGTTCTAATAAACAATGACAAAAAGGCATTCACAGATTTGTCAGAGTGTGTAGTTGATGATATACAGTTGTGCCCAAAAGTTTGCATACCCCTTGCAGAATCTGCTAAATCTTAATACTGTTAACTAAATAAGAGGGATCATAAAAATCCCATGTTATTTATTTAGTTCTGTCCTGAAGAAACTATTTCACATAACATGTTTACATATAGTCCACAAGACAAGATAATAGCTGAATTCATTAAAAAAATTACCCTGTTCGAAAGTTTACATACCCTTGATTCTTAATACTGTGTGTTGCATAAATAAGGTGCAAACATTCACTGATGCTCAAGAAGGTAACATGATGAATTAAGAGCCAGGGGAATGTAAACTTTTGAACAGGATGATCAGTGTAAATTATTTTGTTTAAAGATATTTTTTTTTCATTTAGTTCTGCCCATCAGACGCTAAATAAGAGAGTTACATGTCTCCCAGAAGACAAAATACTAACAATTTACACCGATCATCCTGTTCAAAAGTTTACATCCCCCTGGCTCTTAATGTATCTTCTTGAGCATCAGTGAATGTTTGCACCTTTTTGTAATAGTTGTGTACGAGTCCCTCAGTTGTCCTCAGTGTGAAAAGATGGATCTCAAGACCATATAGCCACTACTGGAAAAGGGTGAAATATGTAGAAAATGCTGTAAATGTAAAGAATGTGCAGGACCTGGAGGATTTTTCTGAAGAACAGTGGGTAGTTTAACTGCTCTGGACAAACAAGGGACTCATGAACAACTCTCACAAAACATAAACACAGCTGTGGATCATCCAGGTAACGACACACAGTATTAAGAACCAAGGTAACTTTTGAACAGGGTATTTTTTTTTTTTTATAAATTCAGCTATTATCTTGTCTTGTGGACTAAAGCTAAACATTTGTTATGTGAAATAGCTTCTTCAGGACAGAACTAAATAAAAAAATCAACATGGGATTTTTATGATCCCTCTTATTTAGTTAACAGTATTCAGATTTAGCAGATTCTGCAAGGGGTATGCAAACCTTTGGGCACAACAGTATATTCATCAGTTAGACTTTTTTTTCTTTTTTCTAACAATTGGTAATGATTCTGGGAGCATTAAACCTCAAAGGCTACAACGACTACAATTGACATAATTGTTCAGGTTTCTAATGATAATGGGTCTTTATTAATCACATAGACATTACAGCACAGTGAAATTATTTTCTTCACATACCCCAACATATCCCGAAGCTGGGGTAAGAGCGCAGGGTCAGCCATGATACAGCGTCCCTGGAGAAGAGAGGGTTAAGGGCCTTGCTCAAGGGCCCAACAGTGGCAGCTTGGCAGTGCTGGGGCTTGAACCCCTGACCTTCCAATCAGTAACCCAAAGCCTTAACCTTAAGATGCCTTAAGCCTTAGCGTTAAGCCTGAGCCTGCTATCCCAAATCATTGTCGCTGGCAATATGGTCATCATCTCCTGACCAGGAAGGTGCACTGGCACAGCTGAGCTTTTCACCACCACCAATATATCTTTCCAGCCATTCTGATGCTAAGAGTCTGAACAGCATTCTCGTTGAAATAGGATATTTGCAGTATGAGGTTGGAGAGCTAGTGTAGCAGAGGGAGATTACACGTTCAGCTTAGTCTCAGAGGGAGGCTAAGTGGTTGCGAGATGAAAGCCATCAGACCTGGTCGTAGCAGCTCTGTGGGGAAAGCAGTCAGGACCTGTCGACCTTTTCAAGCATGGTAGTGCTTTGATGCAGACCAAGCAGTGACCCTTGAAGAACTTACAAGGTCATGTTATGTAAGCAGGAAGTGTGATGCGCAATTTCTTCCTGGGCTTTTTAGCTGGAGCGAGTGCTGCAGCTTTGTTCATGCTGACCTGTCAAAACTTCCCTCAACAGCTTCCCCAACAGCAGGCCATCAGCGACCTTTGCATTCACTCCACTTATTGGAATGCTCCCTAGTTACCATAACTCGTTTCCTGCTCCTTTTTTTTCCCCAGGTTATTTTTCTGTCAGCACATTGATCAAACATTTTTAATTCGCCTTTGCTTCAAGCACAACTCATCTCAGGGACGCTGTCACCACTAAGTCATTATTATTGCTAGTCAAGAAAGAACTGGATGTGCTTCCTGTTTCCAGATTTTGCACATTAATCACATTAACGCTTGAGGTTGGGCCTAAGCCACAGGGAGCTGATGACTCGCTTCCAGGCTAGACATTAAGTGAGGCTTGAAGGTGTCATTTTAAAGCCTTAGCCATGTTGAATAATAAATAAGTTAATGAACACTTCATTAGTCTGACACAGCATACACAAAAAATGATCTGGAATTGTTTATGTGGCAAAATAGGAACATTTCGCATTTGCTTGCTGCTATGCTGCACGTGTACTCCTAGTAAACTACATAGCTTGCATTTGGTAGATCCTGTTAGAATTTGTGTTTTTATTTTTTATTTATTTAATTATAATTTATTTGAATCAGTTTACGTTGCTAATATCCCTGAGAAAATAACAAAGACTATCAGAGAGAATATACCCTAATAAATACAGTTTTGTTCATCATGAATATTACCAAAACTAGCTAGCTTAGCATGCATGTTCTGTAGCTAAAGGTTTGCATCCTCTGCTAATTTGCAGATCAGGCCACAGTTCCAGCCATGGAACTTGTTTTGCGTGGTCACAAACTGAGCTTATTCACTGTTGTATAGAAGTACAGAGAAACTGATTTTCAGTGCAAATTTAATATTGGTGCTGTGGTAAGCAATTTGAGCCAAATACCTACCTAAGTATATTAGCCATTTAACAACAAAAAAAAAAAACCTTCAGGGCCTGTGCTGTACAGTACGCAATAACAGTAATAGTCTACTGATACCACACCCATCTCTCTCTCTCTCTCTCTTTCTCTCTCTCTCTCTCTCTCTCTCTCTCTCTCTCTGTGTGTGTGTGTGTGTGTGTGTGTATAGTATCTCACAAAAGTGAGTTTACCCCTCACATTTTTGTAAATATTGATTATATCTTTTCATGTGACAACACTAAAGAAATGACACTTTGCTACAATGTAAAGTAGTGAGTGTACAGCTTGTAACAGTGTAAATTTGCTTCCCCTCAAAATAACTCAACACACAGCCATTAATGTCTAAACCGCTGGCAACAAAAGTGAGTACACCCCTAAGTGAAAATGTCCAAATTGAGCCCAAAGTGTCAATATTTTGTGTGGCCACCATTATTTTCCAGCACTGCCTTAACCCTCTTAGACATGGAGTTCACCAGAGCTTCACAGGTTGCCACTGGAGTCCTCTTCCACTCCTCCATGATGACATCACTGAGCTGGTGGATGTTAGAGACCTTGTGCTCCTCCACCTTCCGTTTGAGTATGCCCCACAGATGCTCAATAGGGTTTAGATCTGGAGACATGCTTGGCTAGTCCATCATCTTCATCCTCAGCTTCTTTAGCAAGGCAGTGGTCGTCTTGGAGGTGTGTTTGGGGTCTTTATCATGCTGGAATACATGCTGGGATCATGCTCTGCTTCAGTATGTCACAGTACATGTTGGCATTCATGGGTCCCTCAATGAACTGTAGCTCCCCAGTGCCAGCAGCACTCATGCAGCCCCAGACCATGACACTCCCACCACCATGCTTGACTGTAGACAAGACACACTTGTCTTTGTACTCCTCACCTGGTTGCCGCCAAACACGCTTGACACCATCTGAACCAAATAAGTTTATCTTGGTTTATCTCTGGTTCCAGTAATCCATATCCTTAGTCTGCTTGTCTTCAGCAAACTGTTTGTGGGCTTTCTTGTGCATCATCTTTAGAAGAGGCTTCCTTCTGGGATGACAGCCATGCAGACCAATTTGAGCACTTTTGGGCACAATTATAGTGTGTGTGTGTGTGTGTGTGTGTAGTATATGTATGTATGTATGTATGTGTGTGTGTAAAACTAAATTCCATATACTGGTCCAGTGGCACTATGTTAACTGGTAGAAAGTGTTTAATGTGATGTTAGATCTACCACTTAACTGTGATATTTTTTCCTGCAGTGCTATTTATTTGTTGTTAAAATAATTGCCCAAAATTTTAGAATTACCATAGACACATTTCTTGAAGTACAGCATGAACTTTAGAAACCAATCTGCCCTCTGCTTCTTATGTTAAAAAAAGAAAAGAAGATATGGTAGAGTGCACCACAGTTTAAGCAGAAGATGAAAGTTGGACCATTTTCCTTAGAAGGCATCAACAGGCTCTGGTCAGCTGTCACATGCTCTTAGTACAGCAGGATCATTGTGTAGTGTAAAAACAGCTCCTCATCTGCAATCCTTCAACATTTCATGAAAAACCCCTTTTGTTTGGAGATTCAGAGAAAGTGAACAGAGAAGCCACTTTGGTCCTGAACAGAAGCTTTAATCAGCGAGCGTCAATGTCTCCTGTATCAACTAGCGCTAGGCCCTAGGGTCACTGCAGAGATATTCCTATTAGCACAGGATCTGTAACAGTGTTTCTCCTCTTCTCATCCCACCTTGTTGAAAGCTGTGCAGTTGGATTTTGACTAGTTACTGTTCTTATAACCCATGTGAGGTCATTTGAACTCCTCTAGCTTTTTATCTCGCTTGTCCGGCATGCAGGAGCATCGTACAATGGAGGACCATATCTGTTACCTGGTTCTCATGGTAAAAGAATGTCAAGCAGCTTTCTCGGGTTCAGATTTGTACATTATGAATGTATTTTATTACCCTTGATCCACTGCACTCTCCCAAACCGGTCCTCAGTGTCAGTGGCATGGTAATGGAGTCTAATGTGTGTTACTAATGTGGGATGGCTCACAGATATTATTGTATCTATGTAAAGTCTACCTCTCGAATGGTTATTTGAAGGCCACAGGCAGAGCTCATTCTAATGACTGCACAGTGTTGGCTTGTGTATTGAATTTTCTTGCAAAGTCATTGTGATAAAGCAGAGCTGGTAATTCTTAGACATGCACAGATTAATCTTCTATTTCTCTTTCTCTGCGCAGTATCCTCTTTGCCGACATCGAGGGATTCACCAGTCTGGCGTCTCAGTGCACGGCTCAGGAACTGGTCATGACCCTGAATGAGCTGTTTGCAAGATTCGACAAACTGGCTGCAGTGAGTAAAACTATCTGGCTGCAGAGTCAAGCGATTGACCTGATGTCAAATTCAGATCTACTGAACATGCTGTTGGATTTCACTTATTTTCTCTCCGAGCGCACACTGCTTTAGGGGTCTTACCTGTGCACAGCGAATGTTTGCGTAGCCAGGCTTTACTCATCAATCCACCTGCTGAGCCAGAGCCACTTCTCCTCATTATCTCTAGACAGTCACAGGATTCTGAGTCATGCTGTGAATACAGATTCCCTCCTGCACTCAGAAGATCCCCCTCGCTATCTTTCACCCATTTAAACACGGATGGAAATATATACATGCCTGTCTAGAGGATTCACCGAGATGTACGTGTTTAAGAGCTGACCTGATTACTCTGTAGAAAATTCCCATTGCTTCGTGAAGATGAAATCGCATATCGTACAAGGACGTTCTTACACGTAGGGAAAAGCATGAGGCACATGGCTACTTGCTCAACAACAACTTCTATTGTGTGGCTTGTGGGTTAAGTTGAGGCGTATGCTGGGGTGACATTCAGGTGGTTGTCATAAGACTGAGTTGTGTGTATCCTGTGCTCAGCCTGGGGCTCTCGTCTCATCTCCTTTCCTCTCAACTCCACTCTTCCCCTTTCCTTTCCATTAAATCTAAAACCATTCTTTATTTATAAGAGGTATTTCTGATTTATATTGAGATTTATTTATTTTTTTTCTGGGCAGAATGACAAACTTGCAAACTTCACGAAAACAGACTTCAGACTTTCCATATTTGTAGTTCAAGATTATTACTGGAGAATACATGCAGACTGATGTCTGACCTTTCTGAGGAAAGGTCATAGGGAACAATAAAAAAAAAAAAATCAACCTCATCAAAATGGCAGACACTTCCATAAAAGGAGAAAGTATGTGTGCTATGTTATATGGATTTTAAAGGTCCAAACCAAAGCTTTAACAACGAATGTGTGAAAACATTATACCACAATAACTAAACGCTGACTATACAACATGTATGTAGTGTAAAAGGAAATATGCATAGTGCTTTAATGTGTCAAATGGTGATGATTTAATAGTCAATAATGCTTTTTCTCAGCTTGCTGCTTAATGCACGTGTGTGTGTGTGTGTGTGTGTGTGTGTGTGTAGGAAAATCACTGTCTGCGGATTAAAATCTTAGGAGATTGCTACTACTGCGTATCGGGCTTGCCAGAGGCCCGGGCTGACCACGCTCACTGCTGTGTGGAGATGGGAGTGGACATGATTGAGGCCATCTCGTAAGTATTACAACTGCTTTTAAACTTTAATTCATGTCTGAAGAATAAGGAAGGAGGCGCTGCAATAAATTTCATGTTTGTGTGTATAAAGGCATGTATATGGACATTTAATACTTGATGAAAAATAATAACGTCTTGTATGTAGGGCATGCTGTATTTTGTAAGACTTTTTTTTTTTAAACAAGGTTTAAGATTAACAAGTCTTTTCTACTTAAAAAAATTATTCGCTGCATGAATTCCTCATAAGAAGGAATGAGCACTGGGCTTTTTTCTTTTTCCTGGTAATTGGTGTATACAAAGAAGGATAGAACTCCCTGCAGGCAGTACTGAATTATTAAACTATGAGATTGATGCTGATTGCGTGTGCATGCAAGCGTGCATTTGAAAGCGAGTGTGTGCACAGGGTCAATAAACGTACAACCCCAATTGCGGAAAAGTTGGTACAGTATAGAAAATATAAAGGAAAAAAACCAAAAAGGTGTCATTTGAAAATTCACTTCACCCTGTAGTATATTGAAAAACACATTATTAACACGTTTTACTTTGTGAATGTAATTTGTTTTTGAAAATATACACTCATTTCAAATCTAATGACTGCAACACACTTCAAAATAGTTGGGACAGTCGACTGTTTACCACTGTTTAGCATCACCTTTTCTTTTAATAACACTTACTAAGCGTTTGGACACTGAAGACACCAGTTGGTGAAGTTTAGCAAGTGGAATTTTCCACCATTCATCCATTATGCATTTCTTCAGCTGTGCAACTGTATGAGACCTTCGTTGCTTTATTTTGCGCTTCATAATGCGCCACATATTCTTGATCGGAAACAAGGTCAGGACTGCAGGCAGGTCACCTGCACTCTCTGCTTACGTAACCCTGCACTTGTAATCCGGGCAGAATGTGGTTTGGTGTCCTGCTCTGGATGGCAGCATATGTTGATCCAAAATGAGTACATATCTTTGTGCAGTAATGATGTCCTCACAGATATGTAAGTTAGCCATGCCATGGGCACTGACACACCCCCATACCATGACAGACACTGGCTTTTGGACCTGACACTGATAACAGCTTGGATGGTCCTTTTCCTCTTTGGCCCAGAGACCATAATTTTGTCTAAAAACTATTTGAAATGTTGGCTCATTGGACCACAAAACATGATTCCACTATACCACTGTCCATCTCAGATGAGATCGAGCCCAGAGAAATTGGCAGTGCTTCTGGACAGTGTTGATGTATGGTTTCTGCTTTGCATAGTAAAGCCTTAACTTGCATCTGTGGATGCAGCGGCGAATGGTGTTGATTGACAGTTTTACCAAAGTATTCCTGAGCCCATATCAGGATATCTATTACAGACTCATGAGGGTTTTTTTTTTTTTAAGACGGTGACATCTGAGGGATCGGAGATCATGCGCACCAAGCTTTGACCGAATTCCTTGGATCTTTTAATTGTATTGTGCACTGTAGAAGGTGAAATGCACATACAGATTTGTCTTTGGGGAATGTTGTTCTCAAAGTGATGGATTATTCATTCACGCAGCTGTTGGCAGATTGGTGAGACTCGACCCATCCTTGCTCTTGAAGGACTTGGCCTTTTTTGGAGGCTCCTTATATACTATTATTAGACGATTGCCTCACCTGTTTCACATCACCTTCTTATTTCAACTTATCACATCACTATTAGTCTTAAATTGCCCCGTCCCAACTTTTTTTTAGGAAGTCTTGCATGCATCAATTTCAAAATAAATATTTCGCTTCAAAATACTATGCAGCTGATTAGGTAAAACATCAAATACATTGTCTTTATATGTTGTGTTTTTTTTTTTGTTGTACATTTACAGATCACTCCTCTTTGTGTGTATTAGTATTTTCCATACTGTCCCAACGTTTTCAGAATTGGGTTGTATTTTCACTTTGGAACTGCACACCCTCAGGGGTTGTATGTGTTACCAACAGCGTGTCATATCACAGATATATTGCCTGTGTGCCTTGTATTAGAGGTAAATTATTGGTGCTGTAGTTTGTAAAAACATTGACTTACTGCTTCACTGAGCCGGAATGTGTTTACTCTGGGAAGTGGCCAGCAAGCCTCAACTACAATAACAGTCTATTTACAATTTAGTGAAGACCTCTTAAACAATTGGCTGTTTTTCTTTTTCTTTTTTTTTATCATAGAATTTTTTATTGGAAATTTGCATTTTTAACATCATAACACAGAACACCCCACCCAACAACCCCTACAAAACAACCACAGCCAAAACCAAAAGAAAGGGGGGAGAGAGAAAATAAATAAATAAGTAAAATAAAGAAATAAAAATTTTAAATAAAAAATAAAATAAAGTAAAATAAAAATATATAGATTTAAAAAAAAGGGGGGTAAGATGGTTAGTGTTCACCGTCTACCTCTCCTCAATCTACCTCCAGGGTGCGTAAATCGTTGTAATAGGTAATAAATTGTTGCCATTTTCCCAAAAATGAGTCACCCCTACCTCTGATGTTGTTCTTGATTTTTTTCCAGCTTCAAAAAGAACATTAAATCTCTAAGCCAAATAGATATAGAGGGGGGTTGCGGAGAGGTCCAAGACAACAATATTCTGCACCGAGCAAGCAACAATGCAAAGGCCACAACACTAGCTTGTTTATGGTTCAGAGGCTGACACTGAGATGAAACACCAAAGACGGCGATTAAAGGACAAAGGTCCAATTTGATTTTAAGAATGTTGGACATAGTCCCGAAAAAAGAGTTCCAAAAGGTCTGTAGTTTGTGACAGAGTGCAAACATATGACTCAGGTTAAAGGGTGAAAGTTTGCATTTCTCACACATGTCAGAAACATTGGGATATATTTTAGACAATCTACTCCTAGAGAGGTGGGCTCTATGGACCACTTTAAACTGTATAAAACTAAGTCTAGCACAGGATGTGGTGGTCCGTATATTATCTAATGCTCTGCCCCAGTAATCATTCTCAAGCCCCAGGCCCAATTCCTCTTCCCAAGCACTTGCAGTTTTGATATTGTAAGAATCATCCTGAGACCAGATCGTTGCATGATAATGCGTGAGATAATGCCCCTTTTATGAGGATTCAGCTTGAACACCTCTTCCCATGCAGACTTTGTAGGTAAGGAGGGAAAACCAACGAATAGGGAGGAGACACAGTGCCTAATTTGAAAGAAACGGAAAAGGTGAGACGGAGGCAGGCTGAATGACGAGGATAATTCAGAAAAGTTTGCAAACACATCATTAATGAAAAGATCCTCAAGGCATTTCAGACCCTTCTTTTCCCAAAGAGAGAATGTGGAATCCATAAAGGAGGGGGGAAAGAGATGGTTATTACGTATAGGTGCCATGGTGGAGGCCGAGAGAGATTTAAAATGATGACGAAACTGATAGAAAATCTTTAGAGAGGTACGTACTACTGGATTATCTGTATATTGTGAAAGGGCTATGGGAAGGGAGGAGAACACCAGAGCCAGGGAGGGAGGTTGAAATGCAAGACTGTGCTTCTAAGTAGCAATTGGCTGTTTTTCACTGACATTTTATTCAGTCAAATGTACATCAGGTGGGAGATAAATACATGATTATAAAATGAAGGTATAGCTCATTTAAACCATGTACGAACATGAAGTGGGATTAATGTTGAAGCATGAACAACATTCATTATATCTGTTTGTCTACCCTATCTTTCTCTGGGGCATAGAAACATTGCATTCGCTCTTGCTTGCATTGTTGTGACGCCTTCAAAGCAGCCAAATGCTGGCAAATGTACTCATTTTTTGCTTTGCTGTAGTGTGACACAGAAGCCCATCGCCCCCAATGTTCAGAGGGTTTAACTCTCTCTGTTCGCTGTGCCTCTTATTACCAAGGCTAAGATCAGTTTAGAGAAATCTGACCTTATTATTGGTATTATTTATATATTTATTACTGATTTTTGCAACCTTATGTCTTGTTCTTGTGTATTCATTGCAAAATATTTGTAAACCCTCAATGCTTGGCTGAGGTGCTTGGCTGCTTGCGGTAGTAGTGATAGACATAGACATGATGATATTTTATTTATAAATCCTCTGATAAGAATCCATCTATCTGAGGTCAGCAGTTCAGCTGCTTGTTTTCCTAAGTGCTTAATCCAGATAACAGCATTAGGAGGTCATTTTGTGTGTGACAGTGTAGAACATGGTAAATAGTAATAAAATTAGTGTAATTACCACATTGTCTGGGAATGCTTCTCTGCCTGTTAACAACACACAAGTGAAGCACTTGGTGTTAGGCTGACTGCTTGGTTAGCGGTGTTGAAGAGGGAGCTGTATCCATAGTTTTCTCTGTTGTGCTTTTAATTTGCATTGCAATACATTCGTTTTGTGTGTGTGTGTGTGTTTTCTAAGATTGGTGAGGGAAGTCACTGGTGTCAACGTGAACATGAGAGTGGGGATCCATAGCGGCCGAGTCCACTGTGGGGTCTTGGGTTTGAGAAAGTGGCAGTTTGACGTCTGGTCCAATGATGTTACGCTGGCAAATCATATGGAGGCAGGAGGAAAAGCAGGGTGAGTGTGAGGTCTCTGCACCAAGACCTAAATGAGAAATAACAGACATGAATTTAATCCAGATAAAAATCACATTTATACACGGTTTATTAGTTTCTTTTATGCATTGTTAAACCCCTGTTTTTAACGGATTTCTATAGTTATCTAATTAACCTCACATTAAACCATTTTTGTTGCTTTTACCCAGCCGTATCCACATAACTAAAGCTACCCTGAACTATCTGAATGGTGACTATGATGTGGAGCCTGGCTTTGGCGGGGAAAGGAATGTCTATCTGAGGAAGCACAACATTGAAACGTTCCTCATAGTGGGATGCAGCCAAAAGAGGGTCAGAGTTTTTTTTTGTCCTTTCCGTCCTCATACAGCTGCAAAGCACAGTTCATTAAAGAAAGGAACTCGCCAGTTTTAGCTCAGATTTGCTTCCCAGAATATGTTTAACAGTTGTTCTCTGTACTACTGCAAGAACACACAGTGCCCTCCACTATTACTGACATCCTTGGTAAATATGAGCAAAGAAGGCTGTGAAAAATTGTCTTTATTGTTTAACCTTTTGATCTTTTGTTGAAAGAAATCACAAAAGTACTTTGCTCGCATGATATCAAACAATTGCAAGCACAACACAGGTTATATATATAATTATAATGTATACGTGTGCAACTTTTATTGGCAACCCCCTATGGATTCATATGAGAAAAATATATTCCCTACATCACCAGTTGTTTGGAAGGGTTTCAAGAAAAAACCTCTACTCTCATCCAGAAACAATCTCAAGCGTCTTTAGTTTGCCAGACACTACTGGAACTTCAAATAGGATCGGGTTTATGGTCAGATGAAACCAAAATAAACACCAGAGGTGGTTTTGGCGCACACAGAGAGGTAACCATGTGGAAAAGTACCTCATGTCCACAGTTAAATATGGTGGAGGCTCTTTAATGTTTTGGGGCTGTTTTTCTACCAGATTACCTGGACATTTTGTTAGAATACATGGCATCATGGAGTCTATCAAATATCAACAGATATTACATGGAAACCTGACTGCCTCTGCCAGGAAGCTTAAATTGGGCCATGGTTTGATCTTCCTGCAGAACAATGATCCAATACATACAAAATACATTCAAAGTTCTGTCCTGGCCATCCCAGTCCCCTGACTTGAACCCAATAGAAAACCTGTGGGGTGAACTGAAGAGGAGAGTCCACCAGCGTGAACCTGGAAATTTGAGGGACATTATGATGTTACTATGGAAACAATAACGTATTAGAGCGAGTGCATTTAATATAAGCCTGTGATTTGAATTACAGCGTGCACTATCGTCAGAGCTGCTGTTATAAAAGATTAATCCACGCCTTCTGACCAGTCCGATTCAATAATTCAACAGCGTTGATCTTAATATTTATGTTGATACAATTGACAGGCCGTCTTGCCAATCTTGTGTACGTGTAGTTAGAAACAAGAAGAAAACTGGACATTTACAGTTACATAGTGTAAAAAGATTATATATAAATAAATAGTGCACTAGCTAAAAAGAAAAACTTACACATGATATGTTCCTTCTAACAGAAAGAAGAAAAGGCCATGATTGCCAAGATGAATCGTCAGCGGACAAACAGCATCACCCACAACAGCTCTCACTGGACCGACCGGCCATTTTATAACCACCTGGCGGGCAACCAGGTTTCCAAAGAAATGAAGAGAATGGTAAGAGAAATACACACAGAGACATAATTTTCTCCCTCTCTCTCTCTCTCTCTCTCTCTCTGACACTTCCCATAATTACTGTCTTGACACTGCGTACGTAAGAGATTTCAGCTTGCTTAGACACATCTAATAGCTTTAAGAACACTGTTCGACAAGGACACTTCTGAGGTGTTGAACAACATCATGTTTACAATATCTTCAATTACTTGGGTTCACACCAATTACCACTTCTTCAGTCTCCGAATAAATATATATATATATTTTCACACAGTGAATTAACTAACCCTGTTCAGTTCAATGGACGTCCCTCTACAGTGACGTTCAGAGCATCTTCTCTTCTTTGTACCCATGACTATGCCACTAATCTCTCCTGTTTTTCTCGCCTGTGGGGCCCAAAGGGAACGACCCTCTGATTAAATAAAGCAGACTCGCCACACACGAAGTCCTGAGGGATTTAATCAGGCAAAGTGGAACTTGCAAATAGGCTGAGTGCAAGGCCTAGAGGGAAATGCTTTATCGCGCTTTCTTTCCATTATTTAGTTGACTCCCTGTTTGCTAATACAGTTGTGATGCCACAGATCTGGGCTAATTGATGGAGTGAACAAAACAGGGAATTTAGTGGTGTAAAATGTTCTCATTTCCATTGACTGGTTTCAGAGAAAGGCCAGTGTGGGGATATAGTGTCATTTAAGTTTTAAATGTTTCTCATCAAAGGTATAACAATGCCCTGATGACTTATTTAGGCAGCATTCATCTCTCACACTAACACCATGTTTATAATGAGAATCATTTCTGATCCATAAAAAAAAGCACATCCTGTTTTTGTCCCTGAACAGGACATGGTTGCCCTGTGAAACCAGTGACTTTACACCTCTGAGTCCTCCCCAGACTGCTCTGATTACATGAATGTGAAATGGAGGGGTTATACACGTGGGAATGTGCGTAAATCATAATGTTCACGGCTCCTTAAGGATTTTCACACCCTATTAAGCATTATATTACGTTAAACTGGAACGTTCTCTTACGTTTTAGACCTGTCGACCTGTTCTTAAACTGCTTTCATTTGTTTAGTTCTTATGCAGTTGGATCTGTTTCAAACACACACGCACACACTTGATATTATGCTGTTATCCAGCTACTTTCAATTGCCTATAAACAAACTCTTCATTTTGACAGTTGTATGCATTGGTTTAAAAAAAAAAAACAAACCCACAAAAAAACAACAGAAAAAACAACAACAATGACATCACATTGCTATCTGAACAGAAAATGCTGGGTCCAGACCTTTCTAATGTCGTCTTTACCTACCTGATATTGAAATGGTGGTATACATGGCGACTCGTCAGTAGGGGAAAATACAAAGTCAACCAAAGATTGCTGAAAATCCTCTTGGTGGTTAAAACCATCTTATGCCATAAAACCTTTTTCACTTCTTGGAGGTGACTTGCAATTTCTTGATGTAATATACACCGATCAGCTAGAACATTAAAACCACTGATGGGTGACGAATAACATTGATTATCTCGTTATGAGGCACTTTCCGAGGGGTGGGGTATTTTATGCAGCAAGTGAACACTCAGTTCTTGAACTTGATGTGTTGGAAGCAGGAAAAATGGGCAAACGTAAGGATCTGTGTGACTTTGAAAAGGCCCAAATTGTGATGGCTGAAGGGTTTCACACCATGAAGTGTTTTGTTGCTCAGCAGTTTGCACATGATTGCAATGTTTTATTTATTTATGAACGTCACATCATTTTAAACTGATTTTTAGTTACATTTAATGTTGCGGAACAGCAGCAAGATTATATATTTATTTATTTATTTCGTTCCCACTGCAGCCTCTGTTGTCTCTCTCTCTCTCTCTCTCTCTCGGTACGTTAATAAGACCAAAAAAACGATGCTTGTCATGTTACTGAGAAAATGGAGGAAAACGTACTGACGATTACAAAGATGTAATGCTTTTATTTGCACACAAATGCTAATGCTACGTGGATGCAGAGTGAGTAGAAGTGGCTCTGACTGGGCTGATACCTTTTTCTAGTGAGCTCTGTACACATGACCGTACAGCACAGTGCCAGTCACAGCAGGAGGCAGCTCGATTCGGTCAGCCCTGCAGTGCACTTCCGGACACGTTCCCCGAAGCAGAACTCCCAAAGCAGATCAGCAAACATGACCCACTCTTTGTGCGAAAAAGACGCATGCGTTCCCTTAGGATCCCCCGATCTAAAAACAGTGCAACATGGCCATATTGAGTTTTCCCTCTGCATTTCCGAAGGTCCTCCCACTGTGCTATATTAATGCTGAGGTGACTCATGCATGTTTACAGCAGCACTGCGCTCTCACGTGGTCCTTGAATGTGACCTCCCCCAGATAATAGTGTTTACTTTCACTAATCCTTCCCACATCCACTATTATATGCTTGCTTTCTCATGCAAGATGAATTAGACTTGTGACAGCTGATGAGTGGAGTGGGGTGGGGTGGGGGAGTGGGGGGGGGCTTGTGCTCATCATTGTTGGAGCTGGAACAGAGAACTTGCTGCATTATGCATGTACAGTAGATAAGACTATACTGAATTAGTGAGGTAGGCTAAAGACCAGGTTATTGATGAAGAAGAAGAGCTGCACAGTTGTACTTATAACTGATTAATCTACTGACTCTTTTCCTTTTTCTGCACAATATTACACGTGTAACTAACTGGTGGTTCAAAAGACACAGGTGTGTTGGTTACCTCTAGACAAGGTGTGTTAACTTGTTAAATTAGCCATTGAACATAGCATTGTGGCAGTTTTTACATTGTAATTTCTGCTGTAATGCTGTAAAACACTCATCACCCATGGCTCATCACTAGTCTGCACTTTTGGGGCAGTGAGTAAGATCCTTAACCCTCAGTGCTCTCAGGGTGTAGCATCATGGCACTCTGACCCTGGCTTCCTTACAAGCTGGGACATGTGAATAAAACGGTTTCCACTGCATTGTACTTCTTTATGTGACAATAAAATCTGCCATTTTCTTAAATGCACTGTTTGGCTTTCCATAATTTGCAGTAATCTGCGTCACACTTTAGACTGACCTCATAAAACACATCACGCTGTAATATGGTACTCGGGTAGTTTCCATACTTTATCCATTTAATTAGGTCCGAACTCTCCAATTCACCACAAATCTTATCTGCTTATCAACGAGTATTCCTTTTCATTTCATCCATTGTGTGTGTGCGTTCATAAATGGGTTTTATTGAAAGGTGAAACAGTGGAGCAATGCACACACAGATAACCTAACAAATGTGCAAGTTGTATAAAATCTGGTGTGTATACCCAATTAATAGGATCACCCCCCCTTTTTTTTTAACTGCTCTGTGCCACCTTTCACAAAATGGAAGGTGAAAAAAATGAACATAAAACAAACCAAAAAAAAAAGTGAAAATTGTAACACTAAAGCTCTGCAAGTCTTCGAAATGACTTACTTATATAAGCTCCATTTACATTTATTTTACAGTATACTGATACTGATATCATGTACAGTTGAAACTGATTTGCAATCCAGTGCATAATATATGAACAGAATGTTGTACAGTTTAACAGGAGACCACATCTCTATTATTGTAATGGTTTGATATGCTTCAATAGTGACGTTTTCTCCAGAGGGACAAACTGGTTTACTTTTGCACAGAATTATTGAATAAATGGTTGAGAAAAGAAGAGGTTCTAATTATGAAGAGGTGGTTATGAGCAGCTTTATTCACGGAAGGCCGGATGGCGATTGTACGGTTTACGAGTCTTTTTTTTAAATCTCATTACTTTAGATTTTTGTGTTTGTACTTTTGCCACCATGTACATCCATGTGGGGTCACTGTTGTGCTAATCTGTGCTAAAACAAAAACCTCAGAGAAATGAATTGAATTGTTTCCCTCTGGTTCTGGTGTTGTCACTGCTGTGCACAGACCAGTGCATTGACTCATTTCCTCTGTCTTTCTGTTACACAGTTTCCATCTTTTTTTTCTTCTTCTCTTTTTTTTGTGCTAATTTACAATTAATAAAGCTCACACTGTCGATGTATTCTTTCCGCTTTAGGGATTTGAGGACCCCAAGGACAAGTAAGTAATTAATCCTTACCTCCTCTGGCCTAATTCTGGTTCATTTGCTGTGGTTAAAAAACAAACAAACTGCAAGTTATGCTTTTACTGCCACCTTGAAAAGCTGATGGGCAAACTCACCTTTATTAGCACAATAATAATACTGGCTAAAGCATAATAATCAAAGTGCAGATCTGTCAGGCATTGGGGTGTGGTGAGATTTCAGCCAGTGTTTTTTCAAGGTGGCACTGGAGGATGTGTTTTCTGTTTTGTGCTGTATGTCGAGACTTTTAATGCATGAGAAGCTGTTACTGCTGAATCGAGGGACGAAATCATTGTGCTACTCGGTTCATAATTGCACGAGAATCAGTTATCAGTCATCAAATTGTTTACACTCAAGCCAATTCATGTAAAATAACGTACCATAAAGAGATAATGCTAAATTCTTAAATGTCGGACGATCGTAAACATTGTCCAGTGTTGCTTTAGTATACTGTATTTTACCATATCAGATCTTCAGGTCTTGCTGTCGTGATTGCAGTCCTACATGCAATAAAACACGGCCATGTACATCCTGCATGACACAACCATTTTTGCTTAATAGCCTTCATGATGCGATGAATGATTAAGAGATCTGTGATTTGTTGGAGTGCTGTTGTATGTTGTCATGTGGTGGGCTGAACTGAGGGCTCTGGTGGTGGGGCATGCCTGTGGATGACCGTCGAGATGAAAGCCGTGAGTCAGGAGAGGCAGAAAGTAGAACAACGGTCTCGTCTTGTGTTATCTAGACATTTCATTTTCAGAAATACTCAGGAAAACCTGAACCCTGAGGACGAAGTGGACGAGTTTTTGGGCCGTGCCATTGACGCTCGCAGCATTGACCGTCTGCGCTCTGAACACGTCAAGAAATTCCTGCTGACCTTCCGTGAGCCTGATCTGGAGAAGAAGGTACTGCTCAGAGGCAGTGATGCTGTTAAACAGTACATCTCATAGTGTACAGTGCAGTATATATTTACTTACGGCCTTTCCTTGATTAGCAAATGTAAAAAGGGGTTGAGTTTTGTATAATTACATACATAGACACATACATAGGTCTGTATCAAGCGAATGTAGAGATAAAAAGGCAGTAAAAAGAGAAAGTAGAGAAAGTCAATAATAAAATGACAGAAATAGACAGGAATGATGACCACTGACTGTAGCCATATGCAAAGAGCGTCACCCCCTACACCCCCCATTCCCCACCCCATGGCATGGTGCCCTGCTATAAACATTATAAAATACAAGATTTTATAATATATATATATGTGTGTGTGAGATTCAGGACTGCAGCTTAACAGTATGTGAACTATAGTTAATAGTTAGTTTCCAGTGCCAGAATCTACCTTTTTTTTCATCATTCAGTACATTTACATGGACAACAATACCATGATTAAGATGATACTCTGATTAAGAAACTAGCACGTAAGCAGCAATTACTGATGCCCTTAATCCGACTAAAGTCATACTCAAAGTAAACACAAATCGAATTAAGACATGGGGAGTGTTCCTGTTTTACTCGCATTATCAATGTGTACAGTGAGGGGAAAAAAGTATTTGATCCCCTGCTGATTTTGTACGTTTGCCCACTGACAAAGAAATGATCAGTCTATTATTTTAATGGTGGATTTATTTGAACAGTGAGAGACAGAATAACAACAAAAATGTCAAAAATGTTATCAATTGATTTGCATTTTAATGAGGGGAATAAGTATTTGACCCCCTCTCAATCAGAAAGATTGAATCTGATTGATTGCTTGCTAGTGTGGACAGGTGTCTTTTATACAGGTAACAAGCTGAGATTAGGAGTACTCCCTTTAAGAGTGTGCTCCTAATCTCAGCTCGTTACCTGTATACAAGACACCTGGGAGCCAGAAATCTTTCTGATTGAGAGGGGGTCAAATACATATTTCCCTCATTAAAATACAAATCAATTCATAACATTTTTGACATGCGTTTTTCTGGATTTTGTTGTTCTTCTGTCTCTCACTGTTCAAATAAATCTACCATTAAAATTATAGACTGATCATTTCTTTGTCAGTGGGCAAACGTACAAAATCAGCAGGGGATCAAATACTTTTTTCCCCTCACTGTATTACAGACATGTACACACCTTAATCACATTATTAACGTCGTGTGGGAGTTTTCACCGCATCTTGTGACGCGTACACACACGGCAGTGCTCAACCGTTTGACGGCAAACAAGAGAGCATGGCTTCGTCCGAAACCGCGTACTTGCCTGCTGTATACTAGGAGCTATACATGTACTTCGGTTAATATGTAGTAGGTAAGTACGCGGTTTGGGACGCAACCCACAGCTTCAAGCAGTCCTCTATTTGCACGTATAGCATGACAAATAATTAACCGCACTTGAAGCTTAAACTAAAAATAAAAACACACAAAACTGTATACGGTACCATAACGAAGACGAACTGTATGTTGATGTGTGAAATTCTGGAGGGACGTCAGACGGCAAGTCATGGGGATGTAATGACGTGTGCCGTTAATCGATCTATGTTCTATAACATGTAAAAATGTCTTATTCAGCATAAGGTCAATAATTAGATTATTGCTGTCCATGTAAATGTAGTCTATGTCTGAACACATTACAAACATATGGCTGAAACATGAATTTCTCTGGAAATGCGATCTCTGCCAGATCTGTTAATAACAAATCACTACATATCACGGGAGATTAAAGCCCCATGCCAAAGAGCTTTATCTAGATAATCTGATGGTTATTTTGAGATCATGTTTTGAGAGCAGGCAATGCAAAACATCAAATGAATGTCATGTGGGGAGAAAGTGAATGTTTGGCACAGCTCCGGAGATGTGATCCGACCTCGTGTGCGAAAAACTGACTGAGAATGCTATTGATATCCTAACACCATTTAATACTCCTGACAATTATGTAAATGCACTGGTTGTTTCAATAGAGTAAAACTTATTTTCATAGATTTGGATGGCGTTCTAATTTTTGTACATGCGTAAAAAGATGGATAGGTATGCATTTTTACAGTCTCAGAGCTGAAATAGAAGCTAGTATAAGAGTCAAAAACACGTTAGAAATTCTTTTGGAGTGAATTGACTCTTTAATAGCTACCACTCAGTTGTATATTGTTGTTGTTTTTTAGGTTTTTTTTATTTGTTACGGATGAGATTAGTAAGTCTGTTATATTAATTGTGTGAAGCAGCCTATTTACGTTGATGCGGGGTTGCATAAATAGTGGTCTGCACTTATATGGCACTTTTTGAACCTTCTTCAAAGCACTTTACAATGTTTCTCATTCTCTCTCACACACACACACACACACACACACACAAACACACACAAGGTGTGTCATGCAAGATGCTGTCTTGCCCAAGGACACTTAAGCATGTGGAGTCATGTGGGCCAGGAATCGAACCCTACGATTAGTGGATAGGATAAGTGGATCTACAACCTGATCTGTGGACATCCATAAGTTGTGAGAAATGCTACTGGACTAGTAAAGCTCTGCTTGACTTCAAAAAGCCGTCTTATCCTTGCCTCTGTGCTAAGAAAGTAGCACCTTGGAAAGTAGCACCACACGTAGCCTACGTTTGGACCAAAATACACTATATGGCCAAAAGGTTGTGTACATCTGTCCATCACACCCATATAGGGTTCTTCCCCAAACTTTTGCCATTATGTCTTTGTGTGCTGTAGCCAGAGTTGGGAGGGTTACAGTTAGAAATTACTTCACAAGAAATCTAATCAGTAGCGTAATCCAAGTATCGCAATATGAAAGTAATGCAATCTGATAATTTTTTTTTATTACTTCAAGGTCACGTGCAATCAAGTCAAGAGCAAAGCAATATGATCTGAAATACTTTTATTTAGAGCTTTTTTTAAGAGCTTAAAAACATGTTCAATGTTTGGATTTGTTTTAAGAAAAGAAATGCATTTGTTGCTCTTGTGAGTCACAACTGGGGAGAGAGAGCCAGAACTATAATCATGCAGCTGTCTATATCGTGTTAACAGCAGGGCTCCAAAAAAAAAATATCTATTAAGGAGCCATTGGCACCTATAAAGAAAAAAAATAAACAGGCGCAAATTTTTTTTTTCTTTAAATGCCACGTAAGAATGAACTTGCGTCTAAAAATTTCAAACATTTGCTTTCAGTCATCCTTTTACAGCATCAGCATTTTTATCCTAGTTCACTTTAAATGGGAACTGAACTTGTCTTGGAGTTCACATGCACAAGACACTGCTTGTGCTAACGGGGTTTTTGTGGAGCACACTGCGATAGGGATTTTTTTTTATGCTTTTGACTTTTTTTTTTTTTTTTTTTTTTTTTTCCCCTCACAGTCTCTGTCTTGAAATGATTCTTTCTGGTAATGAAATCCGTTTTCGCCGCTATTTCTCTGCCCACTTTATAACAAAAGTCACAAACCATTTCTTGTGTGCGATGATCATACCTGAGCCATGCAAACTCTTGAATCTTAGAGTCTTAAAACAGCTTTCTGCACTTTTACATGGGCGTTCATTGATAGACACAGAGGATCATCTTTCCTTGTCAGTCATTTTCTCTTTATCTCTCATGCTGGCACAACTGGAGCCTGTTTTTTATATATATATATATATATATATATATATATATATATATATATATATATATATATATATATATATATATATATATATATATATATATTATCAGGTGTGCCATCAGTATTGGTGCTCTGAGGATTGTTTGAAAAAGTCTGATATTTTTCGCTTTGACCTGTTGAAGTGGAAAGCTGATCCTCACTTTCCCCGTGCATATTCTGGCGCTCTGGATGAATTTGAACTCCTCCAGAACCCCCACCCCCACTGAAACTTTCGTGCACAGCGTCTCATTTGATTGTGTCAACACAACAAATTATGTGACAGGCTACCTCTCACAGAACACGCAATTAAAAAGACTTTACATGCAAACTTTTCAATCAAAACATTTCATTTCTTTGGTTTTAAATGGGAAAAATTTTTAATCCTGATAGTAATCCCTTTTTAATATTATTATTAAATGTACCTGTTTTTGATGTGACTGTTACGGATTACATCCTGATTACATAACACCGTTACATGTATTCCTCCTTAAGTCTGGCTTGTAGAATTACAATTAAGGGAACTAAGGGTCCCAAACATGCTCCATCATGACAGTGCCCCTGTGCACAAAGCAAGGTCCATGAAAACACGGTTTGCCAAGGCTGTAACGGAAGAGCACGAGGTTCCTGACCTCAACCCCATTGAACACCTTCGGGGTGAACTGCAATGCCAACTGTTCCCGAGGCCGCCTTACTCGATATCAGTGCCATTAATTCTCTTGTGGCTAAATGGACATATCCACACTCCAAAATCTAGTGGCAGTCCTTCCCAGAAGACTGGAGGATATTATAACAACAACAGGGGAACTAAATCTGGAATGGGATGTTTAAAAATCAAGTATGGGTGTGATGGACAGGTGTCCACTAACCTTTGGCCATGTAGTCTACACAGCAAAATCCCCAGTGTTGATTTAACACCCAGAGGCTTGAATTTCCACTCTTCAGTGTTTATCTAGTCTACATAAACACTCTGGGTGTTAATTCAACACTAGGAATTTTACTGTGCAAGTTTGAATATCCCATAGTGCCAGCGGAGTTAGAATGTCACACCCCCTTTGTGTCATTTTGCTCCCGTCAGTCAAGAACATTACTTTATGAACCCACGCCCCCCCAAAAAAAAAAGTTGACTTGCACTAACTACAAATGATCTCCTGTATGGGCTGACATGACCATAGAGTCCATGCTCGTTTGGACTGCAGCAAAAAATGATCTCCATGTTCCCTCAGTTCAGAATGAGTCAAACAGTGAAACATAAGCAAAGCATAAGCATTATTTGAAGAGAATTTATAGCATCGCACCCAAACTGAATAACCATGTGCTTCAAATCAGTCACGACTGATCTAGTGACGTTCGGATACCTACATCATCACGAGGAAGGGTTGCATAATGCATCACCCTCTATTACCTTTTGTTCCCTTTTTATCATGAAAGTCAATTTTCTTTCCTTTCTTTTCCGGAGACTAAAAGGTGACCGAGGGTGAACATAACACATTCACATCCTCAGGCTGCAATTACTTACTATTTTAGTAATAAACAAGTCCTTTCTGCCTTAGATAAGAGACTGTCGTGCCAAACTAGATGTTAAAACAGTCTGCTTTTTGTTTCCTTCCACTGCTCGTGTTTCAGGCAAGGCTCTGGATGTAAGATAACCACCTCCTTGCTGTTTAACACTCATTCCTCTTTGGAAACCCAGTTAATTTAGTTCAAATTGATAGGATGTGCGTTCAACCCAGCAAACAAGTCTTTCTATATTGTTTGTATTATTTGAGATATACCACATTAACTACGTGTATCCTAGAACTTGATACCGTTCCTAACCTTGTGTTTCCTCCATTTCCTGCATTTACTGAACTGCTTTAGATCTTTTCTATGCCTTAGTTTCTATGAATCGTTCATGTATGAGTAAAAATAAAGTCTCTCTCTCTCTCTCTCTCTCTCTCTCTCTCTCTCTCTCCTTCTCAAAATCTCACTCTTAAGTATTCGAAGCAGGTGGATTCCCGTTTCGGAGCATACGTAGCCTGTGCCACTCTCGTCTTCTTGTTCATCTGCTTTATCCAGCTTGTAGTCGTACCACTGTAAGTACTGAATATCATGCGTGACTTTATGTACACAGTAATAACTCATTAGCTGGGCTGCAATGGATAACATCTGAGCATCTGCAGCAGTAAATGTTACTATAACCATAAACTCTGTGCTCGGAAAAGAGGGCTGTTGTTTTGAGAGACGTACTAGAATTCCAGAGGAAAGCACAGATGAGGGTTTGTCCTTCATGGTGTAAACAAATCCTGTTAAACGCCAGGGACGTCAGGTGTAAATCTGATGTCGCTTTAACACTAGAACATGATGTACAACCAAAAGCTTAGCACCAAACAATTCAGATGAACTCTCTCACCCGGCATTAGGGATTTTTGTAGAACTTGTTCCATTTGTTAAGTCACCTTTTTTTTTTTTTTTGTTAGGACACAATGACGGTGCTTGTTAAGACGAGTCATTGATTTGTAGTTTAAAGGGCATTCATTTAAAATACAAAAAGAGAGCACATGCGAGGTTATGTTGAACATTTCCTTATTCGCCCAGGCAGTACAGTACATTAACTTAACATTCATTTCTTAGTTATCTTACTTGAAAATTAGCTAGATATCAGGAACAGCTCAAGCGAGCAGTGTCCTCAACACCTTTGCTTTGTTTTTTGTTTTTTTTTACATGAATGAATCATACTATTTTATCACGAGGTTGGTTTCATCAGACGTGTTACTTCATCACAGTTTAGTTGCACTTGGATCGAGTGAAAGGTTTTGGTTTTTTTTGTTGAAGTAAATCAATTCTCAAAACAATTGCCCAATGCTGCAGTTCTTATTTAAGTTTGCATTATGTGCGTTATCTGATCTTTTCTCGAATGAATTCGCCACCACCGGTTTGGCACCAGCGCATTTCAACTGTTTACTGATCAATAAACGGTCCCATGCGTTTGCTTGATCCACTTCCTCATGCTTTAGGCTTTCGGTGTTGAATCGTTTTGTTTCCGTTTACTCTCTCTTTGCTTATAATATTTCTTTCATCTTTTCCTCAGCTCTAACCTGATGATCGGATTCTACACGTCATGTTTCATCGTTCTCATGGTCGTTATGTTCGTTTCTGTCATTTACTCCTGTTTCGGGGTAAGTGTCCTCTTTTGGCAGCTCTCCTCCACATCATTAAAGCCTTTTATAAGCAGTTTATGAATTCACTTTCAGACGTAGATAAATGAATCCGCTTAGTACAAAACGATTTCACACGACGATACACAGTAGAACCCACAGCAAAGACTCGATCCACCATCGCAGACTATCCCTGACACTGTTGGCCAGGCTTTATCGAAAGCTAACCCACAGCATGATGTGCTTGGCAAACATTTGCTAAGCTAAACGGCCCATGTGGACGGGATCTTGTCATCGCTGGTGTTGCCTCTGAGCTGGTGCAGAGAGACCATGTATCAGACAAATACATAAGCGGCCCTGGCGCGTATTCATGCTCGCTGTCCCAAGGTGATGTCAGCCGAGTGCCTGCGTTCTTTCACCTAGAGAATTAGCTCGACCTTTTGGTGAGCTTGTAAATCTAAAATGGCTTTCAGAAAATGATTGGCTTACTTCAGAGCGTTTGATGGCCCCACACAATTGCTGCTCGGACTTCATTTAATTTGATAAGAAGACTAATGCTGTGAAAGAAGAACGAGCACGTTCGATAATACAATATCAAGATTTAATAAGAATAAAATGCATTAATATGTATGATAATTGGGTCATGATTCATCTTAGCCGAGATGTGCATATTTTTTATGAGCGCGTAGTGAATATTTTAATTCACCTTGCTTTCACAAGCGGACATTAAATGTCAATAAATCTGTGGCACACTCCTGACACCTCTCTTCTCTTGGGCAGCTTTTCCCAGTGCCCCTGCAGCACCTGTCCAAAAAGATTGTCCAGTCCAGAGTCAACAGCACACTGGTGGGCGTCATTACCATTGTGCTAGTCTTTCTCTCTGCCTTCATAAACATTGTGAGTATGCCAACAGGAAGTAAATAACGAACAGGTCTTTCATGGGAAGCGGAACCTTAGAGATGTGCATTTGTTCCCTCCAGTTCACCTGCAGCACAGATGATCTGAAGTTGTGTTTGAGCCAAGAGTTTAATATCAACCGGAGCAGTGTGAACGCCTGCCATGTGCACAGCTCTGCCTTTAACTACTCGCTGTCGTCCCAGAAGCACCTCTGCCACAGCTCCTTACCCACCTGCAACTTCCCTGAGGTGAACATGGTTCTCTAAAACACTTCCCACAGTGACTACGTTTACATGGACAGCAGTAATCGAAGTATTGACCTAATTCCTAATAAGACAATATTGTGATTAAGGTGTTTACGTGAGTCGCTTTTAGAATACTCCTTTCATGTTGCCGTTTTACATGTTATAGAACATAGCTCGGTTAACGGCACACGTCATTACGTCCCCACACCACGCCGTCCGACGTCCCCACACCACGCCGTCCGATGTTCTTTCCAGAATTTCACATATTAACATACGGTTCGTCTTCGTTATGGACCCGTATACAGTTCTGGGTGTTTTTATTTTTAATTGTACAAAAGCTTCAAGTGCAGTTAATTATTCTGTCATGCTATACGTGCAAATAACCGACTTCTTGAAGCTGTGGGCTGCGTGCCAAACCGCATACTTGCCTACTATGTATTAGCTGAAATACATGTATGTCTCTTGCTATATAGCAGGTTTGTACACTGTTTCGGACGCAGCTGTGCTCTCTTGTTTGCCGTAAATACGGTTGAGCACTGCCGTGTGTGTACGTCTCCTGTCGCATATTGCGGTGAAAACTCCCACACGATGTTAATAATGGGATTAAGGTGTCTGTAATTCACTTTGATAATGCGGCTAAAACAGGAATACTTCACGTGTCTTAATTCCATTTGTGTTTACTTCGAGTATGACTTTAGTCTGATTAAAAATCATCAATACTCGCTGTTTACATGATAGTTTCTTAATCAGAGTATCGTCTTAATCGGGTTAATATCGGATTATTGTTGTCCTTGTGAACATACTGAGTGTGCGATTTAAGACCTGGATCAATCGTAACTGCAGATTTAAATATGTGAAAATATGTCCTGAGTTAATAGCTCTTTAACCAGTGCTTGGTACGTTTATATATAAATCTAGTGAACATGCTGAAGTGTTTATACAAAGGTGTGAATGGTTCCCGGACCCAATATATACTAAACTGGTGTGTTTGTGTTTTTCCCAACCCTTCTGCTTCCTCAGTATTTCTCGTCATGTGTACTGCTCAGCCTTCTGGCATGCTCTGTATTCCTGCAAGTCAGCAGCATTGGCAAGCTCTTCCTCATGCTCTTCATTGAAATTCTGTATGTCCTCATCATGGAGGTACCCGAGGTCAACCTGTTCGACAACGTGGACCTGCTGGTGATGGCCAACGCCATGTGAGTGACTCTGTAATTGTGCGTTGCCTCTTTACACACACAGACGACACAGTGCAGAGACTGATCAGAATCACATATTGTTTGGAAATTCAATTGTGGCCCCTGCAATTAGTTCACTGAGAACTATCCCACGATTAATTCCTTCCATAATCCTGATTTATTAAGATGTTTTCAGTCCAGTTATCTCAGTGGAGTGTTTCATGAGCTTCCATCCATGAAGTTGTTTTACTGCCAGATGTTGAGAACACACTAGGATTCTTTCTGTTCTTCTTATGTTCTTATTCATTCACATTAATAGGGAAAACAAAAGAGAAGTGCTTTATAGTCTGATGCTTTGTTGGCTACGTATAATATGTAAGAGATTAAAAAAATAATTGTTGTTAAAGTAACTTTATTGTATCAGTGAGTCTATATGGCTTAGGCAGGGGTCATCATTCTGAAGCAGCAGTAGTCGTAATAAACTCTTTATAAAATGAATGGTCCCGAAGTCATACCTTTTAAAATAATAAGGCAGGGTTCGTAGAAGGTGCTTGAATTTGGCTTTTTGAAATTTTAAGTACTGGAAAACCTTGAAAGTAGGTTAGTTGTGCTTAAAAAGTGCTTGAATTAGAAAAATGTCCAAAAAAAAGTGTTTATGAATAGATCCTTTCACTCAAAATGACACCCCGCTGCAGCATGAAGTCCTGCTTTCCTGCAGCAGGTACACCAACCCCCCCCCTCTCTCTCTCTCTCTGCCGCTACTCTGTCCAGTGAATGGCAGAGAGGAGCAGCACATTCAGTCCGCTCCAATTTTCTCTGAGTGATCAGTTTACATGTAAATATAGTCAGAATCACAGCTTAGCCGTTGACTTTAACGTCCGTGTATGGTGATTTTGTCAGACGACCTCATGATTATAAATCATTATTTTAGCAGTGCAGAGCAGAAGCTTGGAAGTGACTGCTGGTGAACATGTTGTCTTCTAACACTCAACCTTTCAGTCACTGTCTCACACTCGTTCCGTTGTCTGAAATTTTTGGGGAATTTAAAAAGAAAAAATAAAGAATATGTTTGAATGACATCTCTTGTGGTGGGCACGGTGGCGTAGTGATTTATTATGTTTGTCTAACACCTCCAGGGTTGGGGGTTCGATTCGTGCCGCCACCCTGTGTGTGCGGAGCTTGCCTGTTCTCTGATTGGCGTCTCTAAATTGTCCGTAGTGTGTGTGTGTGTGTGTGTGTGAGATTGTGCCCTGTGATGGGTTGGCACCCTATCGAGGGTGTCCCCCACCTCATGCCCTGAGTCCCCTAGGATAGGCGTCAGGTTCCCTGGGACCCTGTATAGGATAAGCAGTACAGAAGATGGATGGATGGATGGATGGATGGATGGATGGATGGACACCTCTTGTATAATCCTTGAAATCAAACACAAAAAAGCTTGAAAAGTCCTGAAATTTCATTATGAAGAATCTGTACGAACCCTGATAAGGAATGTAGTAGACGGGTAAGATCCTCATACAAAATGGATAACTCGTACTAAATTTGAAAAAGGTTCGTGAGCGAGCAGGATGAATTTGAGTGACAAGCAAATTCCTGCGAGAACATTATTATTTTGTGTGTTTGTTCATCACAATGTGTGTATGGAGAAAGCGAATCCAGTGGCAGTGGTGGCTTAGTGGTTAATGCTCTGGGTTACTGATCGGAAGGTCGGGGGTCCAAGCCCCAGCACTCCCACTGTTGGGCCCTTGAGCAAGGCCCTTAACCCTCTCTGCTCCAGTGACACTGTATCATGTATCATCAGACCCTGCGCTCTGACCCCAACTTCCTGCCATGCTGGGATATGCGAAGAAAAGAACTGTGCTGTGCTGTATACGTGACCAATAAAGACTCATTATCATTGTCATTAGATTAGCATATGGACATGCATTTTGTATAAGAAATCTGCATCAAAGCAGACTCAACCCTGCACATAGAGGCTCTCAGTTTCTGGCAGCAAAGTATGTTAAGTTCACACGTAAAATCTGTGTCCCGTGTTTATATATTTCTGTAAAGCTGCTTTGAGACAATGTCCATTGTTCAACACACTATACAAATAGAATTGAATTGAATTGAACATGCAGGCAAACCGCAGGTGATCATGCAAAGTGGAACATCACGCGATGCACTGCTGCTGTTAATCAGTGTTTAGAGCATTACCCATCATAATCACAACACTCCTTTTTATCATAATTATCCAGTGGTAACAGACCGATTAAGTGACCGTTAGCAATAAATGTTTCTTTTCAGTACGATGATGGCTTCATTCATTGAACTAAATAGACGAATAGATTGCTCTAGATGCTCAGAAGGCATTTCGATGCGTTCGCTAATGAAAGAATAAAGGTCCTCTCGTGGATATCCGCAGATTTGGCTTGGAATTGCTTTTGCGACTTCGGTCTGGAAGATAATGTGGTAGTTGTTCCGCTCTACCCGTCTGATTCATTTCCTTTTTGTTTTGTATTCACAGTCAGAACGTCAGTGGAACAAGGTAAGATTTTATCTGGTAAATGGATTCACTGAGGTGAATTAAATCCATTTGAACCCCAGCATGTTACTTTGATTGCTTTGCCATAATGATCGCTATCACTACACAAGCACACAGTATCATCGTAACGTTTGTACGTGTAGAACTGAGATGGTATCACGATATCCCACGAGCAGTTGTATTTTGGAAAAGCTGAGCTCAAGCAGCTCTCCTCTGTCCTTTCTCCCTCAGTGTGTTCAAATTGAAAGTGTGAAAAGTACTTGTTAGAGCACCTAGAGCACTTGTTAGAGACCTCTTCGTGTTTGTATTGGCACAGCTGCGGGACAGACAGGGTGCCCCTGAAGATCATGACGCCAGTGGTCATCACCGTTTTCGTACTGGCTCTCTACTTACATGCTCAGCAAGTGGAATCCACTGCCAGGCTGGACTTCCTATGGAAGTTACAGGTGCGTTTCCAGCTGGAGAATCTAGAATTATGTTTATTCCTGTTCGGGGTTTCATGAGAGCCATGTATGTCACTTTGCTAGTGGCCTGTTTCTCTGTCTCTCCTCAGGCCACAGAGGAGAAAGAAGAAATGGAGGAGCTTCAGGCGTACAATCGGCGTCTCCTACACAACATCCTCCCTAAAGACGTGGCTGCTCATTTCCTGGCTCGGGAGCGAAGAAATGACGAGCTCTACTACCAGTCATGCGAGTGCGTGGCCGTCATGTTCGCCTCTATCAGCAATTTCTCCGAGTTCTACGTCGAGCTGGAGGCCAACAACGAGGGCGTAGAGTGTCTGAGGCTTCTCAATGAGATCATCGCTGACTTCGATGAGGTAAAGCATCCGGAGCTGTGCCTATTGTCCCATTTGCCCCTGTGCAAATTTCTTGACCATTTCCTGCTGTCTTTCTCAGATCATCAGCGAGGATCAGTTTCGTCAGCTGGAGAAAATCAAGACTATCGGAAGCACGTATATGGCCGCATCTGGCCTGAACGACTCCACCTACGATAAGGTCGGCCGCTCACACATTCGTGCTCTGGCTGACTACGCCATGCGTCTCATGGACCAGATGAAGTACATCAACGAGCACTCCTTCAATAACTTCAAAATGAAGATTGGTAAGGACCGGTTGGAAGTTGAACTTAGCTTTGCATTACACCCTAGACCAGGGCTGTCCAATCTTATCCGCAAAGGGCCGGTGTGGGCGCAGGTTTTCATTCCAACCAAGCAGAAGCCACACCTATTCAAAGCCAAGATCGGCTGATTAAACAGGTGGAATCAGGTGTGTTCCTGCTAGGTTGGAATGAAAACCTGCACCAAATGGTCTGCACTTATATAGCTTCTTTTTTTTTAATCCATATTTACACTGTCTCATTCACCCATTCACACACACACACTCGCGCACACACACCAACGGTAGAAGAGCTATTGGAGTTCAGTGTCTTGCCCAAGGACACTTCGGCATGTGGAGTCACGTGGGCCGGGAATCGACATCCTGACATGCTCGGGTATGCGTAGAAAAAATAATTTCTCTGTGCTGTGACCAATAAAGGCTCATTATCATCAAAAACCCTACGATTAGTGGACAACCTGCTCTACCACCTGAGCCCCAGGTTGGACACCACTGCCCTAGATCAGCGGTCCCCAACCCCCGGTCCGCGGACCGGTACCGGTCCGTGGGTCATTTGGTACCGGGCTGTACAGAAAGAATAAATATCTTACATTATTTCCGTTTTATTTATTATCTGGATCTGAAAAATGACCGGATTCTCTCCGTTACATCCTTCTACGACTCACTCTTGACGCATGTCAAGACGTTTGTCTCGGTCACGTGATACGTTGAAACCTTACCATAGAGACCAGAGAGCGTTAGGGGGAGAGAGGATGTTACGAGGACGCTGCTAATAAAGTTGCGATTTCACATTGGATTCACGTTTATTATTAGATTTTAAAAATACCCCAGTTTTTATGCCGGTCCTATCCTTTTATTTTGTTGTATTTATCCGCCACACCTTAAAGACCGGTCCGTGAAAATATTGTCTGATATTAAACCGGTCCGTGGTGCAAAAAAGGTTGGGGACCGCTGCCCTAGATGATTGCAAGGTTCAAAGTTGAAGCGTCATGAGTAGCTAAATATGTCGATTTTATGGTCATGATTATGGTTTGATCCTGAGCTCGGGTGAGACTGTCTGTCTGTCTGTCGTTTCGCCGTGTCCACATGGGTTTCCTCCCATTTCCTAAAACATTGTGTACTGGCTACTCTAAATTGATAGTGTGTGTGTGTGTGTCCTGTGATGAACTGGCACTCTATCCAGTCTGTATTCCCGCCTTGTGCCCAGTGTTTCCGGGATAGGCTCCAGATCCACCGTGACCCTGGCCAGGACAAAACATTTACTGAAGATGAATGAATGAATGATTGTTTTCTTTTACCTAATGAAAGGTTACAGAATTATATTTAATACTTTGATTTAATGTGTGCTGCATGTAGGTCTTAACATGGGTCCAGTAGTGGCTGGAGTAATAGGGGCTCGTAAACCCCAATATGACATCTGGGGCAACACCGTGAACGTAGCCAGTCGCATGGACAGCACGGGAGTTCCGGAAAGAATACAGGTCAGATGCTTACATTTCTCCCAATAGGAACTCTCCTTTGGCCTGTCTGACCTGCTCCAGATGAGTTTCTCTTTTAACGTCTACTGTTTTGTTTACCAGGTTACCAGTGACCTCTACCAGGTCCTCCATTCCTATAACTACTCACTGGAATGCAGAGGAGTTGTCAAAGTCAAAGGCAAGGGAGAAATGATGACATATTTCCTGAATGGTGGCCCGGGCAGCAGTTAACAGAAACCTGTATCTTACAGCCATGACACTAAAGACATGAAGTAGCTTGACGTGTTAATAGAAAGCAAGGTGCTGAGCATCAGGGTGTCTTTGCTCTGTCTATAGGGACAGAGGAATTGTTGAAAGATCGCTCACGGAGCATTTTGACCTTTCCACATATTAAAGCCTAAAACAGAGGAAATCCTCAAGGGTTGAAGGTCAAGTCTGTCCACATCCACCGAAACATCATCACTAGAAGAGACCAAAGAAAAGCAAAGGAATCTCAGAAACGCAAGGAGGTTCACCTGTTCAGACGTTTCTCCTTGTGGGAGAGGGTGAATGCTCGGACCCTGACTAGAGGCCGTCCTCAAAATGACAAAACCGTCTGACGTCACTGAATTTAGAAAGTAGGCAGATGTTTTTATGTGTATATGATGCATCTATGATCTTTGGGAAGCAATCAATGTTCTCACAAGTCTCCTGATCCTCACACACAGTCGAGCTTCAACATGCTGGCGCAGCAACAGCATATCACACACCTGTCTCTTGGCCAGCGCTGGTGGACTGTGCTGGATACCCATAAGGAGAACTGACAGTATTCTGTGTCTCACTACTTCAGAATGAGACTGCTCTGTTTTGGTTGTGTGTTGACACCAACACACACACACCAACACACACACACACAAACAAATGTAGACAGAAAAGGGTTTTTCACAGAAGACAATGCACACCCACTTACTGAACTGAAGACGCTCCGGAGGATAGAAATAACGGTCAAACCCTGCGTTTATTTTGTATCTTTGAGATTTTGTATTTTGTCTCAAAAAAAAAACAACCAAACCTTATCAAAGCTATTTTAGATTCTATATTTTGTACATTAATATATTAGAGCGATGTCTATTTAAAAAAAAAAAGAAAGAAAAAAAAAAGAGGTGTGTATTCAGATGTATATATCTAAAGAAAATTGCAACAATCATGTATATTTTAATGGGGAAGTTCATTTTCTTTCACCTTTACGCTCCTTTTGCATTGAAGCAGGTTCACAGCAAATTCTTTAAAAACTAAACAAAAACAAAAAAACATAGAGTTGAGTGAGAACGAGTCTTTTACAGTGTGTTTGACCGTAGAAAAATGGCAGGAGTTTTCCACAGCCAACATTGTTTTAAGTTGTTAATCCGGTACAGATCAGACCTTGCACTCTACAGTAAGAGTTGATGTATTAAGTGGGGATGTAGTTGATGCCCCACACCTCTTGGGCCATTCTTGCACTGCACCTCTGCCTTTCTTAATGTGTCATACACTGCTTCCCCCTCCCTGCTCAATCAGATGGTACGACCCAATGAATGTTGAATTTCTCCAGTGAGGCCTTCATATGTACAGAACACTGAGTGGCGACTAAACGTCAGTACCATGCTCATCGGGAGTCCTTTAGGCATGTGTTTATTCAGTTCAGGTGGAAGGGTTCTTCGGTGTGTTTTTGCCAAGTACAGGTAAATACTTGCCAAATTTATCCAATTTGTTATCTTTTAATGAAGAAATCGAGTGAGGATGCTAGTTGATATCAGTCTTTATGAATTGTCTGTTACAGCATGAGCGCTCTCAGGTTTTCACCTGGAAGAACCGTAAACTGTCTGGGAATAGATATTTTTTATTTTTTTGGACATCGAGTCACAACTTTACTACTGTGTGGGGCATCATATATCAATTTCTCTTTGCAGGGGGAAAAAAATGCAGTGCCATATATTTACTGTCACTCTGTGAACCCCCCCAAACCCCCCCAAAAAAAGACGCTACAGCGATGTCAATATTGTATGTTTTGATATTTTCTGTTTTATTTTAATGTTTAATGTGGCGGCTTTTGGATCCTGGTGTACGCAGGTTCAGCTCGGTTAACACTCCTGTTATGTTCAGTTCCCAGGTCAGATCGTCCCGAATTACATCTATTGACCAAAAAATGTCATATAGTGTAACTTCACTTCAATAGATTCTATTTTTAATGATTTTTTTTTTTCACAATGCCATGATATGACTTTTTTTCATTATTATTATTATTGGACCCAAGATTAGTTCCATCCATCCATCTTCCACCGCATACTCCTTCTTCAGGGTCACGGGGTCCCAGGAAGCATTGGGCACAAGGCGGGGTACACCCTGGACAGGGTGCCAGTCCATCACAGGGCACAATCACATACACACTCACACACCCATTCATACACTACGGACACTTTAGACACGCCAATCAGCCTACCATGCATGTCTTTGGACTGGGGGAGGAAACCGGAGTACCCGGAGGAAACCCCCACAACACGGGGAGAACATGCAAACTCCACACACACACGGCCCTGGCGGGAATCGAACCCCCAACCCTGGAGGTGTGAGGCGAACGTGCTAACCATGCACCCCCAAAGATTAGTTATCTTTAATGATTCATAACCACAAAACTTTCATTAGAAGAATATGTGAACAACTTTGAACAACTGTAATCTACTCTGAGTGTTTGCCACTGTTCGTCGCAATGTTTGTGTGCATGCATTTGTGGGAGAGACAGACAGACTCGATGGATTTACGTCAGAGGGAGAGTGTGCCTCAATCCTTTTACCTCTCCCTGCCTTCTTATTGGCACGTATGCAAATAATCTGTTCTTGCATGGGGATTCTGAGGTTGAATAGTGTGATGGAGGAGCTGGGCGGGAGTGTTTATGGAGGATAAAATTAATAATCAAGGGAGAACTTTCTAATGCTTCCATGCTTTTAATTTTCCCCCTAAAAGTTCCTAAAACTAAAACGGGTCAATTTGACCTACAACATAATAGGAGGGGTGAACAGGCATGACGATTATGATGAATTATACGATGTATAACATCATCTCTTTCTCAGATGTCAAGGTTCTGAGGTTGTTTGTCTGCACTTTTGAGGACATGCTCATTTTAATAATGGATATTGCTGAACTGCAATTCAGAGCTAATTTATGGTTTGTTTTTCCTTATCTCTGTGATGTCAAAACAAAAACTATACCCACTTTGTTTTTTGTTGTTTTTTTTTTTACATTCAAATAAATCACTTCAATGTTTATATATTCTGGAAATAAATTAGGCCATCGGTGCTTATGCTCTTTTTTTTCTTCTTCTTCTTCTTTTTTTTGACTGCACAAGCCTTTGAAAGATCGAATTGAATTTTAGCATGTGGATGTTGCATACAAAATCCAAAGGGTGGCAGCAGTACCGTTTCTTAGGTTCCTTCATTTCATTACATAACGATACAGTGTATATAATCAGTAAACTTATCCAGCGGATATAATAAGCCTAATAAATCAAACATGTTTCTATGATTGTAAGATGAATTGAAAAAGTGATGATTACCGTGACACACTGGTCTTCACTGTGACCAGCAGGACTTTATTTTGTCATACAAAGATATTTAATAGCATATTGGATTAAATAGAACATTACTTCAAATACACTTAAATATACCAGTTTGTAAAGGGGGAAAAAGAAACCTGACTTGAAAATGATTGCACGATTCACCACAGTCAGGTCTGATTAAATTCATTCCATTATAAACCCTTTAAGAGTCTTTCTGCACTGAAGGAAAAACACCTTTGTGCTGAGCATGAAAGGACCTGGACCCTGGGATTTAAATATTCCCAGGCTTGCTACTTAAGGGAAAGCTCTTTATTTTTTTTTGGTCCAAGCAAGCATGGCTCTTAGGTCATTGAGAGATTTTACTTACATACAAATAATTGTACAAAGGAAATGGAGATCGAGGAGTCATCAAACTCCTGGCCGTAGTGTTTTACATGTGGGGTCGTTGATGTTGGTTAAGCATTCTACAAGTAGAGAAGAACGGATGTAACCGAGGCCATGTTTTCACATTTTCATGGCATTAAGTTTCCGGGGTGTCTGTCTGTTCATCCACCCGCCCACTCGTCTGAGATTGTCGTTAGCGCTATAGCTCAAGAACGAGTGGTTTGATGTTTGTGGGATTAATATGGAATTATCGTCCTAACCAAAAGGATGATCATATTAATGTCCGACACTTAGTGTCTTCAATAGCTTCCTTTCTGTTTGTCATACAGCCATGTTGATTACACTTCCATACTGACGAATTCAAGGCCCATTTTCTGACTATTATCGTTGTATCTGTCTGAGGTTCTCCATCATGATCTCTGCTCAACAAGTGCTTGAATGTTTGTAGGATTTATACGAAATTATCACTGTAACTAGGAGGTAAACTGACAGATTTTAAAATTGATCCAAATCGTGTCAAGATCACAGAAAGGCGAAAAGCCTGAAATCATTTTTCTTCCTAAGCGTGCTCCCTGTTCGAAGTATATTTTAGTATATGTGTATTTGAGGTTAATAAATTAGTAAGAAGAAGCACTGGACTTGGATGTTGATGGATCCCCATCGAGCCTCCACCCTTAACATCATTGGTGTCGAGTTCTGCTTGTTTTCTCAAGAGATCTATTACGATGAAACACAGCAAATATGATCATCCATCCATTTGCCATGCCACTTATCCTACACAGGGTCGATGAGGGGGGCCTGGAGCCTATCCAAGGGAACTGTACAGGGCGCCTACCAATTGCAGGGCACAATCACACGCATTCACACAGTGGACAATTTGGAAATGCAAATCAGCCTACAACACATGTCCTTGGACTGGGGTACCTGGAGAGAAACCCCAAAGCATGGGGAGAACATGCTTTAATGGACAAGCAATAATTTTAGCAAATTAACTAAATTGTTTTTATTAAAAATAGAAAATCATCGCTTACTTTCAAACACTCAGGTTACTTGAAACTTCTCTAGGTAGTTAAGTGTTAATTGAAAGACACCCTCGGTCTACAGAGAACCTTTTAAGGGTTTTCGGAGAGGACTATGCAAAACAACCCTTAATGGTTCTAGATTCGAAGTGTTTATCATCCAAGTGTGTACCATGTGTACTATAAGCTCCACTAGACTCCCTTAAAAAGGCCACAAAGTTTGTCGAGCAGCAGTGTGAAATTAGTTCACCTGTCAGCAGTTACGTAACGGGGGAATTGTGGAGGTCCTTGTGTATAAATGGGCCATAATTAGCAGAACTGCAAGCTGTGCCAGTCAGTGTTTCACGTGTGTCGGTTCCGTCAGCATGACGAGAGCAAACCTGGTACATTAAGCTCATTCGTCACACTGCTCTGGAGGAAATGGTCCTCTCTAAAAATGCCGAACAAACACAATAACCACAATAACCTCTCCTCCGTGTGACTAACGAGTGCGATAGAAAAGGAATAAAATGATAAAACGAGGATTCAAAACGACACTAATTCCTAAACTATTCACTTTTGATTTGGTACGTATGCTGTAAACTGAATAACTATTATTGGAAGCGTTCGTGAAATGTGTGAAGGGTGGTGGTGATAGCCTCAGCGTTTGGCATCATGCGCTTGGATGTTTTCAGCAGCTGGTGTGTTGTATGTGATATTAGAGTAAAAGATATGCTGGCCCTTTAAGATTTTAACACCGACTACTTCAATGTACTTCAATTCATACATTTAGCGTACGGTAACTCTCTTTTCAGTTTCATCCTACTTCCAGTTGTCCATTAAATGAAGTAAACTAAGTATCTGCTTCAGGGTGGGGATTGGTAGAGGAGTTCTCTGTCTGTCAATGTATGCAAGGCGTATTGGGGTGGCAGAACTAGCTGAGAGTAGGAGGCTTGCCAGGATCAGGGAAAAGATGAAGAGGGACACTCAGGACAATTTGTTCGAGTGCACAAATATTCACCTTACTACGCAACAATGAATCGGATAACACGGGTCAATCCAGGAGTGGCTTCAGGACCAGTCAGTGGATTCAGTTAAGTAGCCCAGCCAAAGCCTGGACTTCAATATGTCTGAAGAAACCTTTTAAAATGACAGTAGAGGGATGTTCCTGAATCTAGCAGGACAGCTCTGACGTTCTGCAGAGCTATGGGAAAAGATCTGTGACCCTATATCTGTGTGTGGCATCATAGCCAAGAAGATTGAAAACCACGCAGACAGACAGACAGACAGAGAGAGATTCGTTTTGCACATAGGCTCCCACAATGCAGAATTCTCAAACTACTTCCATATTACTTCAGGTTCAAGCGATCTAAATCAACAACCTGCCAACTAATCGCAATACTGAATATTCCACAAATTCAGAACTAAACACTAGCCGACACTACAAGCACAATTTATGAATTTCTCGACTGTGAAAAGTTAATGAGATTAAAAATATGCGAGTTGAGTCAACATCTTCAGTCATAAATTATGCTGCTGCTGTCCACCATCTATGGCTTTCTCTAGTCATAAGCATCTACTGGAAAGTACCGGCACAACAAAAAGCTGTTTGAAAGAAAGTGTAATACCTGAACTCCAACATGCATGATGCTGCAGTTAGGAACTGTTTAATGGTCAGATGACAATGAAAAGAATGTCATTTTTGGCCAGAGCTCCACTGGAATGTTTGGCAAAAAAATCTATTACTCACTATAAAATTTGCTTGTGGATAATTGAGACTTTGAGGCTGCTTTGTGGCTAGTAGTTGAGTGGATCTTCTGAACATTAGGACCATCAACAGTTCTGATAAGTACCACTTTTTTTTTTCTTTTTAACCAAAGCCTCAAAACAAGATCAAGAAAATCATACAACCAAATCAATAAAGAACTTATTGCAAGAACACAAAATCAGTGTTTCGCATTGATTCTGTCTCTGGATTTGAACTCGAACCGCAGCCGGTGTTAGGCATTACAGGATCAGGAACTTAATCTCTCCAATGGAGGCATGAGTAAATATTGTGGTAATGATTTTAAGGGGGAAAAATACTACTTGAAAAAAAACAACCCAAAACCATTATAAATACACAATTACAGACTTATGAGGTAAAGTTATCCTATATAGATGCACTTTTTCATCAGGGGAAACAGACAATACTGAGGAGAGAATGCAGCAGCGAGGTGATGGCAAGAAACACAACCACGCTGGAGTCACCGTTATACTTCTGGAGTGTGGCTGTGGGGACTTGTCTATTCAGCCACAAGAGCATGAGTGAAGTCAGGCACTGATGTCGAGAGGGGAGGCCTGGGGCTCGTTCAACGCGTTAATGAATCCCTGGAGAACGCGTGCTAAAATTACTCAAAGAACTGAGATTCCCTTTGTAGTGTATATTTGTACGTTTGATTGTTTTTGAAAGTAATGAATAAACGGATTCCTTTTTACATGCAGTAATCGGTAATAAAACAAATTGCAATTGTAAAGTAGTAATTACTAACAGGTAGTGGATTACTTTTTTTTTTTTTTTTTGAGTATTTTACTCGACACTGACAGCAACACATGGGCTAAACATACCTGATAAAAGCCCAGTGAGAGTAGGTACGAGATAGTTACACCTAACGTACTGACAACTTGATGTTCCTAAATCCAGCATGATGGTTTTTCCATGTTTACATTTTTATGATGTATACATGAAAAAGAGTCAAGGGTGAGGGGGTCTCTATTTTCCATTATCTCGATTATTAGACAGCAAGACTTAAAAACATTGGGACTGATATAATAATGACATGTATTTAACCTTTATCATCATCTGCCAGCCCTTCGTCTTTTCTTTAGCACAATCTACAAACAGGAACATAAATAACAGGAAGCATTCATTCTGTTGTCAGGGTTTGGTTTGCTGGTGCCCACTGGGAGCTGAGAAAGAGCTAAAAGCCTCTGGTGGTAAACAGAAGTCTATATATCAGCAGGCCACTCCTCTGCCATGAAAGAGCCAGAGGAGAGCTGAATCCATCAGTAAACAGAAAACGTTGCAGGCAGCACAGAGACTACCGAGACAACCGCACACATCATACTCGTGACACGCGCCAGGTCTGAAGGAGCTTTTAGGGTAATGTTTGATAAGAGCAGCCTCAAGGTATATGAAACGTATGACTGTGCGTTGTGGTCCGTGTCTGTATGAATTAGTCAAATAATAATAAAGAACATAAGGTCTGTGTGTTGTTGCGAATCAGGGTGGAATTGGTACATTTCACGTGTACCATGAACTAAAACGTCTTGCCTATCTGGTATAATCTATTACCTATAATCACACCATTTATTTTTTAAAAAAATTATACATCAATTAACAAAAAACACATTAATGCCTAATATTTGCATCCTTATGAAAATCAGTATAGACGTTTTTATATTTTCAAAAAATTGGAACAAAATGCAAAACCAGTGAACATAAAGAATAACCAGAGAAATAACTAAACTGCTATTGGATCCTGAGCTGTTGACTCTACATTCAGTCTGTTTGATGATTAATGATGCCAATAGTCCAAAAATACAAGGCCAACATTTCTCATCTCTTCACCATTCAGTCTTCTGGTGACTGTGCTATGTACGAAGTTTTGGGGAAGGGGTTTGCGCGCGTGCGTGCATGCGTGTGTGCGTGTGTGTAGGTGTTCAGACATTGTAGTCAGGAGTTTTGCCCTGTAGCTGCCTTAGGTGGATCTGCAGAGTGATGAAAGCCCCAACTGTGATGTGGAAAAGGATCTGCCACATGTTGCGCAGTTCATACAGGTACATGTTGCACAGGCAGATGAGAGCAAAGGCCAGGAATGACTTGATGTTCCTCCACACCGAAAAGTATGCAAATAAGTAACACTGCACAATGAAGAGAGAGACAGCTTTGTTACTTTATGCACCACAACATTTTTCGCAACACTGCTTACTTGTCCATAATTCCTGCCATTAATGGTAAGGATGAGCATTAAAAGGGTTTGAAAATGTGGCTGTTATTTATTAACTTCATTATTTATTTATTTATATATATATATATATATATATATATATATATACATACACACACACACACACACACACACACACACACACACACATAACATGTGAGAGAAACTATGAAGAAAAATGTTAAAAATCTAATCAGGTCACATTCTCAAAGAAACTAGATGGCCAAAAGTTTGTGGACACCTGACCAGCACACCCACATGTGGTTCTTCCCCAAACTGTTGCCGCAAAGTTGGAAGCACACGATTGTCTAGAATGTCTTTGTATGCTGTAGCATTACGATTTCCCTTCAGTGAGACTAAAAAGCCCAAGCATGTTCCAGCATGCCTCTGTGCACAAAGTGAGGTCCATAAATACATGATCTGATGTAGACGAAATCGAGTGGCCTGCACAGAGCCCTGAACTCAACCCCACCGAACACCTTTGGGGTAAACTGGGATGCCGATTGCAAACCAGGTCTTCCCGCCCAACAGCAAGCACATATGGGATGTCCAATAAACACACATGGGTGTGATGGTCAGGTGTCCACATAGAGTGTAATTGTACTAAAAACACTAACACACTATAGCATCATCAGAAAGTTGAAGGCCACTTTTCTTTGATTTTCACATTTCGTTTCAGTGAAATGATGACTGCCTCCATCTCCTCTTAGAAAAATGCTAACTAATCAATTTTAGGTTGGGTGAATTCGCTGTTGTACTCTACAGTGATTTAGTGTGAGGAGTTTAACAATCTTCACGAGTCCTTGTCCGGAGTCCAACTCACATGCTACCTCTAAGCCACACTTCTACTGGGTACACTCTAAGAGAAAATGCTGTTGCAACAAACAGGAAATCAGGTATTGCTTAGTGTTCGTGGCTCTCTAATAGCATGGAATTACTTCAGCAACATCAGCACTGATGCTGCCTTTTTTTCCCCCCCTAAGAACGTGGTAAAAGCAGCTCCCCTCCCCTCCATGCTGATGGTAATGAGTGCTGTGAGTCACTCAAGCGCTTGATGGACGACTCTGTAACTTACCTGATATAGACAAGCAGCCGTTCCCAGGAAAAAGGCAATTACATAATTAAAGTCTTCATCCTCGTTCTGCGGACAGAGCAGAAAAAAGGAGGAAGGGTACCGCATTAAGGAATTATCCAGCGTGAACCAATTACACACAGAAATCCTTTGTTAGATTAATTAAACTGCTGTAGATGGCTAGCTGGATCTGCAATGCATAACCATTGAATCGTAACATTTAAATTAAAGTGCTGTGAAAAAGTACCTGCACTTCTTCCGGGTTTGTGAGTCTCTCGTACTGAATTGATAAAACAAAGGCAACCGGAATAAACACAAACTACAGTTTTAAATGAGAATGTTATTTATTGAAGTAAAAAAAAGTTATCCAATACCAACTGGGCCCGTGTGAAAATGTATTTGCCCCCTGTAGTTACTATTTTCCCAAATCTATGAAACCGCATTCATAATGGGGTTCAGCTGGACTAGACACAACCAGGCCTGATTATTGCAAACCCTGTTCAATCAAATCAACACTTAAATAGAACTTTTTCAACTGCATGAAGTTGGTTAAAATGTCTTAATCAATAACACACTATGCCAAAATTGAAATTCTAGAAATGATGAGGAAGAAGGTGATTGAAATATCAGTCTGGGAAGGGTTACAAGCTATATAAAATGATCTGGGACTCCAGAGAACCACAGTGAGAGCCATTATTTCCAAATGGAAGAACTTGGCACAGTAGTGAACCTTTCCAGAAGTAGGCAGACCTGCCAAAATTCCTCTAAGAGCACAGCAACTACTCATCCAGGAAGTCACAAAAGAGCCAAGGACAACATCAAAGGAACTACAGGCCTCTCTTGCATCAATAAAGGTCATGACTCCACTATGAGAAAGACACCGGGTACCATGGAAGCACCACAGAAGAGTGGCGAGATGAAAAGAACATTAAGGCTCGTCTGAATTTTGCCAAAACACATTGTGATGATCGTCAAACCTTTTGGGAGAATGTTCTGTGGATTGATGAGTCAAAAGGGGAACTGTTTGAAAGACAGGGTCCCGTTACATCTGGTGTAAATCAAACACAGTATTACACAAAAAGAACATCAAACCTACAATCAAGCATGGTGGTGGTAGTGTGGTGGTGTGGGGATGCTTTGCTGCTTCAGGTCCTGTGCAAGATGCAATCATTTAAGGACACATGAATTCTGATCAGATTCTAACTTTAAGGGGGGCAATTAGATACTTGATAGGTGTTGGATAACTTTTTTTTTCTTTTTTTGCTTCAATTAAAAGTAAATAAATAAATGTTTACTCAGGCTGCCTTTATGTTGTATTTCAATCGAACATCTAAAACTATTTAGTATGAGATATACACAAAGACAGAAAAAATCAGGATGATGGGGACAAACACTTTTTCACAGCACTGTACATAAAAGCCTAAACATAATTCTAGCATATTGTCAAATGTCAGCATAAGCAAAGTTTACCTGCAGTATGCTCTCTATGGCATGGACCCCGCGTAGTAAGTTGAGCGCACCACACAGAATACTTAATACGCATGCCACTATGCCAGGCAAGGTGACAGGCTCCAACATTTGATTAGGAGCTGCAAATGTAATACAAATATTTCAAATATATAAGAATCCTGCACCGAAAATTCCAATGACCATGACAACATATTGTCAGCACATTATGGAGGGCAGTGGTGGCTTGTCAGTTAAGGCTTTGGGTTACTGATCGGAAGGTCGGGGTTCAAGCCCCAGCATTGCCAAGCTAGCACTGTTGGGCCCTTGAACAAGGCCCTTAACCCTCTCTGCTCCAGGGCCGCTGTATCATGGCTGACCCTGCGCTCTGACCCCAACTTCCTGGCATGCTGGGAAATGCGAAGAAAACAATTTCACTGTGCACATGTATATGTGGTCAATAAAGACTATCAATTATTATACATTGGAAACAAACTATTTATTGAAGAAATGCTTTAGCTTTTCAAATTCACGGCTCAGATGTTAAATTTTAAATGTTAGCGCAATAACACGTTTATGACTGTAATACAAAGAAGCACCATCTTCTCATATTACAGACAGATTAGCTCTGTATCATTCATAAAACCTTCTCTTCAAGGGGGAGTAATCAGAGAAAATCACAGCGTGATGACATGCTTGTGCTTCACACACAAATTCTGCTGTTACTAAGAACAAAAATAACGAGCTGAGCACATGCAGGTATTTATGGTTTCAATAAGAGTGAGGAGGCATAAAGTGGTCAGTACCTATGCCTTTATATTTGGAAGCAGTGCTTTGGGGAAAGCCATTGATAAAGCTCAGGTCTTCAGGAGTGAGCTGGTACGGGGGTCGCAGCTTGATCTCCGTCTGCATATCAGCCAGGTTGATCTTTGTGGAAAGAGAACGTGGACTGTTGTACCGCTGCTTGGTCTTCTGAATGAAGTTGTCTATTAAGTTAAACAAATACGGCAAAAAAGAGAGCAAAGAGATCAATTGTCTCACAAACACACTGCTCATTGTGTTAGGAAAGCAGGAGGAGCGCAGCTTTTTGGCAGAACAGTTTGTTTCAGCCTGTAACATCCTGAACACACACACAAACAACTTTAATAGGGGCACTGAGGGATTATTTGTTTTCCCCCTATTTGTTTTTTCATTTTATTGCAATTTGTATAAAATATCATGTCAATATTGTAAAGGCTGTAATGGCCATTCCAAGAAATGACTTTTTTGTTGCGGTTATTGAGTGATATAAATGGATAAATAGTTTGATTACTAACAATGACATGCATCTATGCCTGACTTCATCCCACACTAAAGAAAATTACACAGACTGTTTTGCTTTACCAAATAGCAACATCTGAGAAGCATATAGTGCAAAAGCACAGATGCTTTATAGTTTGTCACACACACACACACACACACACATATACACAAAAATAAATATAATTATTTTAGAGATGCACCGATACTACATTTCAGGGTGATATCAGCTGATACCGATACCAATAGTTCTGTATTTTATACCTTCTTTTAAATTAATAATGATTAATTTAAAATAATTCTGAAAGAAATACGAATAAACACTTTATTCTCTCCATTTTCACAGTAACTGCTCTCATACACAGAAAACACATTACTCTGACATTAACACATTCATTCTGAAGATTAGCGTAAAATTAACTTATTGAACGTTATTCATTCATGTTAACATTGACTGAATTCTAAAAAAAAAAACTCCTGTTAGTCTCACATTCACTCACCACTAACAAAAGCATTTCTACTTCATCACTGAACATCAAACTGGTAATATATAATATACACCTTTTTATATATTAACATTAACTGGATATTAAATATACTACTCTACAAATATCTATTTTTCTGTACAATATATATACTTTTTTTTCCAAATCATCTTCAACTTAAATCTTTCAACGGTGTACTGGAGGGGTCGTAAAATTGACTTCTGGTGTAAAATGTTATTGCAGAGTTACAGAGATTACAAACTGCAGTTTTGTCATCTTTCCACACAAGAGACTTCATCTTTACACACAGCATGAAATCGAGTGTTTTCCCGCCCTCTTTTGATTGACAGGACAGAATCGGCCCTGATCATTGAATGCTTTTAAACTATAGGCATTATCAGCCGATACATTGGTGCATCTCTCTCTCTAATTAATATATAATATATATATATATATATATACACACACACACACATTTCTATGAATAAAAATCTCTTTTCATTCTGATCGACTGATTCAAGTTCCACCTCATTGATCCATTTTAGCAATGCCTTTGATCACTTATTGTCTGCACTATTACTATTGCTCACCCGATAAAATTGCTTTTTGTTTTCGAAATGATGATTCATACAGTTGCTCTTTAATCAGTGTGTAAATACAAAGTTCCAGATGTGAAAATGGGGGTTACATACAGCTTAATTCATCTCAAGTACACCATTGTTGAACAAGGTCACATATAAAGAACTGAGTAGTGTAGTTAGCATGTTTGAGTGCATTTGAAGATGGCTAGACATTAACTTTAGATTTTTTTTTAATTTTTTTAAGGTCCCCCCCAGTCACATCCACATTAGCTGTTCCACAGGCTTGTCCCGGGTCGCACTGTTTGCAGGTAGTTATAGCAGGTTATTTAAAACAATCAAGAGACAGAAACTTCAGAACAGTAATGTGCAAAGAACTCACCAAACTCAATGAAAGAGTAGGGCCTGACAGCACTGTTAATGCGCTTCGTGTCGTATGTGACAAGGAACTCTCTCTGCAACTCATCCAGGAAGCAGAACGCCAAAACGTTGGGATAGTTCTCTGTGCATACCATCATGTAGCCCACTCCCAGAGAGCTGGTGAAACTGAATCACAAACAAAATAACAGCATTATTCACTCACCAACCATTTAACATCAGATAACTTTACACTGACAAATCTTATTCTTATCTTCTACCCATCATACTGAATGTAAATACTAGCACATTATATAATAATATTAATCATCATTTTAATCACAACAATAATATAAACAATATTTATAATAATGTATATACTATATATATATATATATATATATATATATATATATATTATTTATTTATTTATTTATTATATACATACACACAGTCCCCTGCACTAATATTGGCACCCTTTGTAAATATGAGCAAAGAGGGCTGTGAAAATTTTCTTTATTGTTTAACCTTTTGATTTAAAAAAATTTTTTTTTAATACTCTGCTCTCATAGAAATAAAACAATTACAAACAAAACAGGTTTATCAAAAAAACAAAAAAACATTCGTTAAATATAGGTGTGCAAGAATTATTGGCACCCTTTTGGTCAATGCTTTGTGCTACCTCCCTTTGCTGAGTCTTCTCCTATAATACCTGATGAGGTTGGAGAATACATGGCAAGGGATCTGAGACCATTCCTCCATACAGAATCTCTCCAGATCCTTCACATTTCGAGATCCACGCTGGTGGACTCTTCTCTTCAGTTCACCCCACAGGATTTCTATGGGTTTCAAGTCAGGGGATGGCCAGGACAGGACCTTGATTGTGTGGTCAGTAAACCATTTTTGATTTTTGTTTTTGATCAGTGTCCTGCTGGAAGATCCAACCACGGCCCATTTTAAGCTTTCTGGCGTTGTCAGGTTTTCATTTCATATCTGTTGATCTTAACAAAATGTCCAGGTCCTCTGGCAGAAAAACAGACCCAAACCATTAAAGAGCCACCACCATATTTAACCATGGACATGAGGTACTTCTCCATATAGCTACTGTACCTCTCTGTGTGCACCGAAACCACTTCTGGTGTTTATTGCCAAAAAGCTCTGTTTTGGTTTCATCTGACCATAGAACCCGATCCCAATTGAAGTTCCAGTAGTGTCTGGCAAACTGAAGACGCTTGAGGTTTTTTGTGAAGCTCAACAACCTTTTGCTGCACATCACAGCTATATTCCTTGGGAATTTAGCCTGTATTTAACCTCATATTTATACCCCTGAACAACTTCCTATTCCTAGTCACCCAGGTGTACTCGAATAATATATATATATATATATAAAATGGGAATATACTTCCAATATATATTTCTCCTATGAATTCATAGAGGTGCCAATAATTGCACCTAATTGCACACCTATATTTAACCTTTTTTTTTTTTGACAAACCTGTGTTTTCTGAGCAATTGTTTGATATCCATGAGAGTAGAGTATTTGAATATATATGATCATTAGTTCACTACTAATGACATATACATAACCGGTCAAAAGTTTAGAAACACTCATTCTTTATTTTTACTCCCACCCTTCATTTAAGAAGAATACTAAAGTCATCAAAACTCTGGAATAACACAAATGGAATTATGTTGTGATAAAAAAAAAAATCCTAAATAAATCAAAATAATTAAATATTTTAGCATCTTCAAAATAGACACCCTTTTTACCTTGAATTTCCAGAAATGTATTCTTGGCATTTTCTCAACCGAAATTCTTGAGGAAGATTCTTTTTAAACAGTATTAAAGGAGTTCCCACCGATGCTGGACTCTTATTGAAATATTTCACTCTTGAGTCGTCCATTAAAAATATATATATATATATATTTTTGTAAATAAATGTTAGTTTTCTAAAGAAAGAAACAAATATGTTGGCACAATTATATTTTTGTCTACAACACCGATTTCAAACATTTAATCACGCACCTTCAGATCAAAAGGTTTTTAAGTTCATGAGAAACATTTCAGTCGTGTGTTACCGCGTGACTTAGCAATGTCCAAAAGATTACAGACATATCTTTTGGATGTTGCGAAGTTGTGCCAGGCAATCGTGACACGTGACAAAAGTGCCCCCTGCCCGGTTATCATTTAAACGCGGGAAGAATTTGGACAAGGTCACAAAACGTACACTTACTCATGAACTCTAAATAACAAAGCCAAGCGAATAAGCAAAACTTTTCAGAGACACACCTCCACACCAGACTATTCATCAATTACTCATGGTGCTACTTTAACTTTTCTTTAATATGCATGCAGCTTGACAGCCTCGCAGGAAACCGAACTCACGTCTCTTTACATTAATGTCTCCTTAGAGAGATGAAACAATTCTATGACTCAGCCCCGACTGGCAGGGAAAAAGGGGGAGTTGACTCGTTCGTTCCCGCTAACAGAGTTTAGGGTGATGAATAGCAGCTGCCTCGAGTGCCAGGCTTCAAAACGGCTACACCCGAGGCCCTCAAAGGAGTCATCTATCAGTGTATGCTGATTTAGCTGCTAATTTAACTGGTGTCCCCACTTCACTTTGCTTTCTTTCATGACTCTATGCTCATTTTGACTGAACGACTTTGTATGCAGACACCATTTTTTTGTGGAAGAAACGGCATATCTAATATCGTATAGTTTCCCATAAATGTCAACTGCATGCAAAGACTTACTATATCTTATGATCTGATTATATTGCAAGAAGCTATTACAGCCCTAATCAACCCATTTAACAAAATGATAAAGTAATTCTACAAACATTTCAAAGTAGTGAGTCGTAGAAGGTTTTAACAATCAATAAGCCATCATATATTTGGTACAAGTCAATAATACGTTATGATTTGGACATTTGTGTCATATCATTTCTTCCTAAGCATGATTAAAGGGCCTTTGTGAAACACCGTGTATTCTCGATATTTTCTTTGTATGCCAAGCACTAAGCAGAAAAGAAATATCATGTTCATGTCCACTGCCGTATGTGGAATTGCACGGATTTGGATCCATCATCAACTAGCTAATTCTCCCCACTGCATAAAAGCATTAACTGTCCTCTTCCAGACAGATAAGTTCACAGACACCCACAATTGGTTACCGTCACTCTGATTGACAGGTGAGAGAGCAATGTTATCCCTCCCCAACACAAGACAGCAGCACCACTTATCAGTCCCTCCAGGATTTCGTGTTTTTTGTGATTGCAGAAATGAACGCGACACCAAGAGAACTCTGCAGTATTCCTCGGAGCTGGCAACTGTTCTATATTCCCGCAGATTTTGCACAGATTTGGGCCGAGACGCATCGCGCGACATCATCACAACGCCCATTCGGAGAAAAAGCCCTCCTTGGATCACATGCATTGAACATGAGTAGAGCTTAAAGGTCTCAGTTACCAAATAATATCACAGCGAGAAACAATTTTGTGCAATTGCAATTTTGTCAATTCAAGTAGTCTTCCCAAAAAAAAAAAAAGCACAAAAAACTTTGGAAATTGCATCTAAAATGTTGGTGAGAAAAAGCATTTTGGCTACAATAATCACACACCAAAAAAAAAAAAGAAAACTCTGCAAAATCCTGTACAGACTGACCTATACTCTCTCAGACACCCAGCTACGGATTGCTACGGTACCACCAGGATTTGAACTGTCCATATACCAAGACTTCGTGTACTTTGCAGCCAGATCCCACTCGATTTTTCTACATTCATGTTCCTTACTTTGCAAAACTGTACATCATTAAAGCAACCTAAAAAGATATACTTGAATGCATACTTGACATTGTAACGGCCAGTCTTAAGAGAGCAGCGGTCAGGAAACTGGCTGAGCTTTTTGGACAGGCTCTTGAGGTGCTTCTTGGTCTCTTGCAGCCCTTTGTCCTGCTCATAGTCGGTAGAGGCAGAGAGGGGCAGGCCGTCCCTCACCCGCACCACTGAGGCAAAGAGGACCATAGACATCTTACAGTGAAAACCTGTGAGCAAAGGTGTGCATAGCATGAGCACTGCATATTTTACTTGACAGTTCAGACACAGAACAGAACCCAGTTTATGATAGCGAGGTGTACATGTAACTTCTTTTATTAATAATATTTTTTATTACTTTTATTTTTGGGTTTCAAGTCTGTAATGCCCTGTTGGTTTCATACTGTTTAACTCAAATACCAAACAGGGTAAACAGAAAAGCCATAACCTTTTTTTTTTTTCCAAAATAACAACAACAAAACAAAAACAAAAAACACTACACTTACAGTTCTGTCATCTTGTTCTTTTATGCAATTTGCACTTTTAACAGGACAATGGGAGCTTAGTCTATCTACTTTTAGTTTCTTTTCCAGAGGCATTTTAAAAAGTGGGCAAAACGATGAAGTGAATAGTAAATGATCAAGTAAATAATCCACTTTTTTGCATTCATTACATGTGCTCTTTCTCAATCATGGATAATGACATGTTACGGACACTTCAGCAAAGCTGGATCAAGAATATTATATAAGCCCTAATGTATTAGTGATGGGAGGTTCGGATCATTTTACTGACTTGGATCTTTGAATCTCGTTCAGCAAAACGAACGAATCTTTTCTCATTTCATTCATTTCAGCAGAATATTATTAATATGTTACATGTTAAATTCCCAAACACATCTAGTACTTGCAGATCTAGGCGATGCAGTCTGTCAGTTCACCTCGCCTGCCGATCCGAGTCCTTCTTTCTTTTGTCACGTCTGCTCCCCAGAAACGGAAAGATTAAAGTTCATGTCTCGAGTCCTCGGGTTCGAGTCGTTTGTTCATCCTGTGACCGCCCCATAGGCTGAATGCAGTGGGGTTGTGAAGTGATGAACGAACAACTCAAACCCGAAGACTCGAGACGTGAACTAATCAGTTCTGTTTCCGGTACAGAATCTATGGGGATGTTGCAGTGCATGCGCGGTCAAAAATGAACGAATCACTGTCTGAGACGACTCGTTGTTCCCGAGTCATATTCAAGATTCATTCAAAATGATCTAATTGTTCATGAACGACACATCACTACAATGCACCCGAAATTTAGGGGCTGTTTCACTCTGTAATCTCCTGCCCTGACTTTCAATAGCCATGTTTCCACACAAGATGTGAATTCAACTTGTGTAAAAACCTGGAATATCGCATAAATCATAGTAATAAAGCACCGTTTCCATCCCATTTGTTCAAAAGAACAAAGTTGTCCCTTACACGGAAACTGCTGCAAATTCGTCCACGCAAACATACCTCTCGCTCACCGCCATTTTTACTTTTTTGAGCCAATTATCCATTCACAAGATTTGTTGGGGCATGACTCACATTTTTTTTTGATGTGCCCATCATGTTTCCATCAAATGTGGGTTTTTTTTGTGCATTTTGAAAATTTTATCCACTTTTACAGAAGTACGTGATATCCCAAAATACGTGGATGGAAACATAGCGAATGACAGACTTCATGAATCTACAGTCTGGGCTAGAAAGAAAAAAAAAAAGAAAAAAAAATCAGCTCCGGTCTCACTTCTTCATATGGAGTCTGTCATTTTCTTATGGGTGCTGGTGGTGCTGTTCTGCTCGGTTCCAGAAAACGTCAAAGAAAAAAAAAGACGACGCTTTAATTAAAAGATATTTGTTAATAGCAAATAATCTGACGAGGGGGTCCAAAATAAAACCCTATAATCGATGTTTTTATCTTTCAAAAACCGTAGTGCTTAGCCCTGTCAGCTCCTTTATACCGGCTACTAACTTTTTCACCCTATCTGTCGCTACCCAGATGAGGATGGGTTCCCTTCTGAGTCTGGTTCCTCTCAAGGTTTCTTCCTCTTAACATCTTAGGGAGTTCTTCCTTGCCACCGTCGCCACTCGGTCACTTGCTCAGCTGGGATAAATTTGCACCTTTAATATCTATACACCGTGTTCATATTTTCGTACAGCTGCTTTGAGACAATGTCTACTGTAAAATAGACATTGCTATACAAATAAAACTGAACTGAATTAAAGTACTACTGAATGCATTTCTCAAGAAGGAAGGAGCGTATATGTAAATAATGCTACTATTATATAATGTACACATGAATCCATTATATAACAATTATAATATTAATAACAATGTTTATGAAGAGAAAAGATCAGTACCCTGGACAGCAGCTTTGGGTTATAGCTTTAGGATCGTCAGATCACTGCTGTGTTTACAACAGGGTAGATCTGATTCGTCTCAGTGACTCTGAATCCTTTCGGCAGCTTCGGATCTTAAAACACAGCCAATAGATGAGGAACGAACTTACTCCAGCAAGCCGACGAGACCTCCAGAACTAATCCAGCTAAGGTTAGCAGACTTAACACGACAGCAATGTGAATCTGTTTGCAAGCTGAGTGATTATCTACTGTAGGCATGCACATTACTGTTGTTAGGTACGTGGCTATCTATCCATCTCTCTCTATATACCGGGCATAAATTTGGTCTGAATTTGATTACACGTCAGACATCTAAAAGGTGTGCGTTATAGACCTGACACCTACATGAACTATTTTTACAGTAGGATGTGTGACTGTAAGTCCTTCCCTTCAAATACTACTGAGCTTTAAAAGGATCTTATATTTTGTGTATGAGCTCATTTGGTAGTGAAATGCATGGCAATTTTTACATATGACTTGCTAGTTTATCTGATAAAATATCAGACATATAAAAGAAACAAAAGAAAAAGGCGTTATACCTGACACCTACATGAACACTTTACAGTATGTTTTTGGGACGGTAAGGCATGCTCTATAAATTGCGCTTGAAGTTAGAAACGTGTTTTTCAACGTCGTGTGTAACTTTAGAGACGGTCCCTTATTTTCAGCGAATATCAAATGTACAACGTCAAGCCAACTTTATGCCAGTCTCTCTCTCTCATTAATATATTAATACATTAATATATAAATAGATATAATGAACTTGTTAACTGGCTACGAGGCTTTCTATAATCGTAGGAAAACATTTCCATGGTTAATAATGGCTCTCAATGAGACACGCCAAAAGTCATGTACGTGCTAATGATCTAGCTAAAGCCAGACATGCTGTGTGTGTGTGTGTGTGTGTGTGTGTTTTAAAAGAAGCGTAAACAGGAAACACGGCTAACCTTCGCAGAGGCATTCCTCCCTTGGTTGTAATTCAGATTTGCACTCGCGTTATTGCAGAAACGTGCATGTTTGTGCTGTTCCTGCTTCCGGTGCTGCTCCTACTTCCGGTGCTGTGCCGAAGACAGCAGCGTCAGGGGGAGTTGCAGACTGTTTACGTGGCCCTGCGAAATGCATTATGGGTAGCAGTGCCTCTAGCGGCCGTTAGCAGGAAACGCGTCAAAAATGGAAACGAGCGGTTTAACTTACACTGTCTCTGTTACAGTTCATATCCACTTCGAATGTTTTCAATGGGGTTAAGTGATATAAAAAGACGATACAGGCTAAATATATTCCCCACCCCCTCTAACACATACATGATGTGTTTGTGATATGAATGAAGTGTTAGGAAACAATATCATCAAAGTGTATTAATACTCATTGAACTCAATTTGAAAACATACTGAGTGTAGTATTAATGGGGTGGGGGTGGGGGTGGGGGACCCCAAAACAAAACCTAGCCTGCTGGACAACATAAAAAACTATCACAGAAATTCTAAGAGTTTCCACTACAAATCATCAGCTGACCATTAAAACTATTACTACACCATTACTGGTCCTTAATGGTATCCACTAGACATAAGGTGCCACTAATAGAAGGCAACAAATTACCAGTAGAGACCCACAGGGACATGACTTTTTCCATTAAAACCAATTCAATTCCCATTATGACCATTAAAAGCGTTGCAAAATCTATGAGGGTTTCTATTGGTTCTTTGGTGGGGGTTTTTTCAGCAGGGTAGTATATTAGTCCTTTGTTTACACCCTCAGTCACACTTTCACACCTAGAGCAATTAAGTAGCCTCCACCAGCATGTTTTTGGGAGGTGGAAGGAAACTGGAGAACCCGAAGGAAACCCATATAGATACAGAGATGTGAAGGTCCAGCACATGGAACTCCACATGGACAATAACCAGAGCTCAGGATGTAACCAAGGACCCTGAGCTCTATATATGCCATTGTTCGGCCCTTTAAAAAGCATGATGGGCAAAATTATTCAGCCTGAAAATAAACCTTTCATCACACATGCTTTAAGTTCCATAACTTCCCTTAAGGTCTCATGCCTCTCTTTTGGAATCGAGGCGCTTGAAGGTCCAATGTGACTAGGATAGGCTCAAGATCCACTGCCAACTTGAGCAGAGAAAATCAGTTACTGAAGATGAATGAATTTATGAATGAATGAACATAAAAAAATGGAACAACTTGTTGTGGCTGTTATCACAGAAGAGATACCGGGAACTAACTTGTTTTGTGGATGGTAACTATTAATGGATAAATAGTATGATGTGTCATTCTAATGCACATAAATAAAAATATATATAATCGCTGTGATATACACAGAATAAACTTTAGGCTGTGCGGTTCAAGGGAAATGAATGGCACCACAGCATCCCATGGTGCTTTATTACTTATATACTGTATACCACATCATGGTGGAATTCTGATGGGTCACAAGGTGTAAGTTCTAAACATCACACATTATATATTTCATGCTGTGAAAGAAAACAGGTTGTATAGCTCTATGGAACAGAGAAGAAATTGAGTTTGTATAGATCCTTTGGTAAATGAAGCACATCCTTTTGACTGTTGCTTTTAGAGCAACTGAGGAAAATCTCTATTTCTCCTGAAGCAATAATCAAGATTTTTTTTGTTCTATTATACCAAGCAACTTGTCTCAGTGACTTTGTTTACTGAACATTCCTCTGAGCTATTAATTTTGTAAGACAGACCAAAAACTATATTCTGAAAAAAAGAGTCTACCATCAGTCAAAATGATGTGACAAAGCATAGAGGAAAAATAACAGCAATATTAGAAAAGTTTTATCCATCCATCTTCTATACCGCTTTATTCTTTTCAGGGTCACGAGAAACCTGGAGCCTATCCCAGGGAGCATGGGGCACAAGGCGGGGTACACTCTGGACAGGGTGTCGCCAGTCCATTGCAGGGCACAATCACATACACACTCACACACCCATTCATACACTACGGACACTTTAGACACGCCAATCAGCCTACCATGCATGTCTTTGGACTGGGGGAGGAAACCGGAGTACCCGGAGGAAACCCCCGCAGCACGGGGAGAACATGCAAACTCCACACACACAGGACCACGGTGAGAATCGAACCCCTTTGAGGTGTGAGGCAAACATGCCAACCAATAAGTTTATTTAAGTGTTTAAATAGAGTTTATTTAAACACAACACTGCTTCCATCCATCCACCCATTTCCTGTACTGCTTTTTCTTGCTGGGACATGGGGAACCTGGAGCCTATCTGAGGGGGCATGGGGGACAAGGCAGGGGATACCCTGGACGAGGGACCAATCCATTGCAGGGCACAATCACACACACTATGGACACTTTTGGACCTGCCAAGCAGCGTACAATGGATGTCTTCGGTCTGGGGGAGGAAACCCCTGAAGCACGTGGAGGACAGTAGCAATTTGGTGGGGGTTATCCCCACGTTAGGTACTAGACAATAGTGGAAAAATAGTGAAGTAGACCCGACTACACTATATGGCCAAAAGTATATGGACACCTGACCAACTTCCTCAAAACAGTTACCATAAAGTCGGAAGTACACAATTCTTTAGATTGTCTTTGTATGCTGTAGCATTAAGATTTCCCTACACTGGAATTAAGAGGCCTCAACCTTTTCATAACAATGCACCTGTGCACAAAGTGAAGTCCATGAAGACATGTTGTGCCAAGGTTGGAGTGAAAGAACTCCTGCACAGAGCCCTAACCTCAACCCCACTGAACGCTTTTGGGATGAACTGGAATGCCGACTGCACCCCAGGCCTGACAACTGACATCAGTGTCTGACCTCATTAATGCGTTTGTGGCTGAATGGGCAAATCCCCATAGTCATGCTGTAAAATCTTTCCCAGAAGAGTGGAGGTTATTATAACAGCAAAGGGAAATTTTAAATCTAAAATGGGATGTTCAACAAGCACATATGGCGCCGATTTGTCAGTTGTCCACATACTTTTAGCCATATAGCGTATGTGCCAAAATTTCACATTTTCCCATGTGGAAATATCTAAACTACACAGACAGACTTGTAATTAAAGACTTTTTCTGCATCTGTTCGGATCTGTATCTGTTCCTCACATCAAGGTTGAGCCCCTTTTCCAGCATTAGAACTCA